>OY811982.1:4674393-4879393 GCA_963681505.1 Eunapius fragilis | reverse complement strand
CATGAGTGCATCTACAGAGCACAGCAAAGGGACAACTGAAACCTGCAGACCCCACACTTGTATGTATGCGTGCATGTGGCCAAATGCTTGGATCCATGCTTCCATCACCAACCAGTGTAACAGGTTAGTCCAGTTACTCACCATAATAGACCCAATAGATCATGGCAGCTGAAAGGAATGCCCCTAGCAACTGAGCAAACCAGTAGGGGATCACCTGCCAAGCAATAAAAAGGAACAATAAATTGGCACAAGATCTGCTCCAGTCTTGGTATAATTCCCCCTCCTCCTCCTCCATCTTCCCTTCCTCCCTAAATGTTGTCCTTACCTTTAGCCAGTTCAATCTCCCCCTCAGGGCCATTGCCAGTGTTACAGCGGGGTTCATGTGAGCTCCTGTCACCCCACCGGCCATGAACGCACCAATCATGCCCCCTAGACCATATCCGAGGTTGATGGACAACTGACTCCCAAAGTCAAAGGATGAGGCCGTAGCTCCAAGGATGACCTGGGCCACTGCTCCATTACCTATGATCTGGTGGCAGCATTGTGCACAACTTAGTATTAATACTAGAATATACAGGTCAGGCTTTAGTATACTAGAATATACTGGTCAGGCTTTAGTATACTAGAATATACAGGTCAGGCTTTAGTATACTAGAATATACAGGTCAGGCTTTAGTATACTAGAATATACAGGTCAGGCTTTAGTATACTAGAATATACAGGTCAGGCTTTAGTATACTACAAATGTACAGGTCAGGTAATAATGCCTAGTGTCCATCACACTATTGAGGTCACAATGATTACCCCATGTTGTATGTGACAGATTGTAAGGTCACTCCCATAGCTGTCTCCTCCACATACTACTATGGATTTTAGCCACTTAAGAGCATGGTACATCCATGCATGCATGAAGTCCAGTGAACATGTGTGTGTATGTGTGTTCACATGCAAAGCCTCATACCACAAGCATGAAGGTGGCAAAGACTTCTGCAAGGAACTCTCTTGCATGGATAATACGGATGCAACTGATCCATAAAGTCTGCAAGAATTCAAACATTCTATTTCCACGTGAGAGCACATTTGTTAGAGTTTCAGAAGTTCCTGTATGTGGAGTATTCCCTATGTGAGTGTGTGTGAAGAGAGAGAGAGAGAGAGAGAGAGAGAGAGAGGAGAGAGGGAGAGAGAGAGAGAGAGAGAGAGGAGAGAGGGAGAGAGGGAGAGAGGGAGAGAGAGAGGAGAGAGAGAGAGAGAGAGAGAGAGAGAGAGAGAGAGAGAGAGAGAGAGAGAGAGAGAGAGAGAGAGAGAGAGAGAGAGAGAGAGAGAGAGAGAGAGAGAGAGAGAGAGGTTGAATACCAAGATATGACAAGAAAAGGTAAGGCAACAGTACTCATACATAGAATGATGTCCAAACCCCAAAAACTCACACATCAATCATTCGATAATAGGCTCTTTGTGTGTGTGTGTGTGTGTGTGTGTGCACAATACATGTAAGTGGCATCACAGTCTGTATTATAAGAGGTTCAGGGTAGAGACATGGTAACATGGGGAGAGTTCCGTTTACAAGGGATAAGTTAACACATCTCCCTCCCACTCCCTGTCACCAGCACTGGCTGGCTCACTCCAAACCAGTCCGGCATTTCAAGAGGGATGTGTGCTGTGGGTCCTGTCTATAAAAGGAAAGAACTAATGGTACCAACGTTCTTCTGTGAGGCCTACCAGGGGAACTGATGCTGATTAATAAAACATCAACCGAATTCTCAAATCCACATCACTGCACTCAATGGCTTGCACCATTGTTCAGGTATCCTTTCCAATATCGCTGTGAGTTAGTGATATACACTCCCACCTTCCATTACCATCCTCCTTTCTCCTTAAATACTACCCGCCCCGCCTACCTGGCTGGTCAAAGTCCAGTCGTCCCTTTCGATCGCCAACGTCTGTGCGTGCGTGTATAACGGTAACGAAGTTCGACTGTATAGACTTAGTATCCTACCTTTACTCATTCCGGGAACTTAACAGTTTAAAAAACCTTTTTTGACGTTCTGACAGCTAGAAGTGCGCAACTTTTAAAACGTTCCGTTTCGACGGCGCTCTCTGGTTGGTATCCCAGTGCAAGAACACAGATTCTTATTTTAAATAAAACGCTCGTGCATTCTAGTAATCTATACGTTTTGTCAGTGCATCTTGTAAATTCGGTTACACACACAATCCAAGCAAAGCATATATAATAAAATGACGTTCCCTATGTGGCCGGGTATAACAACAAAAGTACTTAGCTCATAGGCTAAATCTTAAATTGCCTAGTGTTCAATAACACAAAGAAAAAAAAAAAAAAAGAGGGGGGGCAAACTACATGTATGAACAGTAAGCACGTAGCTTGTGGTGGAAGTGTGTCCACTATGCCGTGGGGACAGGGGCGTAACCCTCTTCCTCATTCTTCTTAGCGGTGCTCTTTGGGTGCAGTGCCTCGACAAACAGGTAGTAGACTAAGGTGGCAACCGATGCACCCAACATTGGGGCAACGATAGGCACCCACCACCACTGCCTGATGTGTTTACACTCGGCACAGCTGCAGGGGGAAAAGGAGAGAAGGTAAGATAGTGGTCCACCACAGATGGTTGATGGCATGTGTACAGCCTATATGGGGCAGGACACCAACCCTACAGTGGAACCCCTCTACATACCAACCCTGCAATACAATGTGGACATCTACTGTAATACTGGAGTGTACATTGAAATATCAATGACTTTCATACATTATGAACCCCTGACGCGTGGACATAACGTGGACACCGCAGGGTGGACCTGAAGGTGTGTCCACATTTGAGGGATTCAACTGAAATCCACTGAGCACTTCAACAATAGACACGTACTATGCAAACCATAGCTAAAGGCCTGCACACACACTATCCTCAGCTAAAGGCCTTCCCGCACACTATCCGTCAGCCAAAGGCCTACTGCAAACACACTAATCAGTTAGCCCCCCTGCATGTAGTTCAACTACTGTTCTTACACAAAGACGTCCCATCCCCATCCTGCCAAGCCGGTGAACAGACGGGGTCCAAAGTCCCTGGCAGGGTTGATGGCATAGCCACAGTTGAGCCCGTAGGACAGACCAATGGCCGTGATGAGCAGACCTACAAGGACCGGCTTCATGCCCTGCTTGGCTTCATTGTTGTGTGAATCAGTGATGCCAAATATCCCGAGGAGGAGGAGGAAGGTACCAAAAAACTGGAGGGGGGAGGAAGGGCATTAAATGGAAAAGAGGTGGTGGCGTATAATATGGACTTGAAAGGGTCTTGGTGTACGGTTTTGGTTAAATTAAGTAGTCAATATTTATTAAACCAGGGTTTCTATGCTATGGTATGGTAGTAGTCCATTTATCAGAGAGCTCATGCAGAGTTGCATGTACATGTATGCTCCAATGCAACATATGGCCTCACATTCCATATAACCAACACCAATGTAGCCTTTACCTCCCCCTCTCCCTCCCCCCCTCCACCAATGTACCCCAGCTATATGCAGCAGACACCACCACCTAAGCACGTCAAGGTGCCCACCTGGTCCATGAATCCTGTCCCCAGTGTTAGGTATGGCTGGGGATACGATGCAAATATTCCTCCAGTACAGTTAACAGACAACTGAGGTGATCCATGACACTCGACAGCATAGAATGCATCTTTTGAGAGGCGAAAATATCGTTATGGCACTAAAAACCATGTTCTGGTATTATTTTATTGGTGTAAAGTGACAAAGATTGTGTGGAAGGTGGTACTAGTGAGGTGTGCAAAGCATGTAGCCCATAGGGCAGAGAAGAAAGCTTGTTGGTAATTTTACATTTTATTGTACCAGGTTCAATTGCATTCAGTGCTTGTATGTTGTGTGTGTAAGTGTGTGTGTATGTGTGCATGTGTTGGGTGTGCATGTGTGTTAGCTGTTATATTATACAGTACTACATGTATGTAAAACACGACCTGTGCCATTAGATGAGTACAGTTAGATAAATACATATTGTAGGCACACTATACAGATGCAGTGGGTGTAGGGTGCTGTATTTCCTTATATGGCCTACCATGGTACACTGCAAATATCATCGCAGATGACAGGAAGGCGCCAATGAACTGAGCTAACCAGTAAGGGATCACCTGCGAGATAAAAGACATGGAGGGCATTAGCCTCACGCTATCTGACCACAAATGGTCTTGATGAAGATGACATGGATCAAAAGGAAAAGAAGCAACAATTTATCACCAGTACTGCCATATCTGAATACTAATTGCTGCAATAATCACAGTGTTACACAAAGCTCGAAATTAAGGAAAACAAATGAAGGGGAAGAAAAAAACATAGTTGTGGTTTTGGTCCATGTCAGGGCCCAGTGGGTTAGTTACATGTGTACACATGTTCTAACACAACACACATGCATGCACACACACAGAATTGAACAAAGTAACTACTTGTAGTGACTTAATGTGCCTCCTCCCCTCCACTCTCCCACATCTCCCCTCCTCTTCCTCCTCCACCTCCATCTTCACCTCCACCTTCCCTTTCTCCCTAAATGTGACCTTACATGTGTCCTTACCTTTAGCCAGTTCAATCTCCCCCTCAGGGCCATTGCCAGTGTTACAGCAGGGTTCATGTGAGCTCCTGTCACCCCACCGGCCATGAACGCACCAGTCATGCCCCCTAGACCGTATCCAAGGTTGATGGACAACTGACTCCCAAAGTCAAAGGATGAGGCCGTAGCTCCAAGGATGACCTGGGCCACTGCTCCATTACCTACGGTCTGGTGGCAGCATCATATAATAGAATGCACGAGTCAGTCTTTAGTATACTAGAATGTACAACAGGAGCAAACAGGATGGGGCACCTCCCCTCCCACCCACAAGTACATGCATGTACATTACACACAGCACCTACCACGAGAAGAAAGGTGGCGAACATTTCAGCAAAGAACTCTCTAGCATGGATGCATGAAACAAATTTTATCCAGCCTGTCGCGAATATGTTGCGGTACTTATCAAATCCCATCACTACAGTAGAAGCCGTGTTGGATGCACTTTGGCCTGCTGTAAAAAGAGAAGTTACATAATGAACGTCGCCTGTCAGGACCCATATCGGTTTATGTCGTCAGTTCATAATGATTACTACGGGCTACGGGGGATGGGGATATATGGGGACGTCACAGCGCTTTGAGCGCTGTGAAGTTACGCGACGAGATAAGATATTTATATGGCGGAGACGCGATCACAGTATAAAGATGCGAGATGAAAACAGGCGGACAGGATGCGGAGTTCAAACTGCAGTTAAATATGTACATGGAAACTGCGTTGCCCAGGGTGTGGCCGGTTCTATTTCCGTATGATATACAAGGCCTAGTATATGCTTACGCCCATTGTCGAAATCCAGTCGCCCCTTCCTTGCAGTCGGCTCTGAGCCTGGTGGGAATTAAAATAATATAAAGGTTATCACTCTGTTGGGGTAGTGATTCGGTTACCTGTATCCGTCATCACGAAACCACTGTGCGTTCACCGGGTTCAAACAATGCGTGGGTGGTGAAATAATCTGGTCAAACCGGTTCGACAAGTTTAATGTTTTTACAAAGGTCAAGGTTTAGCGCAATTATGTAACAACGTTGCGTCTGAAGAAAGTACGTGATGATATCATGCAGCGATCACCGGCCCAAACTGATGGCTGCATTATGCATGCTGTTTGTAGGTCTGTTTGTAGGTCACGGACGGGTAGATCCGCGAGATGGGAAATGTAGCTAAGGCTAAGCAGCATGCAGCCCGCGGGCTAGCTAGGTCAATATAGTCTCGCCACTTTTAAATCAAAGGGAAACCTATAGATGTACCGGTAATCATAAAGACGGTTAATGCAGTAAATAATGTTTACACGTTGGGAAAATTGTACAAGAGGTGATCTTGTTACCCAGTGCCTCATGAAGTGTGTGAGATGCTTTGGGTGAATTCACTCCATAAACTGGTGTACAGTTCTGCAGGACAAGTTCAGATGGCAACAGTCCAAACAGCAGAGAGCCATTACCCACCCTACTTACACACTTTAACTCCCTCTTGGAATGACATGTTTCTATGTATGATGGGATCATCTGTAAGTAATACCTAAAGAGTGGCACTACCCTGGCATTGCACTTTTCTGCCCTAACACGACAGAGTCACAGTATTTGGGTTGGAACAAAACCCGCCATGTAGTCTGCATGTATGTATGCCAAACCGAATAGAGTTTGAAGGGAGGGGATGGCGGATAGACTATAACCTGAACATCCTGCTGTGGGCATTGATTTAATAATATGTGCATTGTGCATATACCCTTACCTTCGATGCTTCCATTGATGGATTAATTGAAAATGTGTTTGTATTTACTAGTGTACCCTTCATTGGGATAATTAATTTCTACAGGATGATTAATTCTTATGGTCCATCAGCCAGTTCCTGTGTGTTAGTGTGTGTGTGTGTGGTGTGTGTGTGTGTGTGTGCACAAGCGTATGTGTATGTAGTGTGTGCATGTCAGTGGTAAGGGTGTGCATGTGAGTTGTGTGCTCCAATATCTACAAATCATAACATCTTCAAATAGGACAAAATTAAAGCGAGATATTTTCATATCTTCCAGGAAAACCAAAATTAAATGTAGTAGCTGATAATGTGAAATGTATGGCCAATTGAAAATTGTGTGCTTTATGATTGTGATCATTTGATATCAAGTTCACAGAAAATAAATATTAAAACTGAAACTTGAAAGAAGTGTGGAGCCCTGAACACATTCATGCAGTGTGATTTAATTTGGTATTGCCTTGAGCAGTGTGGAGTGTTTCATGTGAGCAGTGTGGAGTGTCTCATGTATATATTTTGGACCTTGAATAATTCTTCACTACATGAATGCCTGAAAGTTATCTTTTGTTTTTACTGATGTTGTAAAATTATACTGGGCAGGTGCACCTCTGTGTATGCTCTCATAGTCCTGTGTGATCACAGAAACAGCAAGTTGGAGTAGCTTACAATAAATTATGTTCGTCACTGTTATGCAGCAGCTATGCCATTCCTGGTCAGAGGCTTTTACAATATGTCCTTGAATTGAAGACTCCAGTCCCGCGGTGAATACGCTTAGAAAAATAGGAGAAGAAAAGAAAGTACAATACTCTATTCTTTATTGTGATAATTTCAGATGAGGAAAGAGTGACTAATTTTGAAGTGGAGCTAGTTGTTGTTGTTGTTGTTGTTGTTGTTATTGTGTGTGCATGTGTGTGTGTTTAAAGTGATCATAGCTCAGATCGATCAGCATCAGATATGAATGTTTTTATCCACACATGAGACACTCCATACTGACATTCCACACTGCTTACATGAAACATTCCATACTGCTCACATGAGATATGCCACACTACACTGTTCAATACATAACCAAATACACACTGAATGTGTTCGTGTTCTTACATACGTGGGTAGTTTTTCAAGTTTCAATTTTTATCTGTACCATTAGACGATCCATCACAGGGTTAAAAAGCCTTAAAATACTGTGAGTTTTTTTTTTTTCTTGCTTGCCCTCATATTGTAATAATGTAACAACGGATAAAGGGCGCTGCAGGGATGGCAATTAGGTATTGGTCCGGCTTGGGCGTGGCCATGACTTTAATACGTCTTAATAATTAATAATTAATTTTAGATACGGCGAGCGATCGGCCTTCTCGACACAGGGAAAAAAATCGTGTTCCGGGCCTTGGGTTTTACATTATCCACCTTGGGATCTGTTCCATCTAATGTATTAAAAGTGCCTAAGTCAACCGTGAATGCATTTGATGGAACAGATCCCAAGGTCGATAGGAGGTCCGGAACACGATTTTCTTCCCTTTGAGCCTCCCCTCGTCTCTATGTGTTTGTACATAAACAGAAATATACATAGACCTGCTTAGGCTGAAAATACATGTAAGAAAACATTTAAGCTCTGTATTGATTGGCCCGGTACCTGCCCCGCCCGGTTCCGCCACCCGTGTACTTTGAAGTTGAAATCGGAATATTGATTAGCAAGTTGTTATGGTAAAATTGGGGGGCGAAATACGCCCGTCTGCCTCCGAGTCGACGCTTCTGCACATACGTGTATAGGCGCTCACGCTCACGTTGACAATCCTGGCTGAGGAGAGGAGAAATTTTTATTAATTGAAGGAGCGAATATTTAGAAAAACATATTATACACACATGGAGGGTCTTTCACTGCGAAAGGCCACCAGACAAATCGTTGCTGGAGGATGTGCAGGTATGTTTCTTTCTCCAAATTTAATTAGTTTTTAAGGGGACAAGGTTTTATAACTTTTGCTAACCCTAAGCCTAACCCTAGATAGCCCGCGTACCCTCTCTGTTCACAAGCTAGCTGGGCGTAGTTTAGGTTAGAATGTAGGGAAGGTTAAGTATGAAGTAGTAAAGATTACCCACCACCATGTGAAAGGAATTGTTAGTAGCTTCGCGCGTCTAGTATGTGCTAGACGGGTAGGCCTATGTAGACGATGATTACGAATGGTCCTTTCTGTGTTTATAGCTAGTCTTAATTTTTATTGTTTAGAATAATTACACCCAACCCCTGTACAGCGCCTTTTAAACCTGAGGTCATATATAGACGACCTCGTGGCCCCAAATTCTGAACTTCCTCCCGAGCCCTAAGTTAGTGGAACCATATGACAATAATTGCAAACGTACCCATATATAAAAGCACCCCTGGACAAGCTTATATTATATCTCCACCTCCCCGGGACAGACTTGTAAATGCCCCCCTGGACAAGCTTCTATGTTGCTCCCCTCCCCCCTGGACAAGCTTCTATTATGCCTTCTAACCCCCCGGGACAGGCATTTAAATGACTACCCCCCAAGACATATTCCCTATACCCCCCTGGACACCATTTATTGTCATCTGTAGAGGGTGTATAATTAGATAATGGAATAGCCCAATCAACCTTCACACCTCAAGCTTGGCATGGTGTAAGTGTAAGTTATAATTATTGAGGGTTAATTGTCTTGCACGCAACATCCATTGTAGTCCTGACCTGTTTAAGACAATGTGCTTTGTACATGTACTTTGTAATTAACTCTTGTGTAATAATGTTTTGCATCATGCAAAAAATACTTTTATGCGAAGGCAAGGCAGATGGGGGGAAGGCAGGTGAAGGTGGGGAGAAGTACACATCCATATACAATTACCCATATATGTACACACTATATAAGGTACACTTCCATATAATGTGCACTTCCATATAAGGTACACTTTCATATAAGGTAGATTTCCATGTAAATGAACACTTCCATTCTTTGCAGGTTTGGTGGAGGTCAGCTTGATGCATCCTCTGGATGTAATAAAGACACGGTACATATGTAGCACACATGTGTCTGTACAGCATATATTCATGTGTGTTGTGTGTCGTACATGTTTGTGAACATGTGTGTGCATGTGATATCCCAGGCATGATATGTGTGCCCGTGTGAGCATGTGTGTACATGTGTGTATGTGTGTGCGTGTGATGTATATGTTTGCATGTGTATACATGTATGTTTGCATGTGCACGTGCATGTGATATCCCAGGCCGCATGCATGATGTGTGCGTGTGTTATTTTTGTGCCCGTGTAACATGTGTGTATGTGCGTGCATGTGATGGTGCACATGTGTATATGTTTGCATCACTACTACGTTACTATCAGCTACATGTACACCTTTATTTTGTGGTGTGTGAGTGCATGGGTATGTGGTGTGTGGGGGGATGTGGTGTGTCTGGTTCACATGCAGTGATGGGTGTATCTGCTGTAGATTTCAGCTCCAAAGAGGCCCAGGTGATCCCCACCACTACACATCAATGGCAGACTGTGTCCGGAAGATGGTGAAGAACGAAGGGTATATCGTTTTATGACACCACTCTGCATAAGTTACAGGGATTTAAGCTACAGGGATGGCTGGCCATAAGCTACAGGGATGGCTGACCATAAGCTACAGGGACGGCTGGAAGATACAGGGATGGCTGACCATAAGCTACAGGGATGGCTGGAAGCTACAGGAATAGTTGACCATAAGCTACAGAGATGGCTGGCCATTAGCTACAGGCAATGTTTATTAATTTAGTGGTTAGAATACAGTTATGTATGGTAGTGCATGCACATTAATTGAACTTTGTACAGTACTTGTATGTACGTCCAACAACTGATCTGTTCACTGTTGATAGAATTTTTGTGCTCCATTGACAACAGAGCCCTATCGTTTTACAAAGGAATTCTCCCACCAATATTAGCGGAGACCCCCAAGAGGGCAACAAAGGTATGTGCAGCTGTCTGTGCACATTGTAACAATGTGTCTTGTCTCTTCTGGTTAGTTCTTTTCCTTTGAGTGTTTCAACACACTGCTGAAAAGCATCGGAGCCACAGGACCTATGGTAAGTGGTTAGGGGACCATGCGACCTATGGTAAGTGGTTATGGGGCCATGGGATCTATGGTTAAGTGGTTAGGGGGCCATAGGACCTATGATAAGTAGTTAGAGGGCCATGGGACCTACGGTAAGTTGTTAGGGAACCATGGGACCTATGGTAAGTGGTTAGGGGGCCATTGGACCTATGGTAAGTGGTTAGGAAACCATGGAACCTATGGTAAGTGGGTAGGGGGCCACATGACCTATGGTAAGTGGTTAAGGGACCATGGGACCTATAATAAGTACTTAGAGGGCCATGGGACCTATGGTAAGTTGTTAGGGAACCATGGCTTGGGACCTATGGTAAGTGGTTCGGGGTCACATGACCTATGGTAAGTGGTTAGGGGACCATGGGACCTATGGTAAGTAGTGTTAATTTTTGGAGATAGACAAGGTCCTACATTTCTGTATGTATGGAATAATTACTAATACATGTAAATGTTATCCTTCAGAGCAGTGTGTGTGGTATCAAAGGTGACCTTGGCATAGGTGTGTGGACTGTACAGTTAGACAATACTCCACAGTTCTGCCACTATAATACAGGTTCTTAAGCATGAGCTATTATTTGGCTCCAAAGCGAACTGGTCTTCTGCAGAAACATTTAAATTAATACATGTAACTGTTTGTTCTTGCCACCATCACAGGTGTTGGTGCTGGCAGGCTTGGGGGCGGGTCTTACTGAGGCGGTGGTAATCACACCATTTGAGAGGGTCAAGGTACACCTCCAGGCTCAGAGGGTCAAGCTCTCAGAGGTATGGGTATGCATGTAACGGGTAACTTTCAGAGGTATGGGTGTACGCGAGTGCACATGGCCAGTTCAACTCATGAGCAGTGTACATGTCACACCTGGGTGGCAGGGGGTACAAGTATGAGCTTCTACAGCACTTTCAAGCTTCTTGTGCGTGAACACACTTGTACCTTGTACATGTATTGATTTAGCATGCATGTGAACACACAGGAAGTGGTTGTCACAAGTCATCCATATAATAAGCAATGCTTAACTTCATTCTTGAGTGGTACATGCACTCACACTTCTACGTGCACACTCACCATCCTCTCCACCTGTGCACACCTTACCATCCTTTCCACCTGTACACACCTTACCATCTTCCTCCACCTGTGCATACCTTACCATCTCCCTCTTCCTGTACACACCTTACCATCTCCCTCCACCTGTGCACACCTTACCATCCTTTCCACCTGTGCACACCTTACCATCTTCCTCCACCTGTGCATACCTTACCATCTCCCTCCACCTGTGCACACCTTACCATCTTCCTCCACCTGTGCATACCTTACCATCTCCCTCTTCCTGTACACACCTTACCATCCTCCTCCACCTGTGCACACCTTACCATCTTCCTCCACCTGTGCATACCTTACCATCTCCCTCCACCTGTGCACACCTTACCATCTTCCTCCACCAATGCATACCTTACCATCTCCCTCTTCCTGTACATACCTTACCATCCTCCTCCACCTGTGCACACCTGTACACACACTCACCATCTCCCTCCTCTTTAACATTAAGCTGTTTTTATATCCATAACCACATTGTTCATGTCATGAACATTGCGTAGTTGTAACAACTGTAATCAATCGAAGCCTCAAACTGCAGCTATGTTTAGTTTGGACACTATCTGTAAGCAGATTTTCCACTTACCTTATTGTAGAATGGTTATGTGATTCTATACAGTAGTGACACACGTATCAGGAAAAATAAATGTTAATGTACTTAGCCTATCCTTATCAGAATGTTATCGGCCCCAAATGATTCATAAGAAACTGTTAACAATTTTCAGGTATGTGATTCTACATGTGTAAGGGCAGTTTGTAACATGGGTACCACAATACCTTGCTTTTAATGATGACAGTGTGATTTTGGAACACATGTAGGCTGATTGAGCAAGCCTTGTGTACTAATTAAAAGGGACCATAATGTCCTTTGGATCCCATTTATGATCCTCGGCCAGGGTTGCTAAATCTTCTAATGTTCAGTTGAAATGTAAAACTGCAATCCCTTGCAACACATTAGCATTTCAGTAAATTCACTTGGTTGTGCAATTCCTTCATGAAAGTACACGCTGTCCATATCTCTGCCAATACCTAAACCTAAATGATCATTTTAAAGGTGAGCAATTCAATTAACCCTAACCAATCAATATGTTCGTGCATTTTTTGTTGGGGGGAAATCCATTAACTGATCTATGCTTACAACCAATTTAATACATGTATTCTTTCCATTTAATCCAGCAACCAAGCACGTGGTCTTGTGCCAAAGAGATTGTTCAAAAGGATGGCTTTGGCACAAGAGGGCTGTACAAAGGCCTTACTGCCACTCTTGGAAGACATGGAGTGTGGAATGCTGTGTATTTTGGATGTTATCACAATCTGAAAAGTCTTATGAACACCTCTCAGGTACAGTAGAGTATTTTAACACATACTGTTTGGTGGTAAAATTTGCATGCATGTGTTATTTAGCCATTCTGATAATAAACATGTCTATTATTTTATTTATTCATTACTGCCTCAAATTTATTGGGAGATTGTAATTGATGAGCAGTTTTGACGCACTCATTCCACAGGAATTAATGTAGTTAACCTACACTGTACAGTGTACATGTAATGTGCAGTAGTTAGTACCAATTATACAGCCCATAACACACACTACAGTTTCTTCAGTGGTGTTGCTATGATACCTATAGCTACATATGTGCTGATATCAGGAACTACAGTAGTAGTTCCTTATACTGTAGTTCCTATATAGGAATTGACCCGGGTCGTGAAATCATTAAAAAATGCGACATCGCATACCAAGAAACAGATAGTTTAGCTCTTTGTTGCTATCGAACCAAAAAGCAAAGACGGTCATTTTTATGTTTTGTTTTGTTCCATTCTTTAAGAGAACACAAAAGCTCGTGTTTGTTATCGTTCCCAGACCAATTCTTCTCATCGTCGTCATCTTCTTCTTCTCGGGAAAGTAACTCGGGATAGGAATGTTTTTATAAAGCGCAAATTATACCAATCGCTTTAGAATCTCCTGGAAGGACATCTTCAGGTATCAGATATATGAATAAAGCATGAAACTGATATACGTAATCATTAAGTAATGAGTGTTATATGAAGCATTCCCATTACGACATTCACGTATATTTAGAATTGTGCAGTGTTACAAACAGGTGGGATTTCATTTGATCGCCATCACTTTTGGCTAGCAAAGTTGTTTTTGTCAAAATACCTTCACATCAACAAAAGAGGAGAGCTAAACGACGAGAGGAATAACTCCAAAATCGAGATGACGAGTTAGAGTCCTCCCGCGTTCGGTATCCTGAACAAAAGCGGGCGTCTGCTCATGACGGTAATTGAAGTTGGGGGGGGGGGGGGGATGCTACATCTTCAATTAAAGAGGCTACGTTATAAGCATAACTTGTCAGCACTTCTCAGTATTCGCAGATATAAAAAAAAAAGATAAAAAATAAAAATAGATAAAAAATAGTAAAGAAAAACATTCTCTAACGAGAAAGTTGGTGCGATATAGGAATTGGAGGCAAAATGGTATAAAAAGGAAGGGAACAAGGTTTTGGGAAAAGGAAAATGAGACAAATCCTATATTTAGCACTTATTTCATTTACACGTGCTAAATATAGGATTTTGTCTCATTTTCCTTTTCTCAAAACCTTGTTCCCTTCCTTTTTCAAGGAAGCTTTTGAAGATCTCACTTTGTAATCCAACTATGGTCCTAACTAGGCCTGTAATATAGTGGGAAGGCTTTAACCAACTAAGAATGCATGTATCAGTCTAGTACTGTGTACATGTAATGACCTCCTGGTTGTGATCCCCTGCCCCCTCCCATAGTCCAAAAGGTCATGCTTTCTGGAACCCCACATGGTCAGCAGATAAGTAGAATTTGTAAAAATGAGTGTAGGCAGCGGAAGGTAACTATCTAAACCTGAGGGGTAGAGCAGTTGCCCAGAGTTGTTCTTCATTGCTTATTTACCAGTAGAACTGGAATTTTCTTCTTGCTGATATTTATAATATAACTAATGGACTAAATGGAGGTGATTATGCTCTAATAAATTGTGTACCATACATGTATCAAGTGATTGATCATGTGTATAATTAGTTAAACTATAACATAATTAAACCTTGCAGCTTCATTGGTCAATTGGGTATCTAATTTACAAGAACAATTGATTTTAACTAACTGGTGATTTGCAATTAGCAGAAGTTTCAAGAATATAAAATTTAAGGCAATTTAATAAATGGCAGAAATATCATACAGGTGCATGGGTGTGGCTATTTGAAGCCCAATCACTTAGTGTTAGTAGTGTTTCCCCTAGCCTCCCCTCCGTGATCCGAAATACAATGGATGACTTGTTGGCGGGGAAAATGAATTATTAAATGGATGGCTATTAGGTTGGAGGAACCTTCCACGACTAGTTATCACTAATACATCTTGGCAGTACGGTAGACACTGAAACCTAGTGTACATACATCATACTTGTATGATTATCAGTTTTACATTTATTTCAGAAATCATCAATTTCAATGAGTCTGTTGTTGGGGTTCATAGCAGGTGCTTCCGCCTCTGTTGTGAACATTCCATTTGACGTTGCCAAGAGTCGCATTCAAGGTCCCCAGCCAGCAGACAACCCGCTTAAATATTCCACTACCACAGCTACCATTCAGATCATTGTCAAAGAAGAAGGGTGTGTATCAGAATCATGCGTGGTATAATGTGTTTAGTAACATGTATTCCCGGCCTTGCGTTTTTAATTTATTTTTGTGTTGCATTTGTACATAACACTTTGCCAGGTAGAATATTGCATTCATGTACGTGTGCAATGTATCAGATACTGGCACATCCAGATGTGGCTTGGCATATTTGCATACCATGCAATTGTGCTCCTTGTGTTGTCCACACCTTGTCTCTTGCATAACTCTAATGCTGCAATTTTTATTGATGTTGAACTCACCACCATGCAAGCAAATACATTTAGTACAGCCACACACACTCATATTCACATGAAGAGGGTATTTTGACCTCTTCTGATTTTTTTTTGCATCAAAATTCAGGTACCTAGCATTGTTTAAAGGTCTGCTGCCCAAAGTGTTAAGATTAGGTCCAGGTAAGTGCTACACGTAATTTAACTGTCGTTGCAGTCCTACATGTAGTACACGTATGTACATGTACTGATTATTTCCTCATAGTGGCGACTGTGTATACGTACCAGCACACACATGGTTATTTCCAAATGGGTTGGATGGATAATATCTTGTGTACTGTATGTACATGTACTGTATATGTTGCCTAAGAGTTATTGCATAGGATAAATATGTACATGTATACACTGTTGGTGCACCAAACCTTTCAACCACTGCCAGTGTTAATAATTAGGGATATGGGTACAAATAACATTCCACTGCTGGGTACAGCTTTGCAAAGTAGAATTAATTACTTACAGGGCTACAAAAGCATGTGAAAAAGCCACAGTTTTTTTATAAATAAATGTACAAGAAATCACCACGATGTAGAGTAATGTTTATTGACTTCAGGTGGGTGAATATTAAAGGCTCACATTGAAGCCTTCCAGTAGTATAGAGGCCAGGCCATGTTAGCTACTCCAATGTAAGGTATATCTAGTTAGTACATTGGTTAGCACAGACAGCAACAAGGCAAAATCTAACCAGACCTACATGTATAATCTAAACTAAACTGGCATCAATGTAAATGTATGTGGGCTAACAGGTCATATGAGCAGATTTGACACGCTCAGGCCAATTAACTGTGCCACTAAACTGAATCATGAATTGAAGGAACTAGGATATGTGGTTTGGAAGATTGTACTGAAAGGTCTCATATGGTCCATTGCCTGAGCTTATTGGAGTTGGCTTGCAACGTCTAATCCAAATTGCTGCTATTCATGGGCATAATTAATTTTTTTTTTACATGTGTACTTGTTTAAAAATTTTACTTTGTACATGATGTACACTTCAATAAGACCACTATAAATAATAGTGGTAAGCCACACTGCTCATGTATCTAATGTGTAATGGTATGGTTGCATTCATAAACCATGCAAGCATATATCTCACTCTATTCTTAACAGAGTAGTATGGTAGCACTGTTGGTCCATGTAATCATCCAAGTATCATCTCTCTACCTTTGTCCATTCTCAGGTGGTGCTATAATGTTTGTAGTTTATGAACAGATGTCTTCTCTGTTAATGAAAAATGGGTTGTAACACAAGAACATTCCATGAACACTGTGACATGTTTGTTACCAGTGCATGAAGTGAAACAAACAGGTCTATTTTATCTGTACGCATATACATATATTTATTGTCATGTGCTTTAAAATACGCTTGCAATGGAAACTGTGCGATAAGGTTGAACTAATTAAAATAGCAATTAGCCTTCAGCTCGCTGTCCTCAACCCTTTAATGGAGTTCTTGATCTTGTAAGTAAAGGCTGAACTACATGTAATGGCACTGCTGCATGTTATACTTCACTTGCTGCTTCTATTTCATCCATTCCGATGAAGTGAATGCCTATATTGGGGACATGCGCATCCCTTTGGATATCATGGGAGTGAAAGTTAGATTTTTAGATCCGCTCTTTTGACACTGAAAGCAGTCTTACTTGGTACATACACTTTATCCTCACCTATCTGGATATCTCAGCATTTGAGGGCAAAAGATGCCTTCCAGCAGACAGCCCATTTTCTCTTTCCCAGTGAGGACCAGCTGTTGTACCCATATCACAGGAGGGATGGAGAAGACAGCCTCCAAACTGCCCCACACTAAACACAAATCACCTTACCTAGATCGATGTTTCAAATATGTATTCATGATCAGCCACCAGTGATATATATTCGAAACTCCTCCACTACAAAGGGCAGGACCCAGCATTCATATATGTGCATCCATGTACTCATGTCCCATGACTTCCAGTAAATGTTCAAGTTTCATATACATGTGCACATCCCATAGTATGTCCAGAGCCTCCACATCTCATGTCCTCCACTACAAGCTCGTCCACTGCATGTATATGCTCATATGCTCCTCCACGTTGTCATGTCCAACGATATCCACTTCATGCTTGTGGATGTCCCACTACATGCTCATATACCACGGGTGTCCACTACTAGCTTGTGCTGATAATGTGTATACTGTCTTTGCAGTTGCAAATAGATATTGTTTGGTGTTGCCATGCGTGTGCACTTTTAGTTGGGCTCATTTTCACACACACACATTGGGGACATGCCCGATTGGTTGTAATCAGAGAGCTTTCAGTTATTGGATGGTGGCAAAATATGGGCTGAAAACATTACAATACATCATGGTATCTTGGATCCACCACCAAGCCCCAACGTTCTTCACGATTTTCGTGTGTAAATATTTAGTTGCATTCAAGTTTCCGTGCTTCTTGATGGAGGGGGCACATCCCTCTCACCCTCCCACACCCTTGCTCTACTCCTGCCCTTATTTTTCACTACATGCGCAAGTCCCATGCCTCATGCTGGAATTCAGAGCTTGCACCATTGGTGGTTTTAAATGAAAGTTTTAGCCGATGGAACTGGTAACATCTGTTACTGCACACATGGCTTAAGTTTCTAAGCTTCTGTAGACTGCCCTTGGCAGTTGTGAGTGTGAGTTTGTGTGCAAATGTGCCTAACTGAAGTGCACATGCATGGCAACACCAAACAATACCAAGTGTAACAAGTTTTCAACTGCAAACAAGTAGTATATATTACTATGGGACAATGCGCATGTAATGGAGCTATGGGGCATGACCATGTAGTGGAGGCGAGCATTTACAGGTAGTGGAGATGATGGTATATCAGCATGCAGTGTAAGCTATGAGGAGCATGTAGTGAAGGCCAAGGGACGTGGTTACCATTGGACATGGCTTAGCCATGGTTCATGCAGATGTGTAGTGGAGGTCATGAGCATATAGTAGAGACCATGGGACAACATGTACATGTAGTGGATGAGCATATGGTGGATGTCATGGATTTGTTTAGGGGTGAACGGTGACGTGTTTAGGGGGTGAAGGGTGACGTGTTTAGGGGGTGAACGGTGACGTGTTTAGGGGGTGAACGGTGACGTGTTTAGGGGTGAACAGTGACGTGTTTAGGGGGTGAACAGTGACGTGTTTAGGGGGTGAACAGTGACGTGGCTCTCATACCCTGCAAGAACACAATTTATATATGCATATAGTAACACAATACATGGAACGGACAATGTAGTTTGGGATAGAGTTGTTAGAGGAAGTGTATCAGACACCTATAGGAAGACTTGACTTTCTAACCTAGACAAATGCCCCTTTCTACACCTTATATGCTTTCCCATGCCCAATCAAGAGAAGACAACCATTCAGGCTAATAGCCTGCCTATCAACAACCTGAATTTTGCTGACCGCTTGTGCGTTGGTTGTTCCTTGTACATGTACTGATATTCACGTTGTGCGTACATATACATCAATGGCAGGTGGCACCCTTTGGGCTGGTGTGGAACATCCAAAACGTGTCTCAGCGTCATCCTTGGTCCCAGGTTGGTCAGCATTGTGAGGGCCTACCACTCCACGCCGCTTCATGGTAGTGACATGTCTTTTTACAAAGTAATGAAATCTGTGTAGTCTATATTTGCATGACTTGTATGATCAAAAGAGAAAGGGTCTGAATATAAATATATTTCGTAGGCCAATGAAACTACAGTAACCAAAGAAGGGGATCCAATGGGCATTATGAACCCACGTAGCATGCAACAGCATCAGGTACATTATGAATGCAAGTGGAGTACCGGGGAAAGAATAGTATGTATGTATGTATGTATGTATGTGTGTGTGTGTGTGTGTGTGTGTGTGTGTGTGTGTGTGTGTGTGTGTGTGTGTGTGTGTGTGTTTTACATGTAGTTGCTTGCCAAATACTAGGGTGTGACATCTGAATTTAAATACAGTGGGGGGCTAATACATCTTACTAGAGAAAGAAATAATATATTATAGTGTTCAATAGAAGTGCATGGGTGTGTGTGTGTGTGTGTGTGTGTGTGTGTGTGTGTGTGTGTGTGTGTGTGTGTGTGTGTGTGTGTGTGTGTGTGTGTGTGTGTGTGTGTGTGTGTGTGTGTGTGTGTGTGTGTGTGTGTGTGTGTGTGTGTGTGTGTGTGTGTGGGATTGGCTACTTCCTGCATTCGGAAGCAAACTTGCTGGTCCTATGGACCCTATCACTGAGTAAAGAAGCATTAGCATTGGAAGGTAGTTAACATTGCCCTGGAAACTGAACACACACATACGCATGCACACATACATCCACAGAATACAAAAGCTACACACAACACACCACATACAACCCCAAGTGAGATGGTGATGGAGGGGGCCCAAATGCTCTTTCTTCTTCTGCGACTGCCATTGTATTAATGATAGCAGAAAAAGCTTCATTCATCCCACTATATCCCACTAAGAGGGAAGGCCATTGTGGGTGTTGATTGTATTAACTTTTGGCACACCATTTGCAAGCACATAAGGAACAATATAATCATACACAAAACTATGGACAAAGAATTACACTCTGCAATATATATCTTCTTTAACACATGGATGAGTGTTGACCAAGCTAGGGGCTGTCCTTGGTCCCTTTCATGTTTTTCAATGAAACAAATTAGTCTACTGGTTACATTAAGTACACATATCACACTCCTACACACACATAATGCCAAATGAAATTGGGTGTATATTGTTCGCAGTTTCATGGATCAACCGATATCCTCATGAGCCAGGAGGTCAACTGATCAGCTAACAGGACTTCACCAATGTAGGCACTTCTCAAAACATCAATGATAGTCCTCCAAGTGTAAGGAGGTGACCCACGTCTCTTCCGTTCACCAAAAACCTCCTCAAATGCTCTGTGGTGGTCCTCCAAGCGTTGTTGGAGTGGATGTATTGCCTGGAGCTGAGCCATTGAGAGGCCAAGTAGACGACCAACTTGTTCATACTTGCTGGGAATAACAACTGCTATTCTATCTGTGAGGTGTGGTTGGGATGGTTGACTGTCCAAAGACAATGGAACTGTAAAGTGATGGAGGGAACAGGCAGTGGTCATGCAATTATCCGTATCAACGAGAAAAGACTTATATATGTATGTATAGACACTTGACATTGTGCTCTATATACACCATTATTAATTGACTCATGTACATTTGTAACATGTTTCCTTCTAAACTTGGTAACAGCTTAGGATACATAATTTCTCCACTAACCATTCATCATTGAGTGCTGCCGTTCTTGGGGAATATTGTCAGTACCTGCACCTAGAGAATATATAAATATATGGGCAAACCCCTAAATGTTAACTAACCATTTTGTACACTGACATATGGCAACTGCTGTTCGTAAATATTTTCTGTACCTGTAAAAAGATTAATCCAATGATATTCCGTAGGTACATCACCATCAACTTACCATTTACTGCAATAGACACAAGACAAGAAAGACTTGGTTCCTTACTGGTCCAGTTTTTAAGATATACTATTTTATTATTGGTGTCCACTAATGTAGGGTGATCATTTTTAAGAGCATCTCTCGAGGACATGAATTACTTCCTCTTAAATAAATAACTATGTCTCCGCCCATCTATATACGGCGTTTTCGCTTCTTGCAAACGTCTGGTTCTGTTCCCGCTTTTGGCTTCTTCAACATAGCGAACAGAAGCTAAAGATTCGTAATACAGATCTGATGTACGTGGATTCAGCTGCCATCAGCCTGCGCAACACGGTACGTAGGCCTACTAATTCGCGCATGTACAAATCGAGCGTGTTCGGTAAAACTGCTTGAGTTCCAATTCATTTATGCGTGCACAACGCTACAGAGCATGAAAGTGCATGGTGTCAGTCTAGGGCTAGCTTAATCTGAAACGCAACCGTTCCTTTTTGACTTCTGCACACGCACAGATAGGCCTATATCATAGATAGTTTAGTTCTCTAAACATATATCAAACATGCACCCGCTTGTAGCTACATGTATTTATCAACATGAAGTACTCTCATTGGCCTACTAAAAGCTCGTTCTTGTTTAATTATTTATCTTCATTGGTGAACCAATTATATTTGGTTCTACAAAATAATATCCATACAAAATAAAATCTATAAGTCACACGGACACACACACACACACACACACACACACACACGCACACTCACATACATACACAACCTCAGATCAGAGCAATTGGTGTCATTTAATTCTGTCAGAATGCTCCCTCATGCTTAGCTTGCAATTGATTAGTGTGTGTTTGGCATACTTGATTGTTTGCCCAAAAGAGGTTGGTGTGCTGTCCCCTACCCTGAGTGTGACTGGAACCAAGATTACCATTTGGCTTGCCCACACCTTGACGTTGGTCAAGATAAGGTGGTTAGATCAGGGTAGAAGCCAAAAGGGTGCTGCCTGCCATTGATGTAGAACACCTGTACAAGTTCAGCCAATGCACAGGTGGAGAGGTGGGTGGGTAAGCAATGCAGCTGGAATTTAGCTGTAAAATGAGTGATTGCAGCCCACCTCTACCATCTTTTATATACACATGTGTGACCCAGAACCATATCAGATGTAATAATTTGGGGACAGTGTGAATTGATTTGACTGAAAGTGAGGGAATTAGTTAAATGGAGGCGAGGCTTTCCCAGATTTTAAGGCTCAGTGTTGAATGGAAGTGAGGTTTTACCCAGGGGATACTCCATGCTAGAATTTAGCTGGGAATTTAGTCTATAGTGATGTTGCCATGTGCACTTAATAATAATGATAATATTTTATGTGTACATATATTACACAATGGCAAGTAATGGCATAAATGATTATGCACTAATGTACTGCCGGTCCTAAAATGGGTAACATTTACAAAATGGAGACAAGTCTACATTGCTGAGTTTAGACCTAAATATTTTTTCGGAGGATGCTGTAACCACAGAGTCTGGTAGTGAATTCCAAATGTGTATAACTCTGAGAAAAAGTTTGAGCGAAAATTATGGTGAGGTAATGACAAAGGACTAAGTTTGATTGAGTTCCCTCTTGTACTGTATGGTGACAAATTGATACGAAAGAAAGCTGATGCATCAAGATCTAGGTTTTTCACAATCTTGAAACACATAACAACGTCAAAATACATTCTACGATACTCCAATGAATGAAGACCTAAATTAGCAAGACGATCAGTATAGCTCATAGTAGGCAGCTTTACTCGTATAAAAATAGCTCTGGTGAAAAAGCGTTGAACTCTTTCTACACATTTAATGTCTTGTATGAGCCATGGATTCCACACTGGAGTATTGCATTCGAGAATTGGTCTCACATATGAAATGAATACTTGACAAAGCGTTGAGATATTTAGCGTTTGAAGACCTTTATGTAGAAGGGAACACCTTCAGAAAGCCTTTGCAGCAATAGATGCCCAATGTAAGCTGGGTTTAAAATCAGATGTAATATGAACACCTAAGTCACAAATATCAAAAACCGTAAGAATTGCTTGCAGAGTTATGTCCAAAGGATATTACACTGCACTTCTGAAAAGCAATATTAAGCTGCCACGTTTCAGACAAAAATTCGGCAAAGACAGAGACAAAGGTGAGGATGAATCAGAAGAGTGAGTAGCGTAGAGTTTGGTATTATCTGCAAATATTTTAGCTTGAACTGGTGGCACTAAACAATCAGGAAGGTCATTGGAATAATAGGGGTCCAAGCACTGATCACCACTGGTAGCAGGTAGGGAAGAAGATAAAGACTGACCAATATAAACTTGCTGAAAACGATTCAAAAGAAATGAAGATAACCACCACACCAAGAGTATACCCATAGCACTGTACCTTATGTAGCAGCTTTCTATGAGAGATAGAATCAAAGGCTTTAGCAAAGTTTATATACACAGAATCAATTTTAGAACGAATATCAGTATGGAGAGTCCATTCATTAACTTATACACACACACACACACACACACCATGGCAGTCAGTCATTCACACATCAATATCAATGCTTTGCTATTGCAATTTATTTTATTTCCTAATTGTCCACCTACATACAAACAAAAAACCTTTAGCTGTCATCCTATTTGCCACATGCTTCTCTTTGTATCTAAATTGTATTTCTATTGGAGCCTTTACTTTTTCTAAATTGTCTTGTGTTTCAATGTGCACATTTATGCATGCACACACATACACACCACACACAAGCACTATCATACACTGGCAAATGCAATCACATGTTTATTGTTTGGGTAAATTTGTGTTTCTTTGCTCTGGCAATTTTATTACCAACAGGTCTCTTTTTGTCTTTTGCACTTTTAGACATATGAATGCACATGCACACCCACCCACACATGCACACACACCCATACATGTACATGCACATGCACACACATTCATGTACACACGCAGGAGTCATGCCTCAATCACAAACATGTTCATATGCATACATAAAAATGGCTTTGGCAGTCATCCATCAAACACACACACACACATGCACACATGCACACACATACACACAACTGGCCTCTGCTTTGTAAATTTGTGTTTGAATTATTATCTAATTACCCTGTGGTCTCTTGTTGCTATGAGCACAGTTAGATGCGAGCCTAAACTACAAGAATGCACACACACACACTTACATAAACAAACACATACACGAGTGCAAACCATCCACCATTCTGCTTAGTACTCCACTTGCACTCACACTTGTACCTCCAGCATTATAGCCTGTTAGTCTTTAATTCACCTCATATGCAATTTCCGTTTATTTATTTTTCTACTGCTCCTGTTTGGCTTCCACTAATGTACCCATGGCCTCCACTAGATGCTCATGTCCCACCACCTACACTAGATGCTCATGATTGTACTAACTTATCAGGTTGAGTAGCGCCAGCAGCTACATGTAGGTAGGTGCACAATCATATGCCATCACCCATAGCCGTTGAAGTTTTCAATATACAGCACATATGTATCCAGGCTAAGAAGAATCTCCGATGCTATTGAAAGACAGATCCTGAGCTGGCTATCTGTGATTCCATTAATTGCCCTTCGCCTTGACCCATCCATGTTGCAATTTGGCTGCGTGGACTCGTCTCATGCCATAGGTTGACTACCCCCACCATCATGATAAGCCTGCTAACCACAATAGGCTCAGTGATTTCCATCACTTAAGCTGACCTCAGTGTATTGCTAGAAACTTTGATGTCATGGGAGTTCTCAGTCCTCAAACAACTATATCATACCTGACCAACCGTAGGTATGTATCAATGGTATTGAGGGTACTAGGCGCTGCTATAGAAAACTTATAGGGATGTGTTTTTACCGCTAGTACAAAAGTATGTACCCTGCTTTATCGTAGATAAGAATACAACTAAAGTACGTGCTGGACTTGCCACAAAACATGTGACTTTTGCGCATCAATTGGAGTTTCATTCCCAATTGTTGGGGGTGTTCAGCTGTATAATTTATAGAAGCACGGATGGTGAGGCGGAAACCCAGAAAGAGTTTAGAACTTTGCGAGAAGCTAGATATTTTAAGGAAGGGAAGGCAGGTAAACCAATAGATGTCGTTTGTGTGCAGTTTGGAATAAGTATGAGTCAGGCATACCAACTCTAAAGATAAGGATGCCTTGCAAGTATCTGCACTAAGTGGCAGTGTGCCTGCCCACACAAAGTTCAGAAAGAACAAAGCCAGAACACCAGAAATCGATCGCGCTGTTTTGACTGGTTTTGTTCTGTGCGATCGTTTAGAGGTGCTGGTAAATCCCTACCTGTGTCGAGAACATTGATTAAAACTAGGGCACTGCATGAAGCTCATGTGAGAGGTTTGGATTTTAAAGCTTCAAACAGCTGGTTTTCAAATTGGAGGTGGAGGTTTAATGTAAATAGATATGTTAAACTGCATGTAGAAGCTGATGATGTAGACATGCAGGCAGTTGAACAGAGCTCCATAATGCTCTCCTTAGTTATGACCCAAGTAATGTATTTAACATGGATGAGAGTGGGTTGTGCTACAAAACTATTCCAAATAAGAGCTATGTGTTGCAGGATGAGGGGGATAGTAGACAAATTATTCGAGGTTGCAAGTCTATGAAAGCCAAAGATAGAATCATGTAGTCTTTTGCACCAATGCTGTAAAATGGCATGCACTAGTTAGAATAAGACTTTTGCAACAAGTACTGCCACTAAGCCAGGATTTACATGCAATAGGCTGCAAACTAGATAATGAACACTTGAAGGGTATTGCTAGGCACCTTTCTGAATTTGTACAACAGTCCACTATCTTGTCCTAATTAGTTTTTTTTCTTTTTCATCATTTATGTACTGTTTTTGTTACTCATGACTGAATCAACACATTTATATCACCGTTGAGATTGAGACAGTTGGCATTGAGATGCACATGCATAGTGTACTACAATAAGCTTGTCAGTAACAATCTGCATACACCTGTGGGAGCATTATTTACCTGAAGTCACTGCCTGTACATCAATAATGCCCACCAGTGTATGCCTTTTAGTACATTATATCTGTTGTTTTTTTGTGGCAGGTGTGCATCACCATGTACAAAGTGTTGAACTCGAAAGCATAGTTATTAAGCTAAAGTAACGGACATGGAGCAATTATTTATTCTGAAAGGTTCTGGTTTCACCCTTCGCATGCATTTTTTGTGGAGGAACCTGTGCCTTGACATGGTAAGATACTCCCTATAAATCGAAATTTTGTGCACATGGCAACATGCTCATTATTTTCAGTTGCCAACATTCTGGATGGAAAAGACAAGTCTGCATTGACATAAATGGTAGACTATGTACAAAGGGTGTACTATGGGTATGTTAATTCTGGTGAGGTACACAGAAGGACCTCCTGTACAACTATATATACAAAGTGTATGAAATGTACATCTACATAGTGTAGCTGGGGTACTGGTACATTCCTAAATGCTGTAAAAAGTGTCAACTGGCCAAACCTTATCATACATACATCACAGACATTTGTCTGCAATGTCCATCTCACCTCATGGTGCCAGAGACCAGAAAGCAATTGATCTGTGATTGTTCTGTGTGGACATGGGGCTAGGTTTTCATAAGTAATGCATTCATAATGGGACACACATATGTGATACACTTTGCATGCATGTAAAGGTAAACAAAAGTTATAATCATTATGATGCAATTGAAAGTTTACAAATGTTCTTTGATATAGTCACACATGCATGCATACAAATCAGATTGTGCATTACATAAAATTGGGCCGGCACTCAAGAAAAGAATTTTGAACTGGGTTGTACTCAGGTTAGCCAATTTAGTTTAGTTTAACAAACTGCGAACATTGACATCATTGCAACAACATGGACACGAACAAGTCTGCATGAATAATGTCACACCTGTTTGAAGTTGTTTGAATAATATTGTCTTTCCAACAGCACTTGAATTGGTGAGTGTGAAAGGAGAACTCGTAACGCATATTACATCCACATGCATGCATGCACACAGTGGGCATTGCACGGGGCAGGTATATGTAATACATACGCTAGGGAGGTCTGCAAACGCGCTGAACCTATAGTTGGCATGACGACAATATGGAAAGAGTCGATCGACAACAAAATTGTTTACTTTGCCAGGCACAGCGAAGCGGCGCGCTCAACTGAATTACATTTCAGAGTAGGGCGCCTTCAGCCATGAATCGCATTAGAGGGCAACGCTGTTGGCTTGTTACAACCACGGACTGTTTATTTAAAGAGCAATGAATGTACCTTATTTTCCGTATCTTTGAGGTGGATTTTTCCGTATCTTTGAGTCTCGACTGTACTTGTACAGGCCACATTATTTTGAATTTTAGTATCCAGGTCAAGATCTATGTTCTGTTGCAATGCAGTTTAGGGAAGGGGGGCTGACTGTGGGCAGGTTGCTGACCTCAAACACACAATGCACTATGAATTTATGTACAAAGGTAACCATACATGTAGAATGCTGTATGCCCCAAAGTCACATCTCTACCCCATCCCCATATCAACCACTGACAAACACATGAGTACAAGTTAAGCTTGGCCTGTACAAGTAGCACTGTAGTAGTTTGACAGCACCAGTGGCTGTTGGATTGGTGTTTTGTATCAAACCACAATTGTATGGACTACTACATGATGCAATTTCAGTCAGAACACTACACCTATTGGCTCATTGTATTCTATCAGCTATGCAACAACATGAAATTGTTCCCCTGGACAAAATCTGCTAGCAGAATGTGCACACAACCGGCATACAAATCATGTCCCCCGAGGACACAATACACTAGCAGATTCTGTCCCCCTCCAGCAGAATATATCCCCTCCACACACATACACACTTGCACACACAAATACACACGCATACTCTCATGCACACACACATACACACATGCACACATATGCGCACCACACATACAGGTACACCCACATCCATACATGTACATGTACACTCTCACATGCA
Source organism: Eunapius fragilis (assembly GCA_963681505.1). Classification (NCBI taxonomy): domain Eukaryota; kingdom Metazoa; phylum Porifera; class Demospongiae; order Spongillida; family Spongillidae; genus Eunapius; species Eunapius fragilis. The sequence continues at coordinate 4,851,468 of OY811982.1, read as the reverse complement.
TACAAGTGCATCTAATAGGAGCAAATATACCTGAGTGGTATGAAGTCTGAATGCAAGCAAGCCATATGAAGGCATACTGCTTACCCCAAGAACTATGATATTTTTGTGTGGGAGTGTGTGCACACAGTTATTTTGTGTGTGACTTGTAGTGAGGGACTACGTAGTCAATGTACACATCATACAGACAATTGTGTGTACAAGATTTCCAATGTGTTGAAGGCATAAATTTTGGGGGTCTGAGTATTGTCAACAGCACCATTGTGGCCATATAATACTGGCATAGTGTATGCTATGCCATCAGTGGTGTAAACTGATTGGTCATCGCTTTGCTGCTCACAGGCAACAGTCTCCATAATACTGGATTTTAAACTGGCATGGGTGTAAACTACTAGGGTAACGTACCATTCCAAATTGTCTTCATGTATAGAGGTGGATACATGGGGGGGGGGGGGGGGGGGGGTTGGGGGTTGCAACACCCCCTTTCATACAAGGTACCTCCCCCTCTTCTTCTAAGCAGCCCCCGCTTTTTGTATCGGGCCTGAAGTGGACAGCACCCCCCCCCCCCCCCCCCCACGTTTTCTCGTATCGGACCTGAAACAGACAGCACACCCCCCACACCCCACATCTCACCCCCCCCCCCACCCTGCTTTTCGTATCGTGGGTCTCAACTCCCCCCCCTTTTGGAAAGTTCTGTATCCGCCCCTGCAGTTGTAGTAAACACAAACGCTGCGTTTAAGTAGGATGACGTGTAGCGATTATATCTCAGTCACAAATACACAAGCGACAGCACGCGTGGCCTGTGTCCGAGAAAAAAAAAAAAACGAATCACCCTCGTAGAAATTTAATGATCAAACATACAAGCTCAACTACAATACGTGATTGCAAAGGGTTTGAGCTTACGCACGTTATCTTTAGCCTTTGGATCACGTAGGCTCGATCAATTCGAGGTTTTCATGTCGCCACGCGCCACCGTAAACTCCCAACTCGTTTACGCAACTGAAGGACACAGGGAAATGTTTCAAAATCCCAGCCCTGGTTTTTTTAATTTTAACAAAAGGTCATCCTGGAATTGAGCGTCTAGCATGGCAAAAACCATCCTGGGATTTGGCGTCCAGGGTGGGTATAGCTTAAATACCATACTGGGTTTGTCGAACAAAAACCGTGTTGAGCTCATTTTTATTCATTCCTTCAACATGGTTTTTGTTCGACAAACCCAGTATGGTATTTAAGCTATACCCACCCTGGACGCCAAATCCCAGGATGGTTTTTGCGATATTCCCATGCTAGACGCTCAATTCCAGGATGGCTTTTTAAAACCCAAGGCTGGGATTTTGAAACTTTTTCCTGCGGGAGACGCGGACCAGACCGGTGAACCAAGTGATACTCACGTGACAAGCAACAAAATGCCAGGTCCACCTCCGGATGGCCTGGGCTATCGATTCGAGGGAGGGTGGGGCACTTGATGGGCAGTGTCTCGTAGTCACGGGGTTAAAATAGCAATGACGGCACAATGGCGGAGCAATCGGCAGACAAATGAACGACAACTTTCAAACGCTACGGTTTTGTAACCGCTCATCACATCTCAAACGAAAAGGCGGAAAAAATAGCAGGTGCAATGTTGTAAATGTTCTGCAAATTTGAACGCGAAAAGGCATTCTTTCATCGAGATCCATTGAAATCTAACTGTTCTGGTTGTTTAATCATGAGGACCCCCCAGGGAGTAAATATAAAACATTCGACAACAAAATGCAGTAGTAAAATGGTCCGGTAATATATGTAGTAAGTTTGAAGGACAGAGCTTTAAAGGTCGCAAAGATACTGCAAAATGAATTGAAGAAATGTTAAAAATCACATAAGCCCAGTTTTCTCTTGTACTGCCCCATTTATAAATCAACTCGCTATACATAGTTTACAGGCTCACCCTGCATGACAACTAAATCCCCAGTGATGAAGTATTGTATGGATCAAGCTTGGACCTCTGCAAGGGTGGAGAGGCACAATAATGTGTACTATACATTGCAGGTGTAAAGGTTTCTACTTGATCTTTATCAGGCACTGAACCAGGCACTATGTACCCCAAAGCATTGGAATATCAAAACACCATGCATTTCCATCACTAACGTTGTCAACAACCGACCAGGTTTCACACCTGACACCTTGAAACATCGATATCAATAAAGTTTATGCACTCACTGTAAACGTTAGTTATCGAATATACATCTGATTCAACAACATTGAATCTTACTGCCTTAACAACATCAAATGCCAGTATAAATGCTGCATGACTGTATAACCTTTAGCTCTTAATGCCATTGACCTAGTTAACATCATCTTCATTACTTGCACTAGGCTTGTAGAAAGGTTGCAGTTGCTTCCGGCTTGTAGAACAAGGAGTCAAATCCATGAATGCATACCATGCATCATTGCACAGAATAACATATACCTACGTATAAGAGATGCAGTTGCAGAACTACAATGCAGGAGCACCTTATGAACATCGTGTCACAAGATGTGGCAGCAATACCACAATCAACGAAGATTGAACTTCCAGGACTATACCTATCGTTGTGCTTGACACGGCATTAAAACTCTTGTAAAATCAGCGATATTTGACGATCTGTAGCGCCATCAATTCAGCCGGCCGCACTTAGTCTATACGCTATCTAGGTAGTCTTAACCCTCCGCTACCTAATCACGCTTAGCGTTTTCCTAGGAAAATAGGCAGTGGTCCACTGTTCACTTCTTTGTGGAGGATATCCAACTTAGGTACTCGGCTTGCGAGCGCTATAGCTAGCGGGCGCTACAGAGTTGTGGCACAAAATTTATACGATGGATAGATAAATGGTATGTCTACACTAAAATGGCTGTTACATGTCGGTGCAACAAGCACAGTCCTTATATAGCTCGAAAATACAAAGTGCTTGGTTAGGTCATGATCATGATGCATGATGTCATCGTTTCAATATTTCGGGGCGTAGGTCTTACAGTAGCACCGTTGTAAGAGCTCTAGGAAATCAAGTTTGGTAGCATCAGTGGCCAATGGATTGGTGCTTTTTATCAAACTTGGACTACTAAATAATGTCACAGCACTACACACCATCCCTGTTGGCTCAATGTATTTTTAATTACATGCACACATAAACAAAAGCAAACATACACACACATGCATGCATGCACAATGTACACTCACATGCATACACAGGTTCTTTGAACAGATGGGGAAAAGGAGGACATTTAAGAGGGGGACATATTTATTTCGCTTGTGGATATTTTGTCTGGGGATGGGATCGGCTATGATACCAGTATGAGCATGGCATGTGACTAAGAATTGGATGTCTCCCAGCAACGGTAGAAGTTTTTGAGACTGGTTCCTTAACTCTTTACAGGGATAGAACAGGCTAAGGCTTTGTGGTCTGTCTAGTGTCCTGCATGTGAATGTAAGCAATGTGCCTTTACCATGAAAATGTGTGCATACCTGTGTGATTCTACTCGTTTAGATGTGCTTAGCTTGTTAGATGTTGTGACCATCTATTAATGTAATGAGCAGAGGCGGATCCAGGGGGGGATTTTGGGGGTTGCAACCCCCTTTCATATAAGGTACCTCCCCCTCTTCTGCTAAGCAACCCCCCCCCCCCCCCCCCCCCCCGCTTTTTGTATCGGGCCTGAAGCGCCGGACAGCACCCCTCTCTGCTTTTCGTCTTAAGTTGACAGCAACCCCCCCCCCCCCCCCACTTTTCGTATCGGGCCTGAGGCGGACAGCACCCCCCCCCCCCCCCGCTTTTCGTGTCGGACCTGAAGCGGACACCCCCCACATTTTGTATCGCGGGTCTCAACCCCCCCTTTTAGAAAATCCTGTATCTGCCCCTGAATGAGCCACAGTTGCAGACACAGGCAACACATACAAGTGCATCTAATAGGAGCAAGTATACCCGAGTGGTATGAAGTCTGAATGCAAGCAAGCCATATGAAGGGACACACTGCATACTGCTTACCCCAAGAACTGTGATATTTTTGTGTGGGAGTGTGTGCACACAGTTATTTTGTGTGTGACTTGTAGTGAGGGACTACGTAGTCAATGTACACATCATACAGACAATTGTGTGTACAAAATTTCCAATGTGTTGAAGGCATAAATTTTGGGGGTCTGAGTATTGTCAACAGCACCATTGTGGCCATATAATACTGGCATAGTGTATGTTATGCCATCAGTGGTGTAAACTGATTGGTCATCGCTTTGCTGCTCACAGGCAACAGTCTCCATAATACCGGATTTTAAACTGGCATGGGTGTAAACTACTAGGGTAACGTACCATTCCAAATCGTCTTCATGTATACCTTGCAGTGAACACAAACGCTGCGCAGGTCGAGTTTAAGTAGGATGACGTGTAGCGATTATATCTCAGTCACAAATACACAAGCGACAGCACGTGTGGCTTGTGTCCGAGAAAAAAAAACGAATCACCCTCGTAGAAATGATCAAACATACAAGCTCAACTACAATACGTGATTGCAAAGGGTTTGAGCTTACGCACGTTATCTTAGCCTTTGGATCACGTAGGCTCGATCAATTCGACGTTTTCATGTCGCCACGCGCCACCGTAAACTACTCCCAACCAGTGGCGTAGCCAGGGTAATATTGATGGTAGGGCACGCAATGGGGGGGGGGGGGGGCTCCTCCTGGCCATTTCAGTCAGCATGATTTATCCATGCATGGTTACTGTACTCTGTGAAAAAGGGCCTTTTACAGTTGTTATTTGCTTGGTTCCGAACCTGGTTCCAAATTAGAAAAAACCTACAAGTCATTAGAGGGATTGAAGGACTAGAAGCATGCTAAAGGGAAAGGTGGTGTACATTCTAAACATGATAGCTAAAAAGTAAATTAAAATAAAATACAGGTTTTCCATGGATCAAAATATGAATTCATTTCATAAGACATCTCTGATAGAGTTGGAATATGTAGGGCTAAATAAATTAAAATTGCATCAGAATACTTGCAACATAACGTAGTAATTACAGTAACTGGGTACTTGATATTGACAGGCTGACAGGGGAGAATGTAGGTGTTGATGCTATATATATCATCTGGGCAAGCTGACTGCGTCCTTGAGATACACTTAGTAGATGGAGAGCTGTTTATTACTGCGGTAGTGGGGTCAGCAGCAATACTCTTAGGTTGATTACCAGGAACAGAGCGGCGTGATGCATCACCTTCCAAATGATGTCTTAATTCTGAATCTGGCAAACGTGTCCAACAAGCATTGCTCCTTGTCTTTTCCAGAACCAGGGTCCGAGTGCAAAACATATAGTTTTCATCATTGCTGCTTCTAACAATATCTGTGCTTTTATCTGCATCATATTGTGTTAATTTTACCATTGATATTAAAGTATATTTATGATTTTATTTGTTTCTTACTCGAAATTGGAAAGCCCACACACTGAAAAAGAGTCCGCTGACGTGCCATACTTCCACGTACATTACTAATAATACTATTAGCCGTTGTACTGAAATTTGAACGTCGCGACTACCATATGTGTCGAGCCCGCGTGCTAATGTTGTTCATTACTGCAGGATGAAATTATTAGCTCGGTTGGTAGGGCCTAGGCCCTACCAGGCCCTACCGTAGCTACGCCACTGTCCCAACTTGTTTACACAACTGATGGAGACGCAGACCGGTGTAACCTCACGGCGGTCTGCTCTCATTGAACGCGTGGAAACTAGGCCCTACGCCCCAAATATTGAAGTGGCTACGTAGTCCCATAGCAACGAACCTAGCAACCGATGTCCTTTAGAACAAGCTGTGCACGAGGTACATGAAACGTAATCAACACCTAAAAGCCATACTAGCAGTGACAAACACCTCAGACCTTTATTGTGGGCATAAATCACGTGCCCTGGCGTTGCGAACTGTTGGCTTTGGATCTTCGAAAGCTATTGACTTACGCACGGTGAACACCGACCACGTGTGTTCAAAAAAGGATAACGACCCTCGGTGACTGAGATGGAACATGCCGAAACTATTACGGTAAAGTTCGTTGAATGTACTATCGTTTTCTGGTACACGTTAATGGCGACATGCTTTCTGAAATAGTTTTCAAGCCTTTGAAAATCCACCATTTTTGTGTCATTTTAAGGGTGGAGAATATTTGCGCAATAAGGTTTGATTTGACTTCATGTTGATATGTATATAGATTGAATTACATAGCTATAGTATTCTTTACTCTCTTAGCCGGAGGATGGATGGCAGCTACCAATTGTGGCTCAATACTTAGTAAGTGTTCTTTCATTATGCACTTCAGGTTCTGCACCTGGTCTTTAATGGGAGCAAATACCAAGCCAAGTTGATTAAACTTGGCGTGGATTGACTCGGCTCCTTGTTCACCCAGGAGGCCAAAGCCAACGTGATTACTATTTGCCCACTGTGAAGTGTGATCCTCTAATAGATGCATTTTAATTGGGACTGTTGCCTCTGGATATGTGTCTCGGAAAAAGGCCATGAACTCTTGAATAGCCTAGTTAGTTAGAATGGAGCATAAAGTGAACCTACATGTACACTGAACATTGTTAACTTACCAGGTCTAGTGCATGTGCTTGTGTCACATTAATAAAGTTCTGATCACATATATTGTGACATTTTCCGTACAAGGAGAATGCGGTGATGAACTTAGTCACTTGATCAGCTACCTCTCCAGATTGGTGGGGCAGTTTCTCTTATGCCAACTGAGATATAGATGTGCACAGAGTCTGGATTTTTGGTACCTAATAATTATTTAAGCAGTATGAATTATTCATATCTACATGTATAGCACTTTACCTTCAATGCCTTGTGTACATGGTTGCCAATAAATACCCCCCCAATATACTGCTGTCGTTGAACTCCAAATGATTGTAGTGCACTGTCAAGTGTCTTGACAAAGGGCCCTTCTTTTTCAGAGTACCCTCTTTTCACATTTGCTGTGCATTTGGCCACTTCTGCTTCCTATTATAACTAACTTGAATACAATTGTGCATGTTGGATAATGACTTACAAGTGCCTTCACTGATCTCTTTTTTTGCAGCAGATTGCTTCAAAAGATCCACAGCAAGAGGGTTTTTCTTTCCATGGACTAAGGCCACATATGGTGCCACCTGCTGCAACACGTCATGTGCATGCTGGGCAGTTTCAAGGTCTGCTTGGAGCAATGGAAGCCTTGGCAGCGCCTGGCTGTACTTGGAAAAACTGGAGGAGTCGAAATCAGTTGTTTGAGATGTTAGTTCCAAGTCCAGCATAGAGCTTCCAGCAGATGGAACATCTTCGTGAAGATCCCCAACATGATGTGGAGACCAGGTGGGCAGACCTGTATGGTGTAATTCGAATAATTGTAATGTTGGATTCATTTACCTGTGAAACAGGGATGTCAAAAATAGGTTCTGAGATGCAGTTAAAGAACATCTGTGCATCCTTTTTAACACTCCCTGATGATACATAGCACAGGTGGTCAGCACACATATCCTCTAGTGACCTTTCTTTGGCATGCCCTTGAACGATTAGAGGCATAGCCATCTGGTCACTGTGAATTTTGCAGTATAGGCAAGGGTAGCATCCTATTGCATGGTCATCATTTCACATCATGCTTGCATTTAGTATACTACTGCATACCACTGGCTCCTGACAAGCCATACATCTTTGACAGGAACTCGTAGTCACCATATATAAACACCTTCACTGTGTATTGCCTGTAATTTATAGCGCTTGTATATTTAACATGATTTAGGTATAGAGCTCTTACCTCCACTTCATTCCATGTAGATGTTCTACTTGATCTTTAAAGCGATCAAGTGCCACATAGAGGTTGGTGACGCTGTCACCAGCCGCAAAACAGCTGAATACACAGGTGTTATGGACTGAATTGGGTGTGGCAACATTTACAATCTGAAAGGTCATCTTGAATGTTCCACCCCCCTTGTCTCCTCCAATCTTCAACCAGATCTCATTGGCTGGTATAAACCCTTCATGCCAGGTAAGCCTGTCAGTTCTGCAACCATGTTTTAACAACCATTGTATTTCACTGTGTTACCATTTCCCTGTCTTACCTTTCATTCCCTTCCAAGAGCTGCACAACTTTATCCACCAGCTGTGGAATGTATACCAAAGGAGCTCCTTTGATTTCCTCTCCACCAGATGGAATTGGAAATGAAAACGGGGCTATCTCTCCCTTGAGGTTATCACCAACAATTTGGCTGGAAATGTGGCGCATCCTTTCCTCACCAGCCAGACAGATGCCTAATGATTTGAGCCACCTGAAATAGCAGTGAGCTAGAATTGGTACCTTTGATGTATGATGTGACATACCGCCTCAGAAGCCTCAGTTTATTCCAAGGTATGGCAAGTCCTGCCTTAATTGCCAATACCTGAGCTGCCCCAAGCTCAATCGATGATGAGATTCCTGCCTTATCCAACAAAGATTCCTCGCTAAGGATGAGGACCTCTTTCTGGATAAGCGCAGATGCTTCTCCACCACTGACAATGCCTCGGATTGTCTGCATTTGAGAACATCGCAACTTTACAGTCCGCGAGCAGGCAGCTGTGGTTTCTTGGTGAGCTCTGGTAACACGCATGCATGAATGTCATTGGCTAAAGTGTGTGTAGATATTGTATAACCTCAGTACAAGTCAATGACATTCACTTAACTGTTCCTCCTGTAGGAAGTTGTATGATGCCTTTGTCAGGACTGGTAGAGATGGCCCTCTTCAGCAATCCCGCTGCTTGCTTCTCCTCCTCAGGTGTAAGTGATGGTACACAGTCATGCCCTTCATATTCACCAGCCTTAATATCCCTGCTGCAGTCTGTACAATTTACCAGAACATCCGATTGCAGGAGGAGTATCACACCTGGTGCTTGTCTGACATGGGAGGGAACCAAGGGACCATCCTCTGAGCAGCAGGGACAGTTCACAGCACCAGTTGCTGCTATCCACTCCTGGAGGCACTTGACGCATACCAGTGCATCACACTGCAGTTCCAGTGGCTGTGAGAGGATGTTGGAGCACAGTGCACACTTCAGCTCCTGTAACATCAACTGGTTGTTCATGCTTGCCAAAGGTGGACTAGGCTCACGTAAGAGAACTGGACGAGGGGCAATCTTCTCAAGATGAGCTATTAGTAAATTAGGTGTGAAGCCTGCCTGACGACCTCTACGAACTGTTGACCTCTTGTGTCCACTTGAGCATGCATGGAAGTGCTCACGTACATAAACACCATGATGTCATATGTTTGTTTACTTAAAGCATATGTGTACTGTTTACCTTGCATTCTTGGTCTGTATGTTTTAGCCAATTAAATACGATCACTGCACATTTGTAATGGACTCCCTTTTCGATGGCACTGATGGTTCTCTGCATTGAGAGCTGACATTGCTTGCAAAACATCTCTGGGTGAATGTTGACATCATCCCCAGACGTGTCGATGTCAAAAGCAATTTTCAGCTCAGCTGAGAATACTTTGCACTCATAGCTAATACCCTTCTTTGCCCTGTACTTCGTTAGCCTCTGCCCACAAACTCTACAATGTATGGGAAATTGTTGGTTGTGGTAATCCATACCTATAATCATGTATACATGTAGGGACAAACCACAACACATGTCGATTATTCATGCAATTCGCTCAGCTTGTTTGTGGTGATAGAAAACGTGTCGCCACATCAGGTTTGCCAATACTTATAGCCACATGCCTCCTGATCACTGCTGCAGTATGCTTACCTTCCAGCTCGGTCACCAAAGGCCACGTTGTCTAATTTAGTAATGCCCCCCTTCTAATTACGTGCTGCGTGGCCTTATGAAACGGTGTGCGCATGCTATCTATGTGGGATGTGAATTGTGCGCATCTATTGGACATGCCAGGAAAGGGAGTGCAGTGTTTGGGCTCGTTGTAATTTTTTGATTTGCTCGTTCTGCTGAGTCATGGTCACCTTATAAACATTGGATGTCTATAATGAGGCATCTTTTTAAGAATGATGTGTTAATACCGTAAATGATCTAATTATAGACCTAGTTTCCAGCCACATACAACCGTGACCTAGTGATGCTCACGTGACAAGCAACTTGCAAAATGTCAGGTCCACCTCCGGATGGCCTGGGCTATCGATTCGAGGGAGGGTGGGGCACTTGATGGGCAGTGTCTCGTAGTCACGGGGTTAAAATAGCAATGACGGCACAATGGCGGAGCAATCGGCAGACAAATGAACGACAACTTTCAAACGCCACGGTTTTGTAACCGCTCATCACATCTCAAACGAAAAGGCGGAAAAAATAGCAGGTGCAATGTTGTAAATGTTCTGCAAATTTGAACGCGAAAAGGCATTCTTTCATCGAGATCCATTGAAATCTAACTGTTCTGGTTGTTTAATCATGAGGACCCCCCAGGGAGTAAATATAAAACATTCGACAACAAAATGCAGTAGTAAAATGGTCCGGTAATATATGTAGTAAGTTTGAAGGACAGAGCTTTAAAGGTCGCAAAGATACTGCAAAATGAATTGAAGAAATGTTAAAAATCACATAAGCCCATCTTATTTAAACTTATCTTATTTAAACTATCCATGCACCCAGCAGCTTTTCCATCAATGTGGAAACATATATAGGTGTCTTCTTGTATCATCTTTCTGCCAGAAGAATGACAGTAAAAATGGAGAGCTATCTCAATCCCCTTTGAGGTCTCTTGCCTCTGACCTCTCCAGATATAGTTTGTAGTAGAAGCCTTACGTGCTCTTTACATGCATGTATGTATAAGAGCAAAGTTGTTTTAGATTTTTTGTAGTTGATTTTTATGGGTGTTGCGCAGCTAATGCCAAGTGATTGCTAGGCCAGCTGTGATTCTTGTTCTGCACTCACTGTAATCCCTGACTCCACCAATGAATGCTTCCTATTTTTATCACTGATCACTTCATTGGTTCAGGTAGTTAGTACTTCCCTAAGTTATGCACAAGGTTCACTCTGGAGACCTTCATTACAGTGTTGCCATGCCGACTGATGTGGTTGCTAAGGCTTGTGGATATTTCCTAACAGACATGCATGTCAAGCTATTCTTTGACTAGGTTTGTGCCATTGTCGATATTGCCCTAACCCAATCCATTTGCATTCAGCGTCAACTAGCTCATCCGTGGAGAGTAAACTGCTTTCCTGGCTTGACCTTTTGCCTTTGAATTCTTTCAAGGCTCTCATTACACACGCAATGACTCAAACCAGTTTCCTGAAGCTGCTGAATCGTCTGCAGTCTACGAGATCACCAATAGTAACATTGACTTCAGTAGCAACCAGATTGTGGTTTTTGTCTTCAACTCATCAGAGAATTCTTCCAGCATTTCAGTGTGTCCATCAGAATCTCTTAAGGCTAGACTATTCTTCAACCAGTCTGGTCCATGCCGCCACAATAAGCTCACTTGTAACTCTGACATCGTCATTCCTCTTGATGGGGTATCGGCAGGAATGGTAACTCCTGGGTAGTAATACCACAGGTCTGGGGACGTTTTCTGACGAATTTCGTTTACACGGTTTTGTACAAATGGCTTCCACTCTTTGTCGATCCCTTTGATCCAATACAGAGAGCCACCATCTCTAGCCTTGGCAAGGTAGACTTTAATGCTGAGAATGCAGTAGTGATCAACCGTGAAAGCAATAACGTAGAGAATAACTCTAGTCTGGGGATGGTGAGTGCTTGTGTGGGGGCAACTCTCGTCTTGGCAACTACAAATTCAGAATGGATCGTTTCTGGAATTTTTGCCACAAGGTACACTATAACCGCAAAATCCACACAGTGTGTAACAGGCAGCTGAATTGTCGATTCCCTCATAACTTCTTGGGATAGACATGATGTCACCAACTTGCAGGTCCTGTAGAGTCATCCACTCTCGTTGCAACAAATCAGGTAAAGCTTCATTCCACTTGAGTTGTTGCCGACACAGTTTTTGGAAAAGCAACTTGAAGCGAATGATCACTGGTGCTAGAAATCCCAATGGGTCAAAAAATCTGCCGACAATGCTAACCACATGTCTCTTTGTGGGTTCCGTTACTTTAGCAGCCTTGGGAATCTCTGAGACATACAAGTTCAGCTTTTCTTCTTGTGTATCCCAACATACCCCAAGCACCTTCATGATAGGGGATCCAAGGTAGTGTGGTTCTCCTACAGTGGCATGATTGCATGTCTCCTCAAAGCTGGCATCGGGTGTACACTGTGGATTCTCAGAGAGGTTTTCAGCTGTGTTGATTCTTGACTGATGTGGTTGAGAGTTGGTGCTAAACTTCCTGAGGTTAAATCTTTGAGCATTCCTTTTGAATCTGTGAACAGTTGGAAAGCTTCGTCCTCTGTGGAGGCACCTTCACAATGTCATCAACATAAAAGGAGCATTTCTGAACTAGTGAACTCCGATACAGTTCCAGATGGTATCTGATTGTTGAATTCAACAGGAATGGACTCGAACAACTCCAAAGACAGCTCGTGTAAACTGCAGCGGTTGGATCTTGATTTCATCATCCTCAATGTTGTCCACGCATAGGAAGCGAAGAACATCTTGATCTCTCTCTACAGATATCATCAGAAAAGCCTTTTCAATATCAGCCATATAAGTGCTATCTGCTGATACGAGCAAAACCTCAATAAAATGTCAAGAATCTTCAAATTTCGGTCCAGTAAGTAGGCAGTCATCATTCAGGGATGGTTTACCCTCTACGTTCATCAAAGCATCATAGACTACGCACATCTTGGTAGTATCCTTGTCGCTTCAGATTACCGCATGGTGTGGCAAATAGTGGATTCGAGTTGAGTTGCCATCAACACTGGGGCATCTTCCCCATTCCCTTCTCAATCTGCTCTTGGATTACGCAGTTGTAGTCTTGTAGAAGGACACGATTCTGTTGTAAATGCCTCAGAAGTCCCTTAAGTCTCTGTTGGCTCACACAGTAGTTATCAGGTAGTGGCTGATGGAACTGCTTCCAGGGTAATGACACCTCATACCTACCTTCCCTAAACCTGATCATGCTACTGGTCTCTTCACAGGCCTCCTTCTCATTCAGCTGTATTCCCAATGCTTCAAGTTCCAAAAACGATTTCAGCTGGTCATTCAGAGAGTCTGGTTCGGTATCAACTCTGAGCACGGGTGGAGACTAGATTTGTTGAACACTGTTTAGGACCTCTCACTGCGATTGGACCAGATAACACCCATCTCAACTTCGTATGGATCGCTGTAGGACCCTTGGCACCCTTTGATATTGTCCCAGTAACAAGATCCCATTAATGATCCGATCCTATGAGGACATCCACTTCTAATGTGGATCCCTGGTCTGCCCAATCAGCAAGCTCTAACTCTTTAAAGTGTGGATTCTGCTTGACAGACACATCTATGGGTTGACCAACTGTAGGCTCACAGATAATGGGAACAACAAATAGGGTCACATCCATGCTGGGACATCCCTTCAATAGGATCTTCACAATGATAACAGGACATACCTTGGAATCACCCCTGGAGCAACCAAATGCAGCTATCAAGAGTTGCTGGTCACCGGTCCATCTTCAATGTTCTCCTAGCTCGCTCAGTCATATAGGATCGTTGGCTGCCTCCGTCAAGCAGTACTCATAGTTCCACTGGGCAATCAGGAGTTTTGGGGTTGCAGATCAGAGCTCGAGCTGTCTGCAGTAGAACACACTTGTACTAGTTGGGCTGAGTACATTCATGGCTGGGGTCAATAAAGGAGAAGTGTCTGGGTTTACAGTAGAGACAACCATGTTGGTAGAGCTTGAACTCTTCTGGTGAACTGCTGCAGTTTGGTCACAGATGCTTGGATGGTGTTTCCTGTTGCAAGTTTGACATTGAGGTGATGAACGACATTTTCTTCCAATGTGGCCCTTGATAAAACAGTTGAAGCATCTCCCAGAAGTCTTAACGATCTGTCTACAATCATCAGGACTGGTCACAGTGTGGCAATCGACTGAGGAGTGCTGCTGTTGGCAGTAGCAGCATCCGTTTAGTGCCTTTGTAGACTCAGTTGTCCCAGAGAGAAGTGTTATGGTTGTGGGTGATGAGCGAGGTTTGTCCTGCCTGTCTTGAGGGTGACGGTTAATCCTGTCTGGATTACGAGAACGCTCTCTGGCTATGAGTTCTTCCTCCCAAACTTTCAGTAACGTCTCAAGGTCTATATCTTCACTTGGTGACTTTCTGGTCATAATCAATCTGATCTCAGAAGGCACCTTCGTCAATAACACCGAGGTTAGCATGGTTCCATAGGATTTTTGTTCCACTCCGAGAGCTTTCAGACTTCTGACACTAGTCTCCACCTCATCAAACAATCGCCTCAGTCCTCTCACGTCATGTTCACCAGGAACTGCATTCAGGTTGAGTAAGGTTTCCATAAGCCTTGATATTATTGTCTGCCGGTTCCCTAGTTGTTTTTTCAAGATGTCTATTGCTTCATGATAGTTTGCTGATAGGGTCAGTCCCGCAATAGCTTCATAGGCTGTCTTCTCCAATAATGACCGCAAGTAGTTAAACTTGTCGACGTCTGAAAGAGAGCCGTTGAGGTGGACTGCTGACTCAAAAGAATCCCAAAATGCTGTCCAATATATGGGGTTCCCCTTAAAATGAGGCAACAAAAAATCGGGAGTTTTACCTTACTGCTGCTGCTGACCGTTTCTCCCACAACTGAATGTGCAGATGGGGTCTGATCATGACTCTGTGTGATGCGGTGCAGTGTCACGGGGAGTTGCGACTGACAGATTTGATGTGCGAGGTGGTGAAGCATCACGTGGAGTCGCAACAGGTGGATTAGAAGTTCTGGTTTTGCGAATCTGCCCAAGCATCTTGTATAGAGAGGTTGTAGTGTCATCCCGGGAAGAGCGGTGACCATGTTTTTTGGTGTCTCCAGTTCTGTTACAGAATGTTTCCAATCTGTAACAGATTATTACAACCTGTAACAGAACTGGGGACACCAAAAAAACATGGCCACCGCTCTTCCCGGGATGAACTGCAACCTCTAATTTTTTTCCACGTATTCATCAGCTCTCCCTATCGTGTCTTCAAGCTCTTCTGCTGGGACCAGTTCCACTAACTCCTTATCCACGGCTTCCAGCGTGGTGAGCTTGGCTGAGAGATTGGTCTGCAGTAGTGCCAATGCATCGTCTGTTCTGGAATCTCCCAATACGGACTCCGCTTGGCTCAGCAGTCTAGAAGCTGATGCTCAGTGTGCAGTGCATACTTTCTTCTTACGTGCAAGTACTTCTTCACTTGCCATCGTTCAATTTGTCGGGTGGGCTTCAATTCAAACAATCACGTACAGCATGTGTGGACTTCCTTTTGGACCATGTAATAGTTCACACGCTTCGTTGTTCAAGCCCTCTTACTACCAGCACACGCGAACGTCACAACTGACAAATAATAGTAATGAATCATTCACGTGACGGTATATATTATGTAATGTTTAAGGTTTCTAGCAGTGGGGAGGTCTGAGGAATGTCATTATTCTCGGAGTGAGGATTTGCCATTTGACTGCAGTGTGGGATTGAGTGACGTCCCATGACTTTGGAAGGAACAACTGAGAGCCAGGCAGAGGCGAAAGGGGGAGGACACTTGAGAGAAGTCGTGCTTTTTTTGAGAAGGACATGAAATTGTAAAGGCTGGTGAACAGTGAGTCAAGGTGTCGCTTTGAAGGAGAGTTGGACAGCAGAGAATGGACTGATATAGCTTCAGAAGATGGAACACAGTTGTTGAATAAAATGACTGAGCCGATATAATAAAAAAATATTCGAAATTTATTGTGGTCGTATATTCCTCTCTATGGCTTCAACAAAAGGCCCGCACACCATATTTGTAAATACGTTGCTATGGCGACATGAAATTATTGGATGATGCTTATTGTTCTTGTTCTGTGTCCAAACAATACAAATTCAGTGCATTGATGAGTATTCATTCATTGTCTAGACTTTATTGGCAGTATTAGGGTACAAATTGAAGTTGGTTCACTTTGCGGTAGAAGCGAAACAAGTCTGCAACTCGCTGGAGGCATAAGTTAACACATACAAATATACTAGTGAAAGGCGTGTAACAAAGGGCAGCACACGAAAAACAAAACAAAGCATGCTAATAGCTCATTGCATAAAGCTGGACACGTTTACATAGAATTGGAAAGAACCATACTGAATGACAAACACATCATCAGAGTATTTAAGATACTTTGAGGTAAATGGATCTGCTTTTGAACTGTTTTGTTCAGTTAATGCATGTGCATGTACTAAATTACGCATGTATCCTGTGAACAGATGTCGTTTTAATCCTTGAATATTCCTGTTGGTTTATTTCGTGCAGGTTAATTGTGTGTTCACATGCATGTCAATTTTATATTTTAAATGTTGGTGCCCTAAATTCTAACACATGATAGAGCATTTTGCAGTCTACAATTGTCATGCTTATTTAATTTATATTTAAAAAGAAGAAATTCCTTATTTTTTTGACATGCTGTGATATACTATTTGCAAAGCTTCAGGAAGGGTGTGTGTATGCACAGGAGCTTACAGTGCTCCCCATACCCTCTTGGCTGGGCAGCCTGCCCAGCCAGGGGGTAGGATGTGGGAGGTCCCCAGCCCCCTCATTTTTGGTTCCACCCTTGTTGTTTTCCTTAACCCCCCCCCCACCCTTCCTCCAACCATCTGAAAGGTGAGGGTTACATGTCTATGCTGATAGTGTTGTTGTGCCCAGGTATGGTATGCAGTAAGGCACCAGATTCCATTTTAGAGGCAGTGGCTGTGATGGGACTGTATGTCATGTGAAGATTCATTAATAGTTTGATTAATATTGAGGTGCACGTGTATTGAGTGTGGACTAGATTGGTGCTGCATTGGAACACATCTTTCGTGTATATTAGTTGCATCAGGGCTGTCTGAAGAACCTGATGAGCGTTAGGTTAGTACGCTGGTCTACTGCCTGGGGGAGGAAGCAGAGGATGTACTTGCGTCTACGCATGTCACGGCCGAAGAACGGAAGTACAAAGACACGGTTGGGAAATTGGATGGATTCTTCAAAGTTCGGAAAAATGTGATTTTCGAACGGGCCAGATTCAACCGCCGTAATCAAATGGAGGGTGAGTCAGTAGAACAAAATATCACAGCATTGTACAGCTTTGCAAAGAACTGTGATACGCTGAGTGGAAGGACGAAATGATTCGTGACAGATTGGTTGTGGGGATCAGAGATACATCCCTTTCAGGACGTCTCCAAATTGACCCTGAGCTGACATTGGAGAAAGCCAAGAAGACTGTAAGGCAAAAAGAGGCAGTGACGGAACAACAACTACTAAAAGGAGACACTACCCTACAAGACACTCTAAATGTTGACCAAGTAACACAACAAGGGAACAAAAACCACTACTGGTGCCAAATGGCATAGCAAGGGAGGAAGCAAGAGTAAGTGGTAACAAGTTTCACGCTAGGGAACAATGCCCTGTTCAGAACGTCACTTGTTTTGCTTGCCAGAAGGTAGGTCACAAGTGCACAGTGTCGTTCCCATCAGTCAAAAATGGATCTTGTGGTGGAAAAAACCCATTGGATTCAGCCTTCTTGGGGCCATTAGGTCAAACCTCATGCACAGGAAAAAATATCGTATTCCCAGCCTGGATTTTGTAAAACGATCCCAGGTTGATAACGACTAAATCAACTGTGAATTTTGTTAATAACCTATCAACCTGGGAAATTCTGGGATCAACCTGGGATCGTTGTACAAAACCCAGGGCTGGGAATACGATATTTTTTCCTGTGATGGACAGTTGACATTGCGGTTAATGGAGCATTCCTTACCTTCAAAGTGGACACAGGGGCAGAGGTCACTACTATCTCTGAGCAAGCCTATAGAACCCCAGGGAGAATCAGGCTGGAGAAAACTAGCAAGACCCTGTTTAGGCCTACAAAAATCCCTTTGCAGGTATTGGGTCAAATTCAAGCCACCCTTAGAGAGGCTGAGCATACCTGAGTGTTACTCTATGTTGTGAAGGGACTTAGGAACAACTTACTGGGCAAGCTCTTCATCTACTCACCCAAGTCAATGTCATTGAGGACTTTTCAAAGAACAACTATGAATGTTTTCCAAATTTGTTTCAGGGTCTAGGCACATTGGACGAACCGTACCACATTAAACTCAAAGCAAATGCCACTCCGTTTGCACTCTTTACTGCTAAAAATGTCCCCCTCCCACTCTTAAACAAGGTGAAAGAGCATCTGGCGAACATGGAAGCAACAGGGGTCATCTCTCGTGTTGAGGTACCTACTGATTGGTGTGCAGGTATGGTTGTTGTGCCCAAGAAGAATGGTGACCTGAGAATATGTGTTGACCTTAAACCTTTAAATGAAGTTGTTCTCCGTGTGACACACCCTCTTCCCAAGGTAGACACGATTCTGGCTTTACTATCGGGAGCACAAGTATTCTCAAATTAGATGCAAATTGTGGATTTTGGCAGATTCCTCTGTCTGAAGAATCGCGTTTACTGACCACATTTATAACACCCTTCGGTCGTTATAGCTTCAATAAGTTGCCCTTTGGAATTTCAAGTGTGCCAGAGCATTTTCAGTGTGCAATGAACAAGTTACTAGCTGGCCTAGAAGGTGTTGTGTGCCTGATAGATGACACACTAGTAATTGCGAGATCTCAAGAAGAGCACGATAAGAGACTACTGACCATACTTCAAGCTGCAGGGCGCTGACCGGCAGTGTCTGGAAACCTGTCTCTTTTGCATCCAGCTCCATGGCAGACACTGACCTTTGTTATGCTCAGATCGAGAAGGAAGCCCTTGCTACTACAACATGGGCTTGTGATAAGTTCAAGGACTTACTCATTGGCAAACATTTCTGATTGAAACTTTCCATAAACCCCTAGTCCCCCTTCTCTCTTCAAAACATCTGGACAACCTACCTCCACGCATACTACGGTTCCGACTAAGACTCATGAGGTTTAACTATACCGCCATACATGTTCCAGGAAAGCTCTCGTATCAGCCGACACACTTTCACATGCTCCAGTTGCAAGGCCAGGGGAAGATTGTGCAGATTTCTTAGAAGAGGCGGAAGGATTCATTGAAGGTATAACAGCTACTCTTCCAGCTTCCTCTAACATGCTACAACGTTACTGTTCAGCTTAAACATCAGACACTGTCTGTGTACAGATACTGAAATACTGCAAGTTTGGCTGGCCAAACAAACACTTAGTTCAAAGTTATATCAAACCATACTGGACCAATCAGGGGTCATTCAACGTGCACAATGGACTACTGTTGATGGGAGACAGCATTGTAGTCCCCAAGAGCATGCAGAAAGAAACTCTTTCTAAGATACATAGTGGACACCTGGGCATACAAAGATGCCAGCTAAGTGCCCGACAGTCAATCTGGTGGCCAGGTATCTGAAGAGTTATAGAAGCTGAAGTAAAGGAGTGCCGAGAATGTAGTAGACATGTCTCCAAGCCCAGAGAACCAATGATTATCTCAAGTACCCATGGCAAAAAGTCGGCTCAGACTTGTTTGAGGTAAAAGGGCATACATATTTAGTATTAGTTGATCATTTTTCACGATATTTGGAAGTTTTCGAACCGTTTTCTACCAATTCATCCAATATAGTTGCTTTGCTAAAGTCTGCCTTCTCTAGATTTGGAGACCCAGAAGTTCTAGTCACAGACAATGGACCTCAGTTTGTCTCCCAAGAGATGAAAGAGTTTGCAAAAACATATGATTTTAAACATGTCACTAGCAGCCCAAGATAACCAC
This sequence comes from Eunapius fragilis, assembly GCA_963681505.1. Taxonomy (NCBI): domain Eukaryota; kingdom Metazoa; phylum Porifera; class Demospongiae; order Spongillida; family Spongillidae; genus Eunapius; species Eunapius fragilis. The sequence continues at coordinate 4,831,705 of OY811982.1, read as the reverse complement.
AGAGCAACGGACAAGCTGAACAAGCAGACCATACAGTCAAAAGGTTGTTTAAATGCTCTCAATACCTGTGCCCCTCCATCCTGAACTATAATGCCTCACCCACGCCTTGGTGCAACCTAGCCCTTTCAGAAATTTTGATTGGAAGGAAGCTTCGTACAACAGTACCACAAATCACTAAACATCTTCTGCCAAAGTGGCCTTTCCTTAGAGATTTTCAACACAAAAATGAAACATTCACAGGCTGAAAAAGAAGGGGTACTGTGATAGAATCCATCGTGTACGGCCATGTGTAGATCTGGAGGAGGGAACAGATGTATGGGTGTAACTAGATGGGGACTTTTAAAACACCAGGACAGATTGTTGGCCCTGCCCTTGCACCCAGATCATACTTGGTAGAGACACCAACTGGTCAATTAAGATGGAACAGGAGTCATCTTACAGAAATTCCGGACAACCCAGAACCCAATGAAGAATAAACCCCACAGGACCTCCAACCTTCCCTACCCCAATCAGAATCGGAGACACAGGCACAGCCTGAGGCATCCAGAAGTCCAATAGCTACGCGTTCCCGTACAGGAACTGCTATCAAACCTCCTCTCCGTTACAGAAGGGAAGATGTGATGGGACTGGATGTCACGTGAAGATTCATTAATAGTTTGATTAATATTGAGGTGCACGTGTATTGAGTGTGGACTAGATTGGTGTTGTATTGGAACACATCCATCTTTCATGTATACTACAGTGGCAATGGCTAGTAATTCAGAGACAGTGGCCAGTAATTCAGCTGCAATGGAAGAAACCCTTGGTAGATCCCAAGACTTCACAATGGGCCAGAGGGAGGAGGTTCAGTGTGACTTTTGGACCATTAATCCAGTGATAGCAGAATCCAAAAGTGAGAGCAGTGACTCCTGGAAACGAGGTGATAGTATGGTAAATTAAAGGTGAGTTCTTTACAACCAGCATATGACGCCAATGGAGCAAGGTGAACAGCACTCATTATCCCAAGGCCTCCAGACTGTACAGGGAGGGAAGATTGCAACTGCGCACAATCATCAAGGAGGGTGTTTGTTATAGAACATAACATGTTTTGCATTGTCATGAGACTGGGTGACAGGAAACAAGCTGATGTCTTCATTAATTTAGAAATTGCAAATGCATTAGGCAAGTTTTAAGGACACAAAAATCATGAAATCTACACAAGAACTATGTTACACAAACCTGTAGCTAGTTGAAGCCACACAATACAGTAGCCTACAACATTATAACATCTACAAAACTACTCAACACATCAGTCCACCTTTAATATCATCAGCCAGTGTACACAGGTCTATATTCCTCAACACATCTATCAGTGCTGACCAAGTTACAGGCAGTGCTCCCTTCCCTTGTAGCCACTTCATAAAGATGGCCATGTTTATCGCTTCAGCATTACGTAAGTGTTCGTTCTCAAGAGCCTGTACAATACCTCCCGTCTTATCATCCAGAAGGAAGACTCCTAATGTGAAGTACTTTTTCCCCACATGTTCAGCCACATTGAATGCCTTCTCTTTGCCTTTGAAGGACAGTAACTCTCCCATCTTGGGTTGTGCTAAGGATGCAAATATACAACTTAAAAACCATTACTGAACAGGATGACAGCTTTAGTTATAGATTAAAGTGTTAAACAGCATTTCTGTGAAGTCATGATGACATGGCAAAGATGTAGTGAAACATTAGACAATATCTTACCGGCTAGTTGTGGTATTCACAAAGAACTAGTAAAATGAATAGATGCATGTGCTTAGGTAGCACACATCCCACTCTCCACCCCCAACCCTGACTTTATCACTGCAAAAGTACAACAACCCCACCCCTACCCACACACATAAAGTACATGTCAGTGACTTGGATTACATTAAGTGCATCTGGTTACTTCTTTGGATGAAACCTACAAAAGATGACAACATGGCATTGTATGGTACATACAACACATTAGTGTTTGTGATATATAAACAGTTGTTGTATGATATTTAAATACTCATGCTGGGGCGCTTTAATCTAAAAATGCTTTGATCATGAGGAATGCTTATCAGTTAACTAACCATTTAGTAGACTTGATTGCTCTTTAAGGGGAATACCATCAGTACCTGTAGAAATATTATACCAATGACATCCCATACATATACCACCAACACCTTACCATTCACAGCAATAGACACAAGACGAGAAAGGCATGGCTCCACGCTGGTCCAGGCATTAAGATACACCACTTTGTTACTAGTGTCCACTATTGCAGGTTTATTTTCTTTAAAAGCATCTCTAAGATGAGAGAGCTCTACCCTTGTCAGGGATGTTGGGGAGCAGCCTTGTGTGAACACAGAACTAGCCTTACTAGGGTCTAAAATGTATTCTGTTGCATGGATGGATGGACAGAACTGGTTGAGGGTCTCCTTGATGGTTTGGAGGACAGGAACAAGTTGACCAAAAAAATTAGGATCAGGAAAGGACATGATCAAGACAACACATCTTGACTGCTCCATCAACTCAATGACAGTGCTCACACCATCTACACTATTCCAACTAATGCCACACCTCCATACCTTGCAGTGGAGATTCTTAATGTGAGCAGATATTTCATGCTTTTTATCTGGAAGACATAACGCATGTGCTAGTTTCAGTATGAGTGTATGTTGGAAGCGATTTGGAAAGAACTGGTTGATGTTGTTAGTATACAAGAGCCACCCAAAGCATCTATGAGGAGCAGATATGTCACCTGGACCAAAATGTGGCCTCCCTTCACTTATTAGAGGAGGGAAAAATAGCAGATCTGATGATGAAGGGCCTTGAGGCGCCATGTTTGTGCTGATACCCTCGAGGCTGATGCATTGGCATAACTGGAGTTTAATTAGAAACTGAATAATCATTGCATTGTTGTAATAAGGGAACTGTCTCCCAAGTTCTTCCATTGGGATGATCCCTGTGTTGCTGGCTATGGGTAGATGCTCTTTGAAGAATGATGGAGCAAATAAAGCTCCATTGACCTTCTCAAGCAATGTAGCCTGATCAAGAACTACCCAGCTATCTTCATTATGAGTATGGAGTAAAAGGATAAATCCCTTCTCCGCTAATGTGGTAAGAAGTGCGATAATTTCCGAAGTATTGGTTGGGAGAACTTGTGGTACTTCTTTTTCCAAAAGGGATATGAGAGATGACAGAGATATAACCTCTTTGGGAGGAGAAACCTTGTCATTTAAGAAAGCATACATCAGATGATTAGTGAGAGAGATGGCTGGAGATCGTTGCCCTACTTTCCCAATAATCTTATTAAGCATAGTAAGAAAGCTTTCCATATCATTATCAAAATCAATGGCGTTAAGGCCAACGAAACCTTCAAAGGTGTGCTGTTGAAATATCTCCTTCTCTAATTTTTTAATTTCTCCTCCTAAATTCGTTAGGTAACCTTTTGGAACCTTATCTACATGTGTTCCTACCACTATGACAGATGAAGGGTTAGGGCATTGGTGACATACATTGCTTATCATGGCAGACCAGTAGTACATCTGTGCAGTGATTTTAACTATGCCAACACTGACATCCACCAACATGAGGAAGGTGGACGGACTGGTGAGGGAAATGGCCTCAAGTAGAGAACAATGACTAGAGTAGTAGGTATGGTGGCCTGCTAGGTCATAAAGTATCATGTTAGAATCAGAGTTCTCAACTTGGTATGAAACAATACCGGCTGTCAGTGGTTTGGCAACCTCATCAAGGTCTACGTTCAGCTGTATAATATGGAAATAATGGAATGTAAAATGTTACTCCTGAGGATCATGCAACAAATATATAATGGATAAAAAAGAGGCATATTGCCATATCAGGAACACTGTGTTTGTATACAATTATCTTCCCAGAAGCAGGATGCAGGAAGAGGGGAGAGGGGGGGGGGGGGGGGGGGGGAGAGGGAATTTTGATGGGTCACCTTCCTACTCCAGTACCCCCCTCTTTTATCCCAATTCCACAAGCTTACTCCCTTTCTGCTCTGCTCGGTAGAGGCCGAGTGAGTACATTTAGCACACCATTAAGTACACTCATAAGATTCAAACCCTATTGACAAAAAACAGGTTATGTACAAAATATAGCTATTGGGTGCCTACTTGTAAGTAGGAGCAAATGTCACAAATCAGAAGATCAAGACGTGCAGATTATCAAAATGGTATCTTCATTCAGCAACATTATATTGGAATCTGTTATCATGAAGGCATGCAAAGCACAGGATTTCTAGCAGGTAAGGCTGCTAGGCCTATAAAAAATCTAACTTGATCAACAGAATGCCAAGGTTTTTTTTGTGAAGTTTTCAACCTATAACAAACGTGCTAAACATTAAGGGTATTATACCATGCTCTATCCATGATAAGAGGCCTGGGGTGGCTTAGCTGCGGGATCATAAGTACAGTTACATTAGAGCCCATCCACTAGCTTCTTTCAATAGCCTTGCATCCCTTCTAAGATTTCTTGTGACAACCGTGCCCATCGACACCCCTTTCCCTCCGGATGGCCCTGCTAAAGGTCATGCTGTTTACTAGTCTGTGTAAAGTATATAGAATATTGATAGAATGTTACAGTTGATAGATGAGGATGACAGTTTGGTGCCTGCACTAAACTGCACCCAACCTTGTATGGGTGGTATGGGAAAGATGATCATCTAAGGTACTACATACACATTAAAAAGCATGAACATTATACTGTGCACTATTGAACAAGTAATGATTACTTTCAGTATAGCTGGATATAGCGCTCATTGCAAGGCAATAGTGGTGTAATAAGAAAGGAAACATCCCTGCCTCAATTAGGGCAATATTATACTGGCTATAGAATGTTTTTGTGTACATGGGCACTTATTATTTGCTGACACTTGGTACTTTCATTTTTACTGTTGTTCTGTATCCAAATTCCACTATTGTTTTGTATCCAAATTCTCATCATTATAGTCGAGTAGGTATAGGATTGTTGTGTAAAAGGAACAGAAACATGGCACAATGAATGTAACAGACCTACATTAGATTGTTTACAGGTTGCAATTGTGTACATGTGCTAAATTGCCTACTATTGTCCTGAATCCAATATCAAACCAGTGCTGTAGTCATCACCTTCACCCCCCCCCCCCCAGCAATCTTTGCCTCATTGACAGAATATTCGTGATGCTGTTTGCATTATATTGCCTTGTTTAAGCTGCCAGGTTTCTTGTGATACAGGTTAATGTACTAAAGTTGGTTCCAATCAGCAGCTGGTTTCAATCGCAGACTAAATTCAACCCCTACTTCAGCCCCACTACCATCCGCCATCTCGCTCTACTTAGCACATTACTCATACCAGCAATGCTTCTCACCTTTAAGTTACCATTCTCTTCCTCTTCCTCATCATCACTTTCCTGAATATGCTCATGACGGGACTTTTTCTGCAGCAAAAATGACCAATGGATACAAAAATATACATAAATACAACATACCTGATCGCTGTAACATAATGTACAAGTAAATGAGGTTCATTGTTACTCCTAAGCCATTTTTGAATGTGTGATGAACGGTTACTAAAGCTCTTGTAAATTACATAAATGCAGAACCAAATGACTGCATGGGGTGAGCATCTGGTGTCTGTTTTCATTTCGAACCACACTAATGCTCATGCAATGAAATGTTATACACCATTTTACCTTACGTATGAACAAGAAGCTCAGTCCTCCCTGTATGACATCCAAATCAGGGGCACCCAAATACATGCACATACACATATACACACACATACCAAACACATGCGCTAACAGCAGTGTACACTCCAAACTAACAAATTTCAAGCCCATTCCTCACTCTAGTGGCAATGCTTCTCATCTCTGAGTCACCATCCTCCTCTTCCTCATCATCACTTTCCACAATATACACACGACGGTATTTTTTCTGTACCAAAAACAACCAATGTGGTTAATTGTTACTCCTAAACCATTTGTGAACGTATGACGAAACAGTTACAAAATCTCTTTTTAAGTGACATAAATTACATAAATGCAGAACAGAATGACTGGGGCATGAATTTGGTGTTTTTTTACCATTTCATACCATACTAGTGTACATCGGGGAACCTGCGGAAGCAGGTTCCATATAGGGTTGATGTTGTCATTAAGAAAATGTGGCTCGCACTTAGAGGGACCGCTGTAAATCGGATCATTTTCCTCTTTGTCGCTATCGAACGATAACACAAACAAGTTATAACAGTTTTGTGTTGGTTCAGTGTCAGAACAAAAATGCTCATGCCCACGTCTTGTATAAGGTTCAATCGAAGAGGGGGGGGGGGGGGGACAAAGAAGTCTGTATGGACCCCATTGTCCAATACTGTAGAGCTTGAAGAGAGGATTACGAATCTCCTTTTAAAATAAATATCTGACTGAAGATAAAAAAGATACGGGGGATTTTTAAAAGAAGGTGTAGGGGTTGTCTTAAGTCAGATTTTTATTTTAAAAGGAGATTCGTAATCCTCTCTTCAAGCTCTACAGTATTGGATGATGGGGTCCATACAGATTTCTTTGCCCCCCCTTTGGGTTCAATTGTTATTCTGCACCATTTAAATTCTCCTTCCTTCTGTCACAAAGCACCCTAGCTAGAAACGATGCTGAAGAGTGCCAACAGCTTCAGCATATATCCAGATTTTATCTTTAGGGGTCAGAAATATGTATGAAGCACACGGTGGAATACAAAAGCAAGTAGTACCTAATTTGGTATATTAAATGAAGTATCTCGTACCTGGCCCGACATATGGTAAGCCACACATATGTTATAAAATTACAGTGCGTAACGTGGTACTTGATCTTAAAAAGTTTTCAGCAATTTTATAGTTCTCTTGATTTTCATAACTTGGTGGTTTGAGGTATCCAATATTTTAAACGAAATACGCTTTAATAGCCATCTAGCAAAAAGTACCATTGAAAATGAAATGTGTCACATGATTTTCGGGCCTGATCTGTTTTATTTTATATTATTGCTCCAAACACACCATTTTTGGCCAATTTCTCCCTGTTTCACAACATTTTTGTTGGTACATAACTGCGGCGATGCATCTTGCACTTAATCGCACAGTCTGATTTGCTAACCCAGGGAACCGGATGCAGTTTGAGTTCTGCATGCCTACAGATGCCAATTTGAGGGTGAAAAATGTTAACTTTGGAATTTCTTTTGGTGCGTTTTATCCTGCATAAAATGAGCATGTAGGCAGTCAAATGGTTCCTGTATATCTGAAGCAGGTCTAGAACTGTAGTATTATAAATCAGTTTACCCTCTAATATGCTTCAAGTCGGAAGGTTGAAGCACAGCGGACATCTTAAAATGAATATCATTTTCAAAATGATGTCATTGCGAAACATGACTGAAAGTGGGTGTTCTGATCAGAGCAAAAACGGTTCTTTCAGAACCAAGAAGAGCAAGTTTCTACCAGGCTGCATTGAAACGTCTCCCTTTGCTGAATGAGACAACCGGGCTACCAACATGGTCAAATCTTCCAGCAGGTGAAAGACCATTAATGCACGGCAATCATGATGAGGCTATTTAAATGCACATGTTGCAAGTGTGGTTAGGGCTTGAAGTTATTGAACCTAAAACTGATGGTAGCTGGACCCATGATGATAAAAATAGAAATGCTAATGCTGCCTTCAATGATAAGAGTACAGCAGCAAATGTGGTATTCTGGGTCAGATGGAACACCTATTTCAAAAGGAGCACTTGCAAAGTTCAATATGCATACATTCTGGGTGACATCTCAGACCAAATTAAAGTATATGCCTACGGCTTTAAACAAGTTGTTGTAAATGAGGCCATACACAGCAGAGGCAGGCTGAGATGCAAGAAGAGCCTTGAGATCATCCCACCCCATTTTGTCAGTTACTTGCAACACTTTAATTCCAGACTGCTGGGCGCATAACTGCAGGCAATATTGTGGCAATATATAAACATAAGAGCATTTAGAACAACTTGGAGTATGCACTATCATCACAATACCTAAAAGTGAAAATGCATACTGAATTATCAGATCATGCATGGAAGTGGATAGAAGCCTATTCACAACAATCAGATGGCTATGTGGTGTATGACGCTCTAAAGAAGATACACAGAAGTTACAGAAAAAGAGGAAATAAAGAAATTCCATTACCAACTGTTAATTTCAGAACAAACTTTATAATTACAAATACATGCATACATGTACAGACGTGCTGTTGCAATGACGGTTTAATTGCCCTGATTGGGCTAATAAAATACATCTCCTTTGAAGGGATCCAGGTAGTACATGTGCAGTGCTAACTTTCTTGCATTGATAATCAGCAATATCTGACATATGAGCAGCTAAGGCCTCAAGCTCCTTTGATCATGTGCTGGCAATCACAGCTGCTGATTGCTGAGACTTGATGGCTTGCACGTGCTGCAATCGCTTTATTGCTACTCCAGCCTTGCGGTTGCCTCTAGGAGGTTTTTCCTGCATTAGTGGCTCCCAAATTTGTAACGACTGCTTTCTCCTACGTCACGACACCCCACTGGTGGAAGCCTGCTCCTCTTGGTTCTGATCAGCACACCAATGTTTAGCAATGATGTCATTTAAAAATGATACTCATTTAAAAATGCCCGGAAGCGTATATTAGAGGGCAAAAACTATTTACAATGTAAAACTAGACCTAGGTACAATTAGACTGCCTACATGCTCACTTATATGCAGGATAAAACGCGCCTGAAGAAACTCCTAAGCTAACACTTTTCACCCTCAAATTGGCATTCAAAGGCAAGAACTTAAAAACTGTGTCTCGGGTTCGAAATCGGACTGGCAGTTAGGTGCAATGTGTAACGCTGAAGTTATGAACCAACGATCAGTGCAATCTGTCGCAAAACAGCGGAGAAATCGGCTAAAAACTGTGTGGAGCAATAATAGAAAATAAAATAATCAAGCTTATTTCGTTTTCAAATTTTGAATATCTCAAACCACCAGGTTGAGAATTGTAAAATTGCTGAAAAACTTAAGATCAAGTATCATATTATGCACTGTGTGTGCTAGCTAGCACAAGATTTGGTGTTCCTGTTGTAGTTATTGATACTTTTGGCTAGTTACGTTGTTTCTCAAAAATGCCTACAAATAATCAGAAGAGGTGACCCAAGCAATAGTGAAATACCTCCGAAATGAAATGATAATTTAAGAAATCATCAGAAGAGAACTAGGCTAAAGCTCGTGAGAGCATGCTATAAAAAAAAATCCCATAAGGAAGAAGGCCTCTGTACATGGCAGCTACAAGGCTGATCAAGAAAGGAAGAAGGCCTATGAGCATGACAGCTACTACATGGATCCTGAAAAGAAACATTGCCTATAAGTGCAACAGCCACCTCTCAGTGAGTCCAGAAAGTATTGGCAACGATTATTTATTAACTTTACAGACCAAAAGTCTACCCCAGCCATTACCTGGTTGTAAGAGAGATGCAAAGCGTGCTCTAAATATGACACACTGATGTGCATGTAGCGGTCATAAAGAACTATCAACTAAACTACAGCCAAACAGGTATGGCGTTACATGATCGATGGCATATTTGGACCTCACTTTTAGGATTACCAAATATGTGAATCAAACTCATTGTTATGTATGTGTATGCCTTCACTATTTACATGCAGGCCTGCAAACGCCTTGTTTACACCTGGCGTGCATGCTGGCGTAAATTAATTACATTGTTATTGAAATTTTTTGTGTTACATACCTACCAGACACATGCACTAACAGAAATTTACACTCCCAACCAACAAACATCAAGCCCATTCCTCACTCTGGTGTCAATGCTTCTCATCTTCGAGTCACCATTCTCCACTTCCTCACCATCACTTTCCTGAATACGCATACGACGGGACTTTTTCTGCAGCAATAATGACCAATGGACACAATGGTATATATAAATACAAAAATACCGATACGCTGTAACATAAATGTGGTTAGTTGCTGCTCGTAAACCATTTTTGAATGTTTTGGATAGAATTAAGAGGGCGGGGCTGTGGTTAAAACCTTCTAAGTGTCATCTTTTTCAGAAGGAGATACATTACCTGGGACATAGGATCACGAGGGATGGTGTAGCCACAGATCCAGGCAAGATCGACGCGGTACTGAAATGGGCTGTACCTCGAACGGTTCAGGAAGTCCAGAGGTTCTTGGGGTTAGTTGGGTACTGTAGGAAGTTTGTGAATAATTTTGCGGCCACTGCAAAGCCATTGTACCGCCTTATGGAAAGGGGACGCGAGTTCAACTGGACTACAGAGTGTGAAGCAGCGTTTTGGAGTTGAAGTCACGTTTAGTGTCGGCACCTATTCTGGCATTTCCAGATTTTACCAAATGTTTATTCTTGACACAGATGCCAGTCAATCTGGAGTTGGTGCAGTGTTGTCACAATTACACGACGGACAGGAGCGAGTGGTGGCTTACGCTAGTCGAGTACTCAGCAAAGCTGAATGACAATACAAAAGAACTACTTGCAGTGGTAACATTTGCAAAACATTTCCGACACTATCTCCTAGGCCGACATTTTGTCATATAGACAGATCATAGCTCCTTGCAGTGGCTTTATAACTTCATGGAGCCCGAAGGTCAAACAGCGCGTTGGTTGGAGTCACTCCAGGAGTTCGATTTTGAAGAGATCCACAGAAGTGGACGGAATCACACTAATGCTGATGCACTGTCAAGGTGTGATACCACCGAGAGGATGAAGTCAAAAGCCACAATGTGAATGCTGTGACGGTGTCAAAGGATCCAGTGCACTTCGTAAATATGCATGAGCTGCAGGAGAAGGATGAGGCTATTGGCCCCGTGCTGCGAGCCATTCATTCAGGTACGAGGGTGAGACCCGCAGACATTCAAGGAAGAAGTCGAGAATGCTGCCAGCTGGCAGAACAATGGGACCAACTGATGGACAGAATACTGCACCGACGACACGAAGACGCAAACGGGAGGAGCCATCTCCAGGTAGTAGCACCAAAAATGAGTCGTTCTGATATAATGCATCACTTGCATGATGGAATTGCTGGAGGCCATTTGGGTGAAACTAAAACGTCGAGCCGACTGCAGGAACGGTTCTATTGGCCGGGGCACGCTAGTGATGTACGTATGTGGTGCAAAACATGTTCGCATTGTGCACCACGAAAGAATCCGGCCCATACACGGAGAGCACCTCTTAAGAGCATGTACCCCATGCAGATAGTGGCGGTGGACATTATCGGACCGTTCCCATTGGGTGAGAGTGGAAATACGTATGTATTGGTGGCCTCCGACTATTTTTCTAGATGGGTAGAAGCCTACGGTATTCCGAATCAAGAAGCTGTAACCGTCGCAACAAAACCGGTGGATGAATTATTTTGCCGATTTTCAATACCCGAACAGATTCATTCGGATCAGGGTCGGCAATTTGAATCTAACCTCGTGCAGGAGATTTGTAAGCTACTTCATGTCAACAAAACTCGTACAACACCGTATCATCCCCAGTCAGACGGCCTAGTAGAGCGATTCAATCGCACGTTGATTAGCATGTTGGCGACAACAGTGCACGAACTATCCATAGAGTGGGATAAATGTCTCAAGAAAGTGTGCATGGCTTATAATACATCTGTTCACCCCTCAACAGGTTTTACCCCTGTTTTTTCTGATGTTCGGGCAATAAGCGAAGCTCCCACCGGACATCATCTATGGCTCTACTCCAACTGAACCTCAGCCAGTCCACGAGTATGCAAAGAATCTGAAAAGGAGTTTGGAAGATGCCTACTCTAGAGTCATAGAGCACCTTGGCACTACTGTTGAGAGGCCGAAGGAGGTCTATGATTCGAAAGTACACGGGAAACCGTTTGAGATTGGGGACTTGGTGTGGCTACACAACTCGGTTGTGGGTCGAGGAATGGCGAGGAAACTGCACTGTCCATGGAGTGGACCGTTTAAAATCATAAAGAAGTTATCATCGGTGGTGTACAGGATACAAGACACAAGAAGAGCTCGGAAGAATCGGAAAGTCGTGCATTTTGACCGATTGAAGCCATACCCAGAAAATACTCGACTGGATGATTCTCGCTCAGAAATTCGAAGCCAGACAGAACCTGGAGTTTCCGACGTTCTCCAAAAGAACAGATTTCCTGGACATCAGTTGCAGTTAATGGATGATGATGGCGCGGAGAGTGAACCAGAGAATGCTGAGCTTGCTCAGAGGATCGTAGCGCCGACGCCGAGAGAACAACAGATTGAACCCGACAATCTACCATTGGACCCTGATGCAGGTGAAGGCCACGGCCAGCCAGAGCCAAGGTACCCAACGAGAGATCGAAGACCTTCAAGCTACTATGGAAGATCTCCATATTCCTAACTCGGGACGAGTTCTTACGAAGTGGGGGGTGATGTAACGAAACGCTGACAGATCATAAATTGTGTGCATACCTTATACGCATGCTAAAATTAATGACATATAAAAATGCGTGTATGCTGATATGAATCACTTCTTTGCTGCAGTCAGGTGGTCATTACATGAACATTATTAACCTGTAATCTCCAACTCTAGGCCAATTAACTAAGCTATGAACAAATATGAAGGAATTCTGAAAATATACCATGCACCTTGTGTAGATAAGTGCATGTGTTATTTCCCGGCTCCCTTGTCTTTCATTTGTGTCATGAAGAAAAAGCCATATTATCAGTTCTAATAATCCTGCTATTCCGGACCAACAGATGTGTTCCTTTTGCTTGTCCATGCTTAAAACAACCCCTGGAGTGCATGCTGTATTGCCAGGCATCAGTCTGCATAGGTTGTATGGTATCATCCAACTGCAGCAGAGTGGAGTGTCCATGCTGCATCATGGACAGTCCTCTGACTCAAGCTGGCAACACCTATAATACATGCACTATTGACGTTGTTGATGGGTACTATAGTGCAGTGCCATGCATGTAGGAGTGATGTATGGTGAGTGAGCAGTCACAAGTGTGAAGATCAACCCCCTTCAGATACCGATGTGGAGAAAGCATCCTGTGTACTCAGCTAACTGCCCTGGCCTCCACTGGTTGCAGTTCGAACTGGCTTTATACACCATATATGCATGGAACAAAATGGGTTGAGGATTCATAAAAATCAAATTGATATATGGGATCGAGGCAGTGAAAAGGGACCTAGCGCATATATTTTTTCAAGTTTTCAAGTTATTTCATATTCAAAGAGACACCTATGTCCTCTACAACTTCTTTCTTATGCACTGAAAATTAGCCTGTCCATCATGGGATTACAGGGTCCTGAATTTTTAATTACGCGTACATTTTTTATTGCACGCGTGGACTTTGATGCTCCTTCCTGGAAATTTTTATAACATGTGCTAGGTCCCTTTTCGCTGCCTCGACCCCATATCTTCCGAAATATTAATGTTGTCAGGTTCCTATTTTGAGCACAACATACCACACCATTACTATAAAAGAAAATCTAATTTGGTGTCATACACATGCGGGGTACCGACATAACAAGGTCCAATACCTCCAAGGGTTCAAAACGGCTACATCTCCTGGGAGGAGTGTCCAAATTCAGCACATACGTACAAGGCAAGAACTTAAACTGTGTCCCGGGTTCGAAATCGGACTGGCAGTTAGGTACAATGTGTAACGCTGAAGTTATGAACCAACAATCAGTGCAATCTGTCGCAAAACAGCGGAGAAATCGGCTAAAAACTGTGTGGAGCAATAATATAATGAAGCTTATTTCGCTTTCAAATTTTGAATATCTCAAACCACCTGGTTGAGAATTGTAAAATTGCTGAAAAACTTAAGATCAAGTATCATGTTATGCACTGTGTGTGCTAGCTAGCACAAGATTTGGTGTTCCTGTTGTAGTTATTGATGCTTTTGGCTAGTTACGTTGTTTCTCAAAAATGCTTTCACATAATCAGAAGAGGTGACCCAAGCAATAGTGGAATACCTCCGAAATGAAATGATAATTTAAGAAATCATCAGAAGAGAACTAGGCTAAAGCTCGTGAGAGCATGCTATAAAAAAAATCCCATAAGGAAGAAGGCCTCTGTACATGGCAGCTACAAGGCTGATCAAGAAAGGAAGAAGGCCTATGAGCATGACAGCTACTACGTGGATCCTGAAAAGAAACATTGCCTATAAGTGCAACAGCCACCTCTCAGTGAGTCCAGAAAGTATTGGCAACGATTATTTATTAACTTTACAGACCAAAACTCTACCCCAGCCATTACCTGGGTTGTAAGAGAGATGCAAAGCGTGCTCTAAATATGACACACTGATGTGCATGTAGCGGTCATAAAGAACTATCAACTAAACTACAGCCAAACAGGTATGGCATTACATGATCGATGGCATATTTGGACCTCACTTTTAGGATTACCAAATATGTGAATCAAACTCATTGTTATGTATGTGTATGCCTTCACTATTTACATGCAGGCCTGCAAACGCCTTGTTTACACCTGGCATGCATGCTGGCGTAAATTAATTACATTGTTATTGAAATTATTTGTGTTACATACCTACCAGACACATGCACTAACAGAAATTTACACTCCCAACCAACAAACTTCAAGCCCATTCCTCACTCTGGGGTCAATGCTTCTCATCTCTGAGTCACCATTCTCCACTTCCTCACCATCACTTTCCTGAATACGCATACGACGGGACTTTTTCTGCAGCAATAATGACCAATGGACACAATGGTATATATAAATACAAAAATACCGATACGCTGTAACATAAATGTGGTTAGTTGCTACTCGTAAACCATTTTTGAATGTATCATTAAACAGTTAATAAAGCTCTTGTAACATACATAATTGCAGAACAGAATGACAGGGGCGAGCATTTGGGGTCTGTTTTCATTTCATAGTGTTCAATGCATCAAAAGCTTATACACCAATCCACCTTAAGTATGAACAAGAAGCAATCGTCAATGGCCTACTACATCCACTTGAATACATGTATACAAACACATGCATTGTAAACTCCCAACCAACAAATGTATGATTACACCAGTGCTTATGCCATACCATAAATTCTACATACTATGTCAGTTCCCCATCACCCCGACATCCATGGTCTGTTACACATGATGACCGACCCACCCCCCAAGCCTTCATGAATCAAGCCGACCATGTAAAGTGAAAGCTTGTATAACTTACTAACTGCTAAACAAAACCTCGTTAGGACTAGGCCCAGCTCAATAATAGGAACAGAGGTACAGAGTTTAAACATGCTAAATGAACTATTATTTCCCCTCCAGGATGCTGATATCCTGTTATACCTTGCTCTAATGGTACGTCATACTAAATGTGGGGAACATCTCCTTTCCACTCTTGTGAATGTAACGACACGCTGACAGATCATAAATTGTGTGTATACCTTATACGCATGCGCTAAAATTAATGACATATAAAAATGCGTGTATGCTGATACGAATCACTTCTTTGCTGCAGTCAGGTGGTCATTACATTGGCGTAGTCGGCACTCTCTGGACCAATGGCGCAAGCAAAGAAGTGATTCGTATCAGCATACATGCATTTTTATATGTCATTAATTTTAGCATGCGTATAAGGTATACATACACACAATTTATGATCTGTCAGCGTCTCGTTACATCACCCCCTCTTCGTAAGAACTCGTCCCGAGTTAGGAATATGGAGATCTTCCATAGTAGCTTGGAGGTCTTCGATCTCTCGTTGGGTACCTTGGCTCTGGCTGGCCGTGGCCTTCACCTGCATCAGGGTCCGATGGTAGAATGTCGGGTTCAATCTGTTGTTCTCTCGGCGTCGGCGCTACGATCCTCTGAGCAAGCTCAGCATTCTCTGGTTCACTCTCCGCGCCATCGTCATCCATTAACTGCAACTGATGTCCAGGAAATCTGTTCTTTTGGAGAACGTCGGAAACTCCAGGTTCTGTCTGGCTCCAAATTTCTGGGCGAGAATCATCCAGTCGAGTATTTTCTGGGCATGGCTTCAATCGGTCAAAATGCACGACTTTCCGATTCTTCCGAGCTCTTCTTGTGTCTTGTATCCTGTACACCACTGATGATAACTTCTTTATGATTTTAAACGGTCCACTCCACGGACAGTGCAGTTTCCTTGCCATTCCTCGACCCACAACCGGGTTGTGTAGCCACAAATCTCAAACGATTTCCCATGTACTTTCGAATCATAGACCTCCTTCTGCCTCTCAACGGTAGTGCCAAGGTGCTCTCATGGGTCTAGACTTCTTAGAAAAAAATAACTGTGTTGTTGATTTATCTGAGAAGGTCTTGCAGTTCAAAGGAGTCCAGGTACCATTATCAAAGCAGGCAGCTAATATAAAACACTGTCAGATTGTATGTGTCAATGTGTCTCTACTGGAAACTGTGACAATTCCGCCCTTCAGTGAGGTGGAAACATTGGCAAACACAGAACTAGGTGAGAGGGATGGGGGGATATGGCTGTTGGAGGGTCGAGAACATCCCAATTTTTCAGTACTGGCGGCAGCAGCAGTCATATCTCCCCTACAAGGGAGATGCATTGTGTTCTGTACCCATCCGGATGGTTAACCCATTGTCAACAGAGGTAGTCGTGCACAAAGGAACAAAGATTGCCACGGTAGAAAAGATGGATGAATGGATGTTGGCTCCAATTCAACTCACCAAAACTGCCACTGAAGAAATACCTGAGGTACCAATGCACAAGCAGGACGTATTGCATGAAATGGCAGAGCAATGTGGGGTAGGTTCGACAGTGGAGGAAAAATCCCAACTTTTTCACTTACTGTTAGCATACGCTGATGGTTTTGCGGATGCAGAAGATGGGTTAGGGCGGACTGGGGTGGTCAAGCATTCCATTTTTACGGGCGATAATCCACCTATCAAACAGCCATGTAGGCATGTCCCTCCTACGAAGAGGGAGCACGTCAGGCAGTTGGTTCAAGACATGTTATTATGATATGATATATATTATGATAACGAGGACATGAATATGCAATTACTTCCTGTTAAAAAACTATGTATCCGCCCATCTAAACACTATACAAGTACAGCGTTCTCGCTTCTTGCAAACATCTGGCTCTGTTCCCTTTCTTGGCTTCTTCAATACAGCAAATAGAAGCTAAAGATTTGTAGCACGTGGATTCAGCTGCCATCAGCATATGCAACACGGTACATAGGCCTACAAAAAATTATACGTCCAAGTAGTAATCGAGCGTGTTGGCTCGGTCAAACTGCTTGAGGTCCAATTCATTTATGCGTGCACAATGCTATAGAGCATGAAAGTGCATGGTGTCTAGGGCTAGCTTAATCTGAACAACAACACAGCCAGCCACAAGTCGGGTGCTAAGCATGATTGGAACCAAGGTTACCATTTGGTTAGCCCACACCTTTTCGCTGGTCATGGTAATGTGGTTAGGTCAGGGTTGAAGCCCATAGGGTGCTGCCTGCCATTGATGTATAAACAAGAACACCTAGTCAATGCACAGGTGGAGAGGTGGGTGGGTGAGCAATGCAACTGGAATTTTGCTGTAAACTCTTTATATATACATGTGTGATCCGGAACCATATCAGGTGTAAATATATTGGGGAGAGTGTTTTAGATTGGGTTCGACTGAAAGTGAGTGAATTAGTTAAACGGAGGTGAAGCATTTCCCAGTCTTTTAGGTTCAGGAATGAATGTTTTTTCCCCATGCTTTAGGTGTAATGAGTTGAATTTAGCGCATTGCTATTGCTCCCATTCACCAAACATACATCTACGTAAACAAACACTAAAAGTACAAGTACATGTTTGCACCTTTGTGGCCTGGGCAGCCCCTTTGTTAGGGAGTTAAATTGAGAGATGATGAACAGGTCTAGAACCACATCTGGTTATATGGGTACCCTGCTGTCGTGCTCTGAAGGGGTGCTCTGCCCTTGTGAGAAGTATTCTTTCTTGCTGCACAAGTAGGGAAAGTCTTACACCACTCCACCATATCTTCAGAAAATCCGGGCCAGTAGAACCTCTCACGTAATCGACCCAGGGTTTTTGCTTCTCCCAGATGACCACAGAATGCACCTGCGTGCAGATGCTTCAATATCTGGGACCTGGCTGCCTTCGGAACCAGATGCCTGTTAAGAACTCCATTCTTCACTGACAACTGTTCCCACTGATGTACTAGCTGGTTAAATTCTCAACTCTTGCCCTTACAGTAACTGGCCTCCAGGACTTTTCCTGAGATGACAGACATGAGAACAGGTCCAATGTCTTCGTCGGCAATGGAGCTTTTGTATTTTGTTAAGCAGTTGGTTGCTGACTTGCACAGCACAGCTGCACGACTGCAGGAGATATTCCAGTACCTTTCCGGGGAATGCACTCTCACCCAAATTATGATGACGAGAAAATGCATCAGCATTTTTGTAGCAGTTGCCCCTGCGATGCACAATTTCAAAGTCGAATTCTTGGATTTGTTCCAACCACCGCGCCCGTTGCCCCTCAGGCTCCTTCAAGCTGTAAATCCTCTGTAGGGAGCTATGATCTGTTCGAAGTGTAAAGTGGTGACCTAAAAGGTAAAGCCTGAAATGTTTTAGAAAGGTAATCACTGCAATAATTCTTTCCTGGTAATGCAGTACTATCGTTTAGCCTTGCTGAGTGTATGACTAGTGTACACCACCACCCTCTCCAAGCCATCGTGTTCTTGCGATAAAACTGCTCCAATTCCAGTCTCACACGGATCTGTATCCAGAAGGATGGGTTTACTGAACACTGGGAATGCGAGAATTGAGTCAGCAACCAGCTGAGATCTCAGCTCCTGAAAGGAAATGAACACTCTTCTGACCAACAGAACTCACATCCTTGTTCAGTAAGCTGATACAGGGGCTTCCCAATAGTTGCGAAATTCTGAATATAATTTTTTTAGTATCCAACCAGCCTCAAGAATTGCTGCACGTTGCGCCCTGAGGTGGGAAGCGACCATGTCTTCACAACATTAACCTTCTCTGGATCGGTGTGAATTCCCTCTCTCGTAACGACATGACCAAGGTGCACCACCTCCTGGAAAAGTGAGCACTTTGAGAGTTTTAGTCGCAGCCCCGCCCGTCGTAGTCTTACCAGCACAAGTATCAAATTTTGAGGATGACGCTCAAAGATTTTTCCCATGACTATATTGTCAATATAAACGAGACAAGCGTTCCCACTGGGTAACGGAGAGTACCAGATCAATAAACCTTTGGAATACCGCCTGAGCGTTACACAATCCAAATGGCATAACTTTGAATTCAAAAAGTCCTTCTCTGCTGCAGAATGCCATTTTGTGTCAATGTTTTCTTCTATTTCTACTTGTCAATAGCCGCATATGAGATCCAAAGTGGAAAACCATTTTGATCTGCTTAATGCTTCCAAGGTATCATCCACTCTTGGTAGGGGGTAGGCAACTTTCCATGTGACGAAATTTAGATTCCAGCAGTCAATGCAAAACTGCAGAGATCCATTCTTTTTCGGAATTAGGATTATTGGAGAAGCCCATGAACTTGACGATGGTTGGACGATATCCTTCTGAAGCATATTATCGATAATCTTTTTTGCTTGTTCTCTCCGAAATGGTGGGACCCGTCTGCACTGCTGTCTGACCGGGGGGCTAGTACCCGTATCGATGGAATGTTTAACAGCATTTGTGCGACCCATATCATCACCATTCCCAGCAAACACGTCTGCATATACTATTAGGACTTCGTAAAGGCGCTTTCTCTCTTCAAATGTTAAGTCACCAGCACTTCTATTCGCCATATAATGCAGCAAACTGCACTTATGTGGTGTTTTCACTGATTGGTGCCACCATCACTCCATCAAACGGCTTAGCAGTGGCCACATTTGTTCTCTTGTAGTTAACTGCCTCTGTTAATAGGAGGGACATTCTATGGCTGATCACCCAATGACACTGGTGTTTTAGCACTGCACCCACTCAGATTTGTACCAATTTTGGTGTATATATCAAGTATGCATGGGAAAGTTATCACACCAATTATCACCTTTGTTCAGTAATTTGATCATGCATTAATTAAGTTTGTATCTCTAAGAACTTTCTTGACCTCTTATCATGTATACCCCTTTATCCTGTCAACCAATTAGTTCACACATATAATATGGATATCATTTTAAAGCTGAAAATATGACAAATCGTATGGTAATTTTATTTCATGTTTGTGGGCAAGTTATTAAATATTAATTGTGCAGTTTAATATAAAGCTCTTTATAGCTAAAAAGGGACAAGTATTGAAATAATTTGCCAACATATCCCAGAAAGGCCTATCATAGCAGTTTCTAATAAAAAAATTAATATGGTGGCAGGTGGTATTGTTAATAAACCATACAAGTTACAAAGTAAAAACCCTTGGGTTTGCATTGTCTTTGCAAGTGCTTGGAGAATTTCGCGTGGTAACGTATTCATAAATGAGGCTCCCAATGTAAACACCACAGATGCGCGTGAAGCCCTTTGTTGTAAATGAATTAATTGAAATGATCGCGCTGTCTACACTGCATCCTTTTGCGCAATGTCGGTTCCCTCGCATTTGAAACCTTGTAGCTTTGCTTCCCTTGGAAAGTGCTGTTTGGAGACGTACACTAAAGAAAAAAAAGTGCGCGTTGTTTCTGGTGAAGACATCAAGCTTCTATTGCTGCGTTCAAAATTGGCTCCAGCGGATATCTATGATGTTTGTTCACACCATGAGAAAGTGTATCTTCACAAGTACTCCGCCTTGCGCGAAGGTCCTGCAATGCCTTTGCTCAGCACGAAAAATCAAGAAAAAAGGCGTCACGAGAGATCACTACCGAGTTGAGGGCAAATGCACTGAGAGTAGGAGTGTCTCTTGTACCAGGAGACAAGTTGTGTGCATTGTGCAGGACACATTCACAGAAACTGCTGGCTTTGCAAGTTTCTGAGGAGCCCGTACCAGGTCCATCTGCTAGGAATGTAGATATCTCTTGGCCTTTTTCTTCCACTGAATCTGTTCCTTCAGATGATAGCATCATTCTTAATACTGGTGCTGATGAAGTTCTGCAGATTTTACACCAAAGCCCAGTAAAACTTGGTAAGACATAGGTATATACGTATCACAATCAGCCTTTACATATTACTGTTCCTTTATAGGTGGTTTGAGCAGTCCTACGCATTTCACTAAAGCTCAGAGCAAGTACCGTACAGCATCGACTGTGCTCAAAAGAAAGCTAGAGGAGTCCTACCACACTTCACTTGGGGATATGCAGGAGCCTGACCCAAAGAAAACCAAGAGGGATGCTGAAGAACTTGCTATGTGCCGAGGATTGATGGAAAGTCTGAAGAGCAAGTTCCAGCACAGTGATTCCTATCAAGAGAAGCTTCAGATCTTGACCTTGTCTCCTTTTACGATTGAAGAAACGTAGAATTATTTTGGTGCAACCAACTACATGGTAAAGAAGAGTAGAAATCGTAGAGAAATGGAAGGAGTCATGGCAGTACCTGAGAAGATGTCCAAAGGTCGAAAGCTAACTGAGGCACTGAAAGCTGAGGTGATGGCATTTTATGAGTCGGATGAGGTTTCACGGATGTGTCCAGGAATAAAGGATGCAGTTACCGTTTGACTTCCAAATGGAGACAAAGCCAGGAAGCCGAAGTGACTGGTTCTGGCAAATCTGAAAGGTGTATTCTTCCTTCAAGGAGCTACACCCACTTTCAAAAGTAGGGTTTTCTACATTTGCTTCTCTTCGCCCACAATGGTGCGTTCTGGCTGGCTCACCAGGCACTCACTCTATATTGGTGTGCATGTATCACCAGAATCCCAAGCTAATGCTTCAGTCACTAACCAAGGGGCTGGACATTACTGAGTGTATAAAAACAGCTGTCTGTGATGTAACGTCAGAGAAGTGCATGATGAATGGATGCAGCTCTTGTCCTGGAAAAAAAGGCGTTGTGGAATTGCTAAGCTCTTTGGAAGAGTTAGATTTGACAGAAGAGATCACATATCTGCAGTGGATGACCACTGACAGATGCACACTCCTAACAGTGACTGAAACTGTTGAGACCTTCATTGAGTCACTTGCAAAGAACGTAGTTTCTCTCACAAGACATCACCATGTTGCTGAAATGCAAACTAAGTATTTAAGACAGAGACCATCCCTACTTCAGTATGCATCGTTGTAGGAGACTTTTCTGAAAACTTCTCCTTTGTTGTTCAAGATGCAGCTCAAGGGTATCACTGGGAAAACACTCAAGCTACCTTGCACCCTTTCATTGTGTACTACCGAAATGAAGCTGATGGTACTGTAACAGGTTGTCCTTTAATCATAAAAATGGCAGTACAAGCACAGCTATGTATCAAGTATAGTGACTTATATAAATATATATATATCACAGAATGTTCTAGAGACACGACATGCACATGATCAATCGACACTTTTAGGGTAGGTAGTTAACACTTTTCCATCCGGTTAGTCCGTTACATATGCCCCCTTCCTCAAAGAATACGTCCCGGATATATTCTACTGAATATTGATCTGGAGGCCGTCTTGTATGTTGTGGATACCGCCATTCACCATAAGTAGGGGGGCTTGCTGGGGCAGGGGGATCAGCTGTATCATCACCATCTTGAGGGTCCAACCCATATTCATCTTCCACCAGCTCTAGGGATGTCCCTGGGGGTGTTAAGTCTACTGATCTCTTTTCAGGTGCAGGGGGGTGCACCTTTCCCGGTAATCGGATATTTGGGGGGCAAAGCTTTAGCCGATCAAAATGGACAACTGTGAATTTGTTGTTACCTGTGTGTTAAATTCTATAATTCACGTCCGATAGTTTTGCATGGACCCGGTAAGGTCCTTTCCAAGGTCTGTGAAGTTTTCTTGATTTGCCTTTAGCAACTGCTGGATTGTATAACCACACAAGGTCCCCTGGTCTGAAAGGGTCCCCGTACACTTTCTGGTTGTACAGCTGCACTGTTTAGTAGAGATACTCTTCCGCACAGTCTCAAAGGCTTTAAGAAACTTTTCTTGCTGATTCACAACATACTGCCCGTACAACTGTTGCATAGGAATGTCAGCAATACACTGAGGGAGCTCTTGAATGATGTCAGTTGGCAACCGAGCATCCATGCCAAACATGAGGTAAAAGGGTGAGTAGCCTGTCGTGCTTTGTACACTTGAATTGTATGCGATACAGACTTTGATCACATACATATCCCAATCAGAATTGTGGTGATCTAAACAGGTGCTGAGCATATTCAAGAGAGTCCTGTTAAATCTCTCAATGAAGCCATCTGACTGCGGATGGTATGGAGTGGTCCTTGTCTTTTCAACCTGTAGGAGTTGGCACAACTGCTTGATTATGTCTGCTTCGAACTGCCTTCCCTGATCCGAGTGTAGTCTTTCAGGTAGGGAGAAGTGGCAGAACATCTCATCTAGCAGCTTCTGTGCAACTGTTACAGCTTCCTGGTTTGGAATCGGGTATGCTTCAATCCACTTAGTGAAATAGTCTCCGGCCACAAGGACATATCTATTTCCAGCTGATGTCCGTGGCAGTGGACCAAGGATGTCAACAGCCACCATTTGCATAGGTGATCCTATAGATACACTATGGGAGCAGGACAAACAGGTATTGCACCATCCCTTAACTGAATTTCGGCAGCCTGGCCAGTAGTATGAAATTTTAAGTTGTGAAAGGTTTTCTCCTCACCTAAGTGACCTCCAAATACCCCTTCATGCACTTCTTTGAGTATCCTCTGTCGAAGACTCAGGGGAACCACCAACAGGTATGTAACAGCTGCAGAATGCTTGCAATCAAAGAATTTACGATATAGCAACCCTTCCTTTAGAACTAACTGGTCCCAGAGTTGCCACAATTGCCTGATCTCCATGCTTTATCTATCCTGATCTGGCAGGTGTGGGACGTGAGTTAGAATTCTTTGCTTCAATCAGACACTTCCACTCCTGATCTTCTGATTGCTTCTGCAAGACATCATCAAAATGTAGCCCTGACAGCTGCAGTGCTGTAACATGAAGTACATCATTGTCATTTTCCCCTTCCTCCGTGATGCCACACTGGGTGCATGGGAGTCAAGATAAAGCATCTGCATTAACATGTCGTAGCCCTCTTCGGTGGGTGACTTCAAAGTCAAACTCTTGGAGCTTTTCTAACCACCTGGGCAACTTGACCTTCAGGCTTTTTGATACAATATAGCCACTGCAAGGGTGCATGGTCAGTACGTAGCTGGAAACAGTGTCCCAAGAGGTATGGGCAAAAGTGTATAATGAATGCAACCACTGCCAGCAATTCTTTTCTTGAAGCACACAATAATTTCGTTCAGCCTTGGACAATAGACGACTTCCGTATGCAACCACATGTTCTCGACCTCGGTTGTCTACTTGGGACAGAACAGCGCCAATTCCATCATTGCTGGATCTGTGTCCAGGATGAAGGCCCTAGAGAAATCTGGGTAGCTGAGAATTGGAGGTGAGGATCAGAGCTTGCGGAGCAGATCAAAGGACTGTTGGCATTGATCAGTCCACAGGAATGGAGTAGCGGAACGTTCAGTGAGCCTGTGTAGTGGGGCTGCAACTTTGCAAAATTCTGGATGAACCGGCGATAATAATTTGCAAGTCCCAGGAATTGCTGCACCTCCTTAACACACTGTGGTGTGGGCCACAGCTGGACCTTGGATATTTTGTCTGGGTCAGCCTCTATTCCATTCTTGGATACTACGTGACCTAGATATTTCACTCTCTCCTGTAAAAAGGAACACTTTTCCACTTTGATTTTCAACACTGCATCGCGTATTAGAGAAAACACAATCTCCAGATTACTTAAATGTTCGGCCCATGACAATGATGTCATCGAGGTAGACTAAGCAAGTGGTCCACTGAAGCCCACACAGAACCACATCCATAAGCCTCTGGAATGTTGCTGGAGCATTGCAAAGGCCAAATGGCATGACTTTAAATTCATATAACCCCTCAGTCGTGCAGAATGCTGTCTTGGCACGGTCCTCCTCTGCCAGCTCCACCTGCCAGTAACTGCTTGCTAAGTCAAGGGTTGAAAACAGTTGTGATTCTGACAGCATCTCCAGAGTGTCATCAATCCGTGGGAGAGGGTAGGCATCCTTGTGGGTGACTTGGTTTAACTTACGGTAGTCTACACAAAATCGCACTGTACCATCCTTTTTCTTTGCCAGCACTATAGGCGATGCCCACCCGCTGCTAGATGGTTGCACGACATCACTGTGCCTCATTTCTTTCAGAAGTTCTTTGGCCGCTGTTCTCTGGGCTGGGGGAGTTCTACGGAGATGTTGCCGAATTGGTGGTGCTGTTCCTGTATTTATGTAATGCCGAAGCTTGGTAGTGCGTCCCAACTTATCCCCTGGAGCAGCAAAAATGTCGGCATACTGCTGTAGTAGTGCAGCAAGGTCCTCTTTCTGCTTAACTGAAATGCTGGGACTGGAGTGCACCAAATGAAGTAGCCTGTCTTGCTCTACCTTGTCAGTTGCATGGTGTGCTGAGGTTGTTGTGACAGCTCCTATTTGCCGTTCATCTATCTCGAGGAGATCGCCCACTTTTGTACCTCGATGTAGAGTGATGGCCTCATTACTGGTATTCAGCGAACGCACGGTAATGGAGCACCGAGATTCCGTAAGTGCCCTTGCAATGACTACTGACTGACCGTTGAAATGGCGCCCTTCTAAAAACCACAGTCCTGGAGAAAGGGTTGATTGCCCAGTGACTTCCATTTCACACCGAGGAGGGATTGTAGTAGTCTCTACCAGCCGGACGTCATAAGTTGTTGAAGCTTTAGTGTGTTGTGGAATGATGGTTCCATCCGTCAGTGTAAGCTTCCTCCCGGGAATGTCGATAGTGCATTGGTTGCGTTGAAGGAAGTCCATACCCAGAATTCCATCCGTAGTCAGATCTCTATGATTAACACGTCCGTCGTGACTGACCTGGACAATTTGACAGTTACTTTAATCACTGCACGTCCAAGCACTCGTAGAGCCGAACCATCCACACCGACAAGACGGGGTTCTGCCCAAGCTTCCAGCTCTCTGATTTGACGCCATACGCTACTGTGAAGTAGTGAAACCGCCGCTCTGGTATCGATCAAAAATCTGATGCCCATCCCTTTTACTTTGCCATACAAGAAAATGAGTCGTGTAACACAGTTGAAATCATCATCGTGTCTGCCTGAGCATTTTGTTCTTGCCTTTTGCCTGATCGGCTCAATTTGTCGGTCGAGGGCTCCTCTTTTCCCTGGCACCGCCTAGATGATGATGAATAACAGAAACGGGCAATATGGCCGGACGCCCGCAGTTCAAACATAGACGTTCAGCGTTCTTCTTTTGCTTCTCCCGATCACCAACGCCAGCGGCGTATTTCACCGGTTTCTGCGTCGCTGCTTCCAACATCTCTAACCTTTCCACTAACTTCTTTAACGTTTCTGCCATCGACGTGCAGCTTTCTGTTGGCTGATTCAAGCCTCGCAAGGCAGCATCCACGGCCGCGACAAGCTTGGTGTCAGCATAGGCTGCTGTAGAAGAGATAGTGTGGCGCCGAAGGCGCCTCATTCAAGGCAAGATGGCGTTTATCAAGGAGAGGGGAGTTAGTGAGTTTCAATGAAGAGCGTCGGGAGGGAGGGACGGGTGCAATTTGAGGGCGAATTCGGAGAGGGGGTGAAAATTTGAGGGGCGTAGCGGGCCTTCGGCCCCCCCTACCCTGCCCTAAGCCCTAATTCTATCTTTGAGCACTTACAATCCTTCGGATTGTTTAATGTTATAGCATTCTATTTTGAGTGTGGCACTAACTGCTTCATCCAGCGCTGTCGGTTGTTTCTGCCTCACGCTAAACGCGACCTGTGGATCATCTAGCTGCGCTAAGAAAATGTTTAACGTGAGCTGCTCCTTAGCTTTGTCTTCGAATTCGAAAGCTTTGTCAGCGGGTATTCGGAGCCTGTCCGTAAAGTCTGCCCATTCTTCCTCTTTCTTCTTTACCGTCTGAAACTCTGCTTGATAACGATTCCTTATGCAGGATGGCTCAAACCTCTCCTGCAAGGCCTTCTTAGTATCTTCATACTGACTGGAGATCATCGTAGGGAATCTTTGCAGCGCCGTTTGTGCCCTACCAGTCAAACGAGTATTTAACCACTGAAGTTTGTGGCTATCGTCTCATTTGTTGATTTTCGCTACGCTCTCAAAATGATAGATCCATTGTCCCCAACTGCCATCGCCGCAGAATACCTCAGGCACGATCAGAGGTTGGCTAGCCATCCTGCCGACTCGCCAATGTAACAGGTTGTCCTTTAATCATAAAAATGGCAGTACAAGCACAGCTTATATATATATATATATGGGTCAGTTTTCCGAGAAAATGAGCCTTCGCTATGTTTTTTAGTTATAAAAATGACTCGCGTTTGAATCGCTATAACTTCGGAACGGTAAACGCTATTGACTTCTTATTTTCAACACTTCATACTACATCATTTCTCTCTAGTAACATCGATTATGGACTCTTGCATTAGCTTCGTGCCAGTGTTACAACGTCCGATACCCCTTGGAGTTCAAAATCCGCCATATCTTTCTGCAGGAAAATTCAATTCACTCCTAGTATGGTTTGTACGTAGAGGGATCCTGTACCTATTGATTTGTTCTGTTCGTTAATTTTTTCTTTATCTGTTATGGGGATACAACTGTGCAAAATAATTGCATATTTCCCGGTAGTTTCGCGCCATTTATCTATTACGACTGGCATCGAGGACATGAATATGCAATTACTTCCTGTTAAATAACTATGTCTCCGCCCATCTATACACTATACAACAAGTACGCAGCGTTTTCGCTTCTAGCAAACGTCTGGTTCTGTTCCCCTTCTTGGCTTCTTCAACATAGCGAGCAGAAGCTAAAGATTCGTAATACGTGGGTTCATGCGCAACACGGTACGTACTCTGTAGCGCATGCACGTAGAAATCGAGCATGTTGGTTCGGTAAAACTGCTTCACTGTATGCGTGCACAACGCTGTAGAGCATGAAAGTGCACGGTGTCTAGGGCTAGGTTAATCTGAAATGCACCCTTCCTTTTTGACTTCTGCACACGCACATATATATATATATATATATATATATATATATATATATATATATCAAACATGCACCTCCTTGTAGCTACATGTATTTACCAACATGTAGTACTCTCATTGGCCTACTAAAACCTCTTTTCTGTTTAATTTATCTTCATTGGTGAACCAGGTTCTACAAAATAATATCCCTACAAAGTAAGATCCATAACTCACACACATGCACACACTCACATTCATACACAACCTCAGATCAGAGGAATTGGTGTCATTTTAATTCTGTCAGAATGCTCCCTCATGCTTAGTTTCCAATTGGTGATGTGCTTGGCATAATTGATTTTTTGCCCAAAAGGGGTCAGGCGACTATGGGTTTGCTGTCCCCCTACCCTGAGTGTGACTTGAACCAAGGTTACCATTGTAAGGTGGTTACCTGTTTGGCTTCCACTGATGTACCCATGGCCTCCACTAGATGCTCATGTCCCACGACTCTAAGTACTAACTTGTCAGGTTGAGTAGCTAGGTAGGTGCACAACCATGCCCATCACCCTTAGCCGTTGAGGTTTTCAATATACAAGACATGTACATGTATCCAGGCTAAGAAGAATCTCCGATGCTATGGAGAGATAGTTTCTGAGTTGGCTTTCTGTGATTCCATTAATCGCCCTTCACCTCAATGACCCATCCATGTCTGTGTGGACTAATCTCATGCCATAGGTTGACTACCCCCACCATCATGATAAGACCACAATGGGCTCAGTGATTTCCATCACTTAAGCTCACCTCAGTGTATTGCTAGAAGCTTTGGTAAGGCTCATGGCTCTAGACCTGTCCACCACCTATCCAAACCCCTAACACTATACATAGCATGGCTGCCCAGGCCACAAAGATCGAAAATATGCCTGTTTTATGACACCAATTATTATGATCTGGGGTGAGTGTTTCCACTTGTTGCTGAGTTCTATGGACAGAGGCATCAGCTATAGACTGGCCTCTGCTTCACCTCCTTACACGTAGCTAATGGAATTTCCAGATGTCATTTGGAGATTGATTGTGTGTGTGTGTGTGCCCATGTGTGTGTTTGTATGTGTTGTGTGTGTATGTATGTGTGTGTGTGTGTGCGTGTGTGTGTGTGTGTGTGTGTGTGTGTGTGTGTGTGTGTGTGTATGTGTGTGAGCCTGTGTGATACGTGGAAAAGGGCTTACATGTATGGGTTGGAAGCCTTGCATATCTGGCAGTGAATATCATTGCTACCCTATCACTACTGATAGTGGCTGGACTGGGCCTCTGTAAAGTTTGTATACAGTCGAACTTGTTTATTAAGTACCTGGGATAGTGCGTACATTCGGATATCGTGTACGTATGCTGTGGGACGGAGTACTTAAAGTCGAAATCTACATAGTATTTACATCTGATATTGCGTACACTGATATTGCGTACTTCCTCTTTGTAAGTACTTAGAGCATAGTCCCACACGTACAAATCACCTAGTTAATAAGTACTTGCGCATGCGCTTTATTAGTTGACAATATGGCGGCACGTAAGAAGAGAGCCATTGTTGCGAGTGTAAAACACGAAATAATTGCTAAAATCGAGCGTGGAGAAAGGCAGTCAAGTGTTTGTAGGGAGCTGAGCTTATCAAAGACAACAGTGAATAGTATCTGGAGAAACAGAAAGAAGTTGAAACAAAGTCTAGAGTCAGCAAGATTTAGCACAGATTGCAAACGCCTTCGTACTTCAAATCATTCAGATGTTGATGCGGCACTTCTGGTATGGTTCAAACAAGCAAGGAGTACCAACATTCCTGTAAGTGGTCCTTTGTTGCTTGAGAAGGCTACAGTACTGGCTCGAGCTCTTGGCAACAAATCGTTCACCGCGACAGCTGGATTCATTGACCGTTGGAAAAAGTGGTACTGTATTGTTATGAAGAAAGTATCAGGTGAAGCTGGTTCTGTGGTAGACGAAGACACCAGACCTTGGTTGAATGAGATTTTACCTCAGTTGTTGTCACAGTACAAGCCAGAAGATGTGTATAATGCAGACGAAACAGGGCTGTTCTACAAGTTAAAACTAGACAAATCATTGTGTTTCAAAAATGAAAAGTATACTGGGGGTAAGAAGAGCAAAGAGCGCTTAACAGCTCTAGTGGTAGCAAGCATGGCAGGAGAAAAACTACCACTTTTTGTTATTGGTAAATCCAAGACACCTCGATGTTTTAAAGGAGTTAAAACGTTGCCATTAGAGTACACTGCTAATGCTAAAGCTTGGATGACAGGGTATATATTTAGTATTTGGTTAAACAAATCTGTCATCAAATAATAGGCATATCCTGCTAGTAATTGACAACTGCTCTGCCCATCCTCATGATCTGAACCTGACCAATATCAGAATTGTCTTCTTGCCTCCTAATACAACAGCAAAGTTACAGCCTTGTGATCAAGGCATTATCCAGTCCCTAAAGGTTCAATAATAGGCATCAGCTACTGAAAAAAGTCGTGCAATCAATGGACAGTGATGTTGAGCTTAAGATAACTGTCCTTGATGCTATGCAGTGGCTCAAATTTGCTTGGGATAAGGTAACACCAGAAACAATCAAAAATTGCTTTCATCATTGCAACTTCAACTTGGGAACTCCAGAAGACCGGGGTACATGTATTGGTGCTGAAGCTGCTCAAGCAGATCTGAATCATCTTCTGAATGACTTAAGACAGAAGGGAATGGCTGTAGAGGGTTAAGTTGAAGACTTTCTCAACCTTGACAATGATGTTGAGACTGCTGGAATTCTTTCAGACAATGAGATTGCTGTAATGTGTCACAGTGAAATTGATACTTGCACAACTGAAGAAGAGCAAGGTTTGGATGATTATGATGAGCAGATTCAATGTCCAAGTTTAAAGGAGTGTCAGAGTGCATTAGAAGTGATGAAACGTTTTGTGACATGTAACGGTGATAGTTCCCATCATGGTGCAATAAATTGCATAGATGAACTAATTGATAGCATGTACTTCAAGTGTTGTAGACAAACACAAATCACTGATTTCTTTCCACAGTGACATGCACATACATAATTGAATTTGCCATGTTCACTGTACATTGTACACTTCCTATGAAGTACTTTTTTCCAGTTCCCTCATTTGGTACTTATTAACAGAGTTGCACTGTAGTAAGTACACTTCCTGTGAAGTACTTTTTCAAGTTCCCCATCTGGTACTTATTAACAGAGTTGCACTGTATTGGATTGAGTGGTAATAGTATTCACATCCAACTGCTCCCATGTACATGTACCCATGAGTTCTAGCAATACACACACACACACACACACACACACTCATGCACATACACACACAAAGCACATACATGCATACATACAAATGTATAAAAGAGATGGAGTAAATGGAATTTAGATTTCTGAGGCAGCTTATAGCTGATGCCTCTGTACCTTAGCAACAAGTGGAAAATTGGTGTCATTGAACAGGTCATGTTTGGCAGGCCAGCCCTGCTGTAGGGTCATGGCATGAGTGTGTGTGTGTGTATGTGTGTGTATGTGTGTGTGTATGTGCGTGTGTGTATGTGTGTGTACATGTATGTGCGTGTGTATGTGTGTGTTGTGCATTAAGTGCACATGGCAACACCTGACAATTTAGTAACCAGATGTTTAAAAATTGGCTCTAGACCTTTTCATCATCTCTCGACTTAACTGGAGGTGGCTCCTGAGCTAGTAGAATTTGAATGGAAGTGAGGTTTTCCCAGGGCATTTCCCCAGGCTATAGGTGTGAATTATTAAGCACCTTGCTATTATTCCCATTCACCAAAACATTAAACCAAGTTTTATACATCTACGTAAACAAACACTAAAAGTACAAGTTCGCACCTTTGTGGCCTGGGTAACCCCACTGTTAGGGAGTTAAATTGAGAGATGATGAACAGAACTTGAACCTATTTTTTTAAACATCTGGTTACATATGTCTGATGTTGCCATGTGCACTTAACACACACACACACACACACACACACACACACACACTCACACACACACACATAAATGCCATGGGCAGTCAGTCATTCACACATCAACGTCCGGGATTTGCTGTTGTAATTTTATTTCCTAATTGTCCACCCACATACATGTACAAACATAAAACTGCCTCAGTCATCCTGTTTTACATTTGTATTCTATTGGAGCCTTTGCTTTTTCTAACTTGTCTTGTGCACTTTTATCATGCACACACATACACACCAGGCAAGTGTGTTGTGTGCGCGTATGTAGGGTGTGGGCATGTGCTTAAAAGTACATGTTCGGACCTTTATGATGAAACGGTCTAGAGCCAATTTTTAAACATCTGGTTACTAAATTGTCAGGTGTTGCCATGTGCACTTAATGCACAACACACACATACACACGCACATACATGTACACACACATACACACACATACATGCACATACACACACACATACACACACTCATGCCATGACCCTACAGCAGGGCTGGCATGCCAAACATGAACCAGTTCAATGACACCAATTTTCCACTTGTTGCTAAGGTACAGAGGCATCAGCTATAAGCTGCCTCAGAAATCTAAATTCCATTTACTCCATCTCTTTTATACATTTGTATGTATGCATGTTTGTGCTTTGTGTGTGTATGTGCATGTGTGTGTGTGTGTGTGTGTGTGTGTGTGTGTGTGTGTGTATTGCTAGAACTCATGGGTACATGTACATGGGAGCAGTTAGATGTAAATACTATTACCACTCAATCCAATACAAACTTTACAGAGGCCCAGTCCAGCCACTATCAGTAGTGATAGGTAGCAATGATTTCACTGCCAGATATGCAAGGCTTCCAACCCATACATGTAAGCCCTTTTCCAGAATACACGTATCACACATGCTCACACACATACACACACACACACACATACACACACAACACATACAAACACACACATGGGCACACACACACACACAATCAATCTCCAAATGACATCTGGAAATTCCATTAGCTACGTGTAAGGAGGTGAAGCAGTGGCCTATCTATAGCTGATGCCTCTGTCCATAGAACTCAGCAACAAGTGGAAACACTCACCCCAGATCATAATAATTGGTGTCATAAAACAGGCATATTTTCGATCTTTGTGGCCTGGGCAGCCATGCTATGTATAGTGTTAGGGGTTTGGATAGGTGGTGGACAGGTCTAGAGCCATGAGCCTTACCAAAGCTTCTAGCAATACACTGAGGTGAGCTTAAGTGATGGAAATCACTGAGCCCATTGTGGTCTTATCATGATGGTGGGGGTAGTCAACCTATGGCATGAGATTAGTCCACACAGACATGGATGGGTCATTGAGGTGAAGGGCAATTAGTGGAATCACAGAAAGCCAGCTCAGAAACTATCTCTCCATAGCATCGGAGATTCTTCTTAGCCTGGATACATGTACATGTCTTGTATATTGAAAACCTCAACGGCTAAGGGTGATGGTGCATGGTTGTGCACCTACCTAGCTACTCAACCTGACAAGTTAGTACTTAGAATCATGGGACATGAGCATCTAGTGTAGGTGACGGGACATGAGCATCTATGGGTACATCTGCTCGCTATGTTGAAGAAGCCAAGAAGGGGAACAGAACCAGACGATTGCAAGAAGCGAAAACGCCGCGTACTTGTTGTATAGTGTATAGATGGGCGGAGACATAGTTATTTAACAGGAAGTAATTGCATATTCATGTCCTCGATGCCAGTCGTAATAGATAAATGGCGCGAAACGACCGGGAAATATGCAATTACTTTGCACAGTTGTATCCCCGTAACGGATAAAGAAAAAATTAACGAACAGAACAAATCAATAGGTACAGGATCCCGCTACGTACAAACCAAACTAGGAGTGAATTGAATTTTCCTGCAGAAAGGTATGGCGGATTTGAACCCCAAGGGGTATCGGACGTTGTAACACTGGCACGAAGCTAATGCAAGAGTCCATAATCGATGTTACCAGAGAGAAATGATGTAGTATGAAGTGTTGAAAATAAGAAGTCAATAGCGTTTACCGTTCCGAAGTTATAGCGATTCAAACGCGAGTCATTTTTATAACTTTAAAAATATAAAGCGAAGGCTCATTTTCTCGGAAACTGACCCATATATATATATATCACAGAATGTTCTAGAGACATGACATGCACATGATCAATCGACACTTTTAGGGTAGGTAGTTAACACTTCTCCTTCCGGTTAGTCCGTTACAGTACTCTTTCGTCAGAAAGCCACTGCATGATTAGTGACAGCACTCAACACACACTGTGTACGCCTTTCAGAAAATTCTTCTGGAGAGCCTAAAAGCACAGCATCCAAACATTACCAAAGTTCACTACTTTTCTGATGGCTGTGCCGGACAATATAAAAACCGTCACAATTCCATCAACCTCTATTTCCACCAAGAAGACTTTGGGTTGCACTTGCAGAGTGGAATTTTTTCGCAACCTCACATGGTAAGACAGCCTGCGATGGGAAGGTGGTACAGCAAAGCACCTCACTCTAAAAGCTAGTCTACAACGCCCTGTGTATAATCAAATCCTGAATCCCCAGGATATGTTCTCATTTTGCAAAGAGAATATCCTTGGGATAAAATTTCACTTTGTTGCTGAAGAGAAAGTTCTGGAAGCAGAGGGCTTTCTAGCCGAGTGTTTCCAAACTAGCCGAACTATCAAGGGAACACAGAGGTATCATCGCTTTATTCCACAATCAACAGCCACACTAGCAGTATATGAGATATCTTCCAGTAAGAAAACTGCTATTGTCAGTGTTGTGGAATCACTGCTGATTGATACCTTTGATGTAACCACCAACAGCTACATTGCATGCATGTATGAGGGTAAGGTCTGGTTTGGAATTGTAGAAGAGAGATCAGAAGAGTTTGGAGATTTTTTCATTAAGTTCATGCATCCAAGTGCTGGTGTTAAGTTGTTTATTTTCCCTGAAAAAGATGATACATGCTGGGTTTGTGAAAATGATATCCTCTGTACCATTAAACCTCCCAATATAACCAGTGGGAGAGGAGGATATTCAAACTCACAAGAATCACACAAGGCTACAAAGGCTCGAAGTTTGTAAGAGAAAGCTTTTAAGTAGCAAATTTTAACCTTCCCAATTGTTTGCATACTTTACTTATGTTTTGCACTGCTGTTGAGTGCTATTACTAAGTTTCAAAAGTGTGCTCAATTACTTCCAGCTACCTATTCAGCATACATGTACATATATATTGAATACGTGGGTGTTAACTAAAGGGGTTATGATAATACTACAAGGCACAAAACACTTGTACTATGCCATTTAAGTTTTTCACTAATCTTACTCTTCATTGGTAGGCCTAGTTGGGGTATAATGCTATATTGTGTCATTGCCAGTCCCTTTTGAGATAAAAGATTTGCCATGATACGTTGCACGATAGCATTTAACAGCTTGGGTATAATCAGGATTTGATATTACCATGTGATTTGCCATCCATTTAGCTTCAAAATGATGCCATACATGATATATTTCAACCAGTGGCTAACACAAAAAAAGCTTAACATGCCCTAAGGTAAAAAAAAGGCATAAATATATATAACCTTAATTATCTTGTGATCTGATTAAGCAATGATGGTGATAATTGGTGTGTAACTATCCCAACCATAATAAAGGTGCATAATAAATTTCATTTAAATCTGAGATGTTGCAGTGCCATAGACTGGGTGACCTACCTTAGAATGTCCCAGGAGGTTTATGATTAGTGTGGGTACCTGCCCACCTGGCAATGGTGTCACCAGGGCTCCAGTCGGAAATGGTCACATGCCTCCTCAACACCTCCTATTCAGTCCTTTCTCCATGTTCAAGGGGGCGACCCTCCTGTTCCCCTGCCCACATTTGATTCTATCTATCGTGGAGGCCGCCATCACAAGCCTGTGCCTATCAGTCATCTATGTGCCCAATGGTCCAAAGGTAAGTTCAGTGCACTATGGAATCGAGCATCCAATCATCATCCTCTGGTCCCCATCCCACCCCTAACCACAAATCTTCAGCAGTCCAGACAGCAGTCTCTCTTGCTAGGGGGGGACGCCTCTCTAAGGCCTGTCAGGTTCTAACTTCCGCGGGCCTGGCCCCCAACAACAACATCACATGGAATCTCCAGGTCTCAAAGCATCCCAAAGGCACCCCACCCCCAACTCCTCCCACAGCACCTCTCTCAGCTGCCCCTTGCCTTCCTCCAGACTTTGATATCGTGGCCCTTTTGCACTCCTTTCCGAAGGACACAGCGTGTGGTCCCTCGGGTCTTCGCAAACAGCACCTGATAGAAGCAGCAGAGGTTCCCCTTCAGTTCCTGATCTGTGCAGTGCTTAGGGATGTTGCCAACTTACATGTATCTCTGGCAAGGTTCCTGTACAAGCGGCTAGGTTCCTCGCAGGGTGTAACCTGATGGCCTTGCAAAAAAACCAACTACCCCCAGACATCCGGCCCATTGCCATTGAAGAACCCATTAGGCGTCTGGCTGGGAATGCCTATGCGTGATTACCAAGGAAAAGGCTCGTGACTTTCTGGCTCCTTTTCTGCTGGGGGTAGCTTGTCCAGCAGGTGCAAAGAAGATAATTCATGGTCTGAGAGGCTGTGTGGATGAACATTGGCATGATGCAGATTTTGCAGTCCTGAAGATTGACTTACACAATGCTTTCAATCGGGTATCCAGACAGGCTGTCCTCGATGCCTGTGGCCTTCACTCCCTAGAACTACTCCCATGGTCCGCATGGTGCTAAAGTCAGCATCCTACTTTGTGGCACCTTTTCCTCAGAAATAGGTGTTCAACAAGGCGATCCCCTAGGTCCCCTTCTTTTTTGTCCAGTATTGCAACAGGTAGTCTCAGCAATTGCAGAGGATGCTGACTGTGCATCCCTATTGTTTGGTACATTGATGATGGTGTTGCTGGCCCCATTGCGGCCATTGCTCATGTTCTTGCTATGATCCAAGACCGGGGACCACCACTTGGCCTTAACATCAACATCGCCAGGTGTGAATTATTCAGGTTCAGTACCTTCCCAGATGAGACGAAACGATCCAATGTGCCCACTTTGAGATCATGGGGCTCCCATAGGTGATCTAGTGTTCTGTGCAAAGTTTGTGGCCCAGAAGCAGTCAGAAACTTCCAAGTTACTAGAAGCTGTGGGTTCTATCGACCCTCAGGTAGCCTTACTCCTTTTTAGACAACGTGGGAGCTATTGCAGACTGGTGCAAATATCTAGGAATACTCCACCTCCCCTAGTTAAGGAGGCCTTTGCCCTGTTTGACGATCGCATGTAGCAATGCATCTCAGAATGTACTGCAGTGGATGCTTCTGCTTCCACCTGGCAGCAGGTGCAAGTGAGCATAAAGAGGGGGGGCTCAGGGCTTCGGCACCTCTCCTGCAGCATACATAGCTTCATTTCTGTCTCCAGGCCTTCCCCTTTGCCTGGGGTCATTCCGTGGGCTGTCAGGAATGAATTGGACAGCACCCCTCAGATTTGTGTGCAATTTATCATATTTGCTTGACCTAATATGGATGCTACTTTAACGCATTAATTTTTAAAATCGCACGAGTGGTTTACGAATTAACACCGTCATGAATAATTAATTGTTTTCCACTTTGAAGACTCATAACTCCCTACTCACAGAACGTGTATGCCTATTGTTGGCATCAAATTGAAGTTCTCTTAGTATACAATCCGACTATAATATGTTTCTGTGGGAGAGGCGAAAGGGTTAACGAATAAATGTTTATACAGCACGGTTTTCAATATTTAAGTCACTTGAAGGGTGATACTCAAGAATTTTGTTTTTGTATATGAAAACTGTTCATTGTCCTTACATTTTACAAAAATAAAAAGTCTGAGTATCAGCTAGTTCTGGGAACTGCAGAGGGTTAAAGGGCAAGACGCCATTTTTAATTTCTTCATGGTTGATTTTATCACTAATGAGAAGCAAGTGTTGTTTAGATACGTCTCAAGGGTATTACATAACACTGTCCTCAACTATCACAACAGTAAGAAAGGGCGTTGGTAATTT
Organism: Eunapius fragilis; assembly: GCA_963681505.1. Taxonomy (NCBI): domain Eukaryota; kingdom Metazoa; phylum Porifera; class Demospongiae; order Spongillida; family Spongillidae; genus Eunapius; species Eunapius fragilis. The sequence continues at coordinate 4,793,583 of OY811982.1, read as the reverse complement.
AAAAAATGATTTTTAGTACATCGAATTGCGCATTTATTGGAAACCGTTACTAAGCCTTCTCATAATGGGATCGTTGCTTAGGTAAGCGTGCTCGTTATTACTGTCATAAGTGATTAAAGCTCAACATTTCTTTTGATTGGAAGTAAAAGGGAACAACGAGGTTTCAATGAACCGGCGGTGAGACCTATTCAACCGGCTCAAGAAGTGGTGGTCCCTCAACCTGTTTATACATGGGCGTACGCAGCCTTCATGTAAGGGAGGGTCGACTTTTATTAATAGGTGTTTATTAAAAGGTGACCTTTCATGACGTAAAGCAAAATTATGTATTACCTAATCATTACTAAAGTACGTATACGCGTATACATTTTCATATGCTAGAGTCACAGTGCGCGAGGCAGATAAGGAAGCAAATAGGATCCTAGTATATAGCTTTTGGCAAATTAAGAAATAACGCATGCAAGCCGGCGCTGCAGATCTAGAGAGTCGTACAGTGCGCGCGAAGCAGAGCATCAAATTCAAAACGAAAAGCAGAAAGAACCCCCTGATGAGTGGAATACATGTTACGTTACTACACAAGCTGCCAAAGCTTCGTCGCCGACTCGGAATGCACATATAGTATTTGGCGAATCAACCCGCTCAGCTCATATTTGGACTACCGCAGGATCCCCTTGCAATTTGGACTGGAGGCCCACCAAGGCTAGTTGCCCAGGGCCCACGATATAGTCTAAATCCGGCCCTGAGTACGCGAGGGATGTCAAACTGTGGATTACTGTTAGGGGGTTTTCATTGGACAGTGACCGGATTGAGTATGCATTACAGGAAAGTTACTAAGAAGACACTTAAAAAATTTAAACCTGTTAAAGTACGTGTTGTTTGACGTCAGCCTGTCCTTGTCTATTTAAAATCAAACTTTGTTATGATTCGTGAGTTGTACAAAACAATTGTATGATTCAGTCCTTGTAGCTTTCATATATCCTTCGGTTGTCGCGTGGTTTCTGTGGTTTTATACTCAGTCCGTGTTCATTATTTGAGTTGCCAATCCCATCTATGCTAGAATGCGTACGCGTATGTAGTAAATTTATTTTAACAAACAATAAAAATGAGTACAAAGTAGGATATGTATGTAAAATACGAGTGGAGTATATAATCAAACTTTAAGTGTGATGGTGACCTCGTTTTGGAGAGGGGGGTCGTTCGAACCCATCGACCCCCCCTTGCGTACGCCCATGTTATACGCTGGATGACGGCGTACCGGGGATCGGGGATCCCATCCGCGCGCGTACCGGGGATCCCACCCGCGGCACCACTACCGTGGTGCCGCGGGTGGGATCCCCGGTACGCCGTCATCCGGCGTATGAACAGGTTGAGGGACCACCCCTTCTTGAGCCGGTTGAATAGGTCTCACCGCCGGTTCATTGAAACCTCGTTGTTCCTTTTACTTCCATCAAAAGAAATGTTGAGCTTTAGCCACTTATGACAGTAATAACGAGCACGCTTACGTAAGCAACGATCCCATTATGAGAAGGCTTAGTAACGGTTTCCAATAAATCAGGGCCGGCGCCGCAGGTCCGGTTGCACGGTTTTAACCGGACCACTTTTTATAACTGAGGCCTTTTTTTAATTACATCATTGTATATTCTTGCACTACGTCACTTCGCGTGCGCGCGCAATCCGTTATGCGTTAATTAGTACATGAACATGCTATTACTTTACACATGGTCAGATGTGGCGACCAAAGTCTCATCTGTTACATCTATATCAGCATGTTATTAGCTATACATGTATAATAAAGTTAACAGCATTCAGTAAAAAATAGCTACTGTTGTCAATGTGCGAGATTCGTTTCCCAGCTTACCTGATGAGCCCCACCATCCTAAATCCTTTGCTTTTCCGAAGCGAAGCTTTGGAAAGACAAAACCTGTTTTTTGCTCAGCAAAGAGCCAGTGGCTCGATACTTGGCCTTTTCTCCATTACGATGAAGACAGGATGTGATGTTCTGCCACACTTGTGTCACTGCCTTTAAGCTGGGCAGAATTAAGTCAAGTAAAAAACCCTGCAACTGCATTTATAAGTTTATACGCGAGCAAGCAATATGGTCATGCTTAGTGAGTGACAAATGTTTTTGTGTCTCAGGTAACTTCAGGATTTTGTAACTGGAAAGATGCCACTGTTGCTTTCAGTAAGCATCTCCAGTCCAAGTCTCACATCGAAGCAGTTGAAGCCGTCATTACACTTCCGAAACAAACAAAGGATGTTGGCGCGCAGCTTAGTATTGCTCACAAAGCAGAGAAGGAGGAGGCAAGGGACATGTTGCAGATTATTCTGCTGTCAAGTGTTCGCTTCCTTGCCAGGCAAGGACTGGCCCTTCGTGGTGATGGCAGCGATGTGTCCTCTAACCTCACTCAGCTTCATCATGTGAGAGCTGAAGGCAATCCAAAAATGCTACAGTGGATTATCAAAAAGGCTTGCAAACATATGCATCATGATAATCAAAATGAGATGCTAGAGCTTATGGCTCATCAAGTGCTGAGAAGAATTCTTGATGACACACACACCTCTCCTTTCCTTGCTGTGATGGTAGGTGAAACCAGGGATCAATCTAACAAGGAGCAGCTGACCTTAGTTCTGAGATGGTTAGGGATGACTTCACTGTTTCAGAAGAGTTTGCTACCTGTTAGTGATAGATGCTCAGAGCATTGTGGATGCCATAAAAGATGCCTTTTTGCGGTTCCAGATACCTTTCACAAAGCTTCGTGGTCATGCAGTACTATGATGGATGTAGCACCATGGCTGGAGCAAGAGCTGGTGTAGCTGTAAAGATCCAGGAATTGGAGTCTCGAGCTGTGTTCACACATTGCTATGTCCATGCACTCAACCTAGCTGTTAATGATACAATAACAAAGGTACCTAAAATGAAGGGACTGTCTGGACACCTGTTACGAAATAGTGAAGCTGATTAAGTTTTCACCAAGACGAGAGGCCATGTTATCTCAACTTAAAGAAGAGATGGGTAGTGATGCTCCAGGTGTTAGAACCCTATGCCCAACAAGGTGGACTGTTCGTGCTGAATCACTATATAGTATTCTTGCCAACTACGACCACATTCTGCTGCTGTGGGAGATTGGGTGCATGAAACAGAGATGAAGGCAATTAAGGATTCTGGGGGTGCGGAGTCAAATGCAGTCCTTCAACTTTCTTTTCTGCATTGTCTTGTCTGAGATGATTTTGCGGCATACTGACAAGCTTAGTAAGACACTACAGCAGCCAACCTATCCAGCATTGAAGGGCATGATATAGCGATGTTAACTGTAAAAACCCTTGAAGGTTTGCGAAATGAAAATGACTTTGAGCTGTTTTGGCAGAAGATTGAAAAAATGAGAGTGCAGTTTGATATTGACGAGCCATTGCTACCAAGGAAGCGAAAGGTACCACAGCGATTTGAGACAGGTGCTCCCCCATACACCCTAGCTGGGCTGGTATGGGTCACTAACTGTACAACCGGACCACTCTTTACACCGCGGCGCCGGCCCTGTAAATGCGCAATTCGATGTACTAAAAATCATTTTTAAAATTACCAACGCCCTTTCTTACTGTTGTGATAGTTGAGGACAGTGTTATGTAATACCCTTGAGACATATCTAAACAACACTTGCTTCTCATTAGTGATAAAATCAACCATGAAGAAATTAAAAATGGCGTCTTGCCCTTTAACCCTCTGCAGTTCCCAGAACTAGCTGATACTCAGACTTTTTATTTTTGTAAAATGTAAGGACAATGAACAGTTTTCATATACAAAAACAAAATTCTTGAGTATCACCCTGCAAGTGACTTAAATATTGAAAACCGTGCTGTATAAACATTTATTCGTTAACCCTTTCGCCTCTCCCACAGAAACATATTATAGTCGGATTGTATACTATGAGAACTTCAATTTGATGCCAACAATAGGCATACACGTTCTGTGAGTAGGGAGTTATGAGTCTTCAAAGTGGAAAACAATTAATTATTCATGACGGTGTTAATTCGTAAACCACTCGTGCGATTTTAAAAATTAATGCGTTAAAGTAACATCCATATTAGGTCAAGCAAATATGATAAATTGCACACAAATCTGAGGGGTGCTGTCCAATTCATTCCTGACAGCCCACGGAATGACCCCCTGGTAAGTATCTGTCCTCTTCAGTCGACCTTTACAACAGCCTTGTAGACCCCCAGGATTCCCTTACCCCTGAGTCGGTAGGCGATTCCCATCTCTCAGAGAAAGTTTTATCTTCCAAGATTGAAGACCAACAGTTCAGTAACCTTTTTCACAGAGCAACCTTGACTGACAGGGCTCAACTTTGTCCATCTCTTCACCCCATGCCTCTACCTGACGGACGGTCACTCCCTCCCTCCCCTTGATTCAACCATCTGAAGCCAGTGGAATTTCAAGTGGCACTGAAGTGGTGGTTGGGTATCCCGGTGGTCCAAGGCCAAAGTTGCTCTCACTGTCCTTCCTTTGTGTTGGATGACTTTGGCCATCACTCCCTCAGTTGTAAGCATGGAGGGGATGTGGTTTCACGTCATAATAAGCTCTGGGATGTTTTTTTAGACTTCTGCCAACGTGCTTGCCTGGGTCCACGTCTGGAGATGAGCTGTGGGGCTGGGTACATCAATTCACAATCCCGCCCTGCAGATGTTCTTTCCCTAACTGAGACCTTGGCAAACCTGCTGCCTTTGACTTGTCCGTCACGTCCACGTTGTGCTAGAAGCGAGCATGACAGCGGGTTTGGCAGCCCTTGTGGCCGAGAATAGAAAACATAAATACAATAACAGGAAGTGTGAGGAACTCGGTTGGGTCTGCATAACACTTGTGGTTGAGACCTATGGATAATGGTGTTGGGGTGCTGCAGTGGCAGCCTTTTCAAATATTGTAGATTGACATGAAAAGTTTGTCCCTGCCTGATATGAGTGATGAAGGTTGACATGAGCATTAAATGGTGTGTGTGTGCATGGGGGGTAGTGCTTAAAATCACACTTTTAATTACTTAGCTGGGTGAACCACTTCCTCCCACTTGTTGGACATGAAGTGTAATTGCATTATAAACATAGCATCACATTAACAGGACAATGACAATTATAATACATTAACATCTTACTAATATATGTTTGCTATTGAAATGAAGTAAGACAACCCTTTGATACCAGCATCTGAAGTGACTGTTTGCATGAGCTACAATATTGGGCTTTGCAGGTATGACTGCATCAGAGTGAAATTCAACACCATGCAAGATTTGAATAATATCTTTTATGCTTGTTCTTTTATAAGACAGGCATTTTTCACACCCTGCAGTGCAGCTGAACTTGTTGGCAATGGTACTGATGCTAACCCTAACCCTAAACCCTAAACAAGCTGCCTGCTTAGGACAAAAACAGCTGGCTGCACTTGGTAGACATAAACCCATTAACTGAAGCTTTCACATTGCCTGTATCTCAAACTAATATGCGGGACAATTGGCAGCTACATGCAATTCATGCATCTTTAGCACCTATTCAATCTTGCCCTACCTCATTGCCTATCAAAACGTGGCGTGTGTTTTAATCACAAGCATAATGCTATTGTTTCAGGTGTGTGTTTGAAGCTAGATGATTGCTGGTACTAATTCATTTGTTTTTAAAAGCATCACTTGTAAGGTACAGTCAAACATATCGTGCCGATATGTACACCATACACCTTAATGCTCTAATTATCAAACTAAATGTCTAGCTGCAAACAGCTGTGCCTGCATGGGTATCCAGACTTTCACATGCCTAGAGAAATTTGCTAGTTGATGCAGGTACCAGCCAATATGTGCAAGACATTAGAAATGTTATGCAAGAATAATATTACCCAGTTTGAAATCACCTGTGTAAATGCAATCACTCATTTATGCAGGTGCATGTTTTACCAATTCCAATGCCAGATATTAGCCTTGGATGTAGCAGATATGAAAATATATTCAAGTACATTCTCACAAAACAGGCTATTAGTATCATAGTGCACTACGTATTAAATAGGTGAAGATTTAACAGTAAACAAGACAGAGAGTACATGTATATTACTTTGTGCAATCTGTTTAGACTCCGCCTCATCTTTCTCATTGATGGAGCATGTGATAAAATGGGAGTCTTCATGGAACCCCTTTTAATACAGCAGTTCGACAGCATCAATGAGGGCAATACAGCATGAATTTAAATATACATGTACACAAGCAACTCCTCTTACAAATACAATTACTGCCTACTTACTTTTGCATGCCTGGATTGTCTTGCTGATTTTGATCTATTTATGATGGTCTATGGAGATAGAAATGTATGTACAAAATGTAGTGCAATATTATAAATAGAGTGCCCACTAGCTCACATTAGCACGCCCAGTTCGTCTTGCTGATCTTGAGCTATGAATTATGGCCTAAGAAAACAAGGCATCATCACATAATACATTACATAATATGTCCATTCCCGTATGTTGTGATCACTGCAAGCCCGGACCTATCCACTTTACCTTTGCCAAGGAGCTCTTGCCAGCCCCTGTGTCCCCACACAAGATAACTTTACCAAAGGTGTGTACAGGATAGTCCTCACAACTGATAGTGTAGCTTGTGAGCAAGGTGATTACATCATATTTTGTAGCCACCATCAGTGGTGTTTCTTGCATATAATTGCTGATATGTACATCAATACCAGGAGCAGAAAGGAGACATTTCACACATGTTTCATTACCTTTCTTTGCAGCAAGGTGTAATGGACTATCACCATTCTGTAGTGGGTATAAAAGTTCAAGTCAACATGACAGGTACAATACTAATGGTCTATTCACATCTGTCTGTAAAATTAAACATTGGGTATTAATATACAAGTTACCTATGTTTTCTTTAAACGTAATGATTCTCAAAACCCACTCACCATAGAAAAAATCATTATGACATTATTGCTGTGCTTAACTGATTACCTGCCATAAGCGCCAATTAGCGCATAACGTGACATATTTAAATGACCGTAAGCGCCTTTTGGCGCAATGAGATGCTAGAATAGAATCATATTTCATTTTTGGCTTGATATTAGGTCAATTGCTACAACAACAACAGTGACAATCTAAGCCAGACACTCCAATCCCCAAGTATGTCTGTTGCAAAAGGCTAATCTGTAGCTGCAATGACAGTAAAGACTCTTCAGTTATTAAGATCTGAAGAAAAGTTGTGCAGTCATTTGGGGAAGAGTTGATCATAATGCTTATGAACTTGAAGTGCAATATCCAAAACTACCAGTAACCATGCAAAAGAAGTCAATGTAAATTACATGATGGAAATCTACAAGGTATGTAACGTCGTATTTTCTTTCCGACACCTGATAATCAGGGATTTACCGCCAAGTTTGCAACAGGGGGTGGGTATTGGAATATATAAAAATATAGGGGGGTGAGAGTCTTCCCTCTGCACTGTTACATGGTATGCCATGGAGTTTTAGCATGCAAACCAGGGGGTGGGTAGGGGGTGGATAGGGGGTAGGAGCGGTAAATCCCTGATAATCAAACTCGATTTGACCAGCCTGGATATCAGGTTTATTGTAGGCTAGAAAATTATTTTTAAAATCTAAAGAAAGCAGAATTTCTAAAAAGAATTGCAGTTTGTGACTGGTTTTTAAAGTGAAGGTATAAACATTGATCAGCTGAAACTGCACTTAGTAATGATTTCCAAAAAATCTGGCTGGAAAGTTTATTAGCAATGATTAATGTGTGCAATAATGTAATCACATTCTGGTATTCATATTAATAATATCACTATTAATTATTCATTATGGCAACTACACTTAAACTCTTTCAAACACAGCTGTCCGATAACAGCATTTTGTTCCATCAACATGGTACAAGTGCATCTTGCCGATTGTCTGGTTGGAAATATAACATGAGTGGACCATTGCCTTGCTCTAAAAAATGGAGCTTCGTCCATTCAGCTAGTGCCATAAACTACTAGGCCCTAGAGGATAGAAAGCGGATAGAAAGAGTTGCTCCCCTAATAGCCTTAAACTGCTGTATTTGACGCACCTTATCATTTGATAATCCTCGGAAGTGTTTTTATCTCCTAATGAACTATGCACACACGCTGTTTCATTTAATTACAAAATACCTATGCACAGAAAGTTTGAAATGATGTTACGTGGTTTGGTGACAAATATTGCAATCTAATATTGGAATGAGGTTGCTTCCAAGAAGATACAACATTGACGAACTTTACAGACTCCATATTGTAAGAATATAGTCTGTTGTGCATCAATTTTAGCAAGTGGCACAATTACAGCTGACACCCTTCTACCATTACAAGGCGGGAAAGCGAATCAGTCTATCGGAATTCCTTTCACTCATTAACTTATGCAAACACCCAGGAACTTTCCTGCATGAACGAAGTTTAACACTGTACTATAGATGGGCCGAAGTTAGGCTATTATTAGTTTTCTCTCATACAGTACAAAGTTAATCGTATGGGTATGCAACCTGACAACCAGGTCGCGCTATTGTACTTCTGGCCTTTTAATTCAGGTAGTCTTATAGTTATTACAGTAGAGTGTATAATAATCAAGTGCTCCTTCTAGGTGTACTTTAGGACTTCCACGAATTTCAGACATCTACCATTGTTATATTTGTACGATATTACGTGGTTCCCATTCATAACCAGGTGGCTTGTCCACTAGCCCTACTCTAAATTTTATTTCCAACAAACAGTGCACGTGGCAAAAATTACACAACATTGCGTAAGAGTTCTAACACACCCCATTGTTTAGTGCAACAAGACAACTATTAAGTGTCCGGTTCAGCTATACAATCTTGAATACAATGTCGATCTATTTGTGCTGCCATTCTCCTTGGGGGTTGCTCGGCAACAGTTTTCTCGCACATCTCATGAGATTCAGCATTAACAGTCAGTCGTCCTTGGGCATTCAAAAGAATTGGAGTAGTCGTTGACTTCAAGAAGGTATAGCAGTTGAATAGGACGGTTCAATACGCTCACACCTCTTCCTGCTTGCACACGAACCCTTGCACTGCATGAAAGTTTGGATTTACAATATATTTACTACTGTTCAAATGTGGTGCAAATGTGTATGAAAATATCGTATATGTGACATTAGCACTATAGTAAATGAATCCTTTATATTTACTATTGTGTTGATGTCACATATACCATATTTACTAACACATTTGCACCACATTTGATCAGCAGTAAATATATTGTAAATCCAAACTCTCATGTAGTGTTGCACCGCTAGTAATCCATCACATCCGTTGATAAGATGCACTATCCTTCCCATTTTCCAGAACGCCCAAGGATGATTGGCATAATGAACCAATACAATATCAACAACATTGATTACAGGTGGATCTTTAGAAACCTTCATGTAGCGATGACTTTCTCAACTCTAACAAGTATTCTATTTTCCAGCGAAGATTGCCCATGATCTAGATCTAGATCTATCTGCCAGAAATTATCTAAAACCTTGTTTAGATGATTCATACGTTGTGTAAGATCAGTGGAAGTAATGCAACACTGCTGCACTCTTCTAAAAGGGAATTCAAATAATTGAACTTGTCGATCGCTGATAAGTTCCGATTGTTATGGATTGCTGACTCAAATGAGTCCCAAAACGTCGTCCATAACGTAAGATCCCCATTGAACTTCCTAATAGACAGTTTTGGGAGTTTCACCTTGCACTGGCACTGCCCAATAGAATCCTGATGAAATGTAGTAGAAATAGGAGATGTTGACAGATGTTGGCAAGGATCTTCATCCACACGGTCCATAGGTCTGGAGTCATTGTCTATGCATAGTGGCGTATCCGCTAGCACTTTACTAATGAAGGGTTTTTTTTTGCGTAGTCGCATCAGAACACTTCTCCCTTTCAAGCGCCATTTCTATGTCAATTACTGCTATTTCTATATCTTCTTTAACTATATCCGCCCCTTCAATTTCTCCACTCACACCTTCCTCGGCTTGCGCAACCAAGTCCAGTATCTCTGCATCCAAACCCTGAATAATTCTAGTTTGTCTCTGAGCGTCTGTATCTGTTGCTTCAATTTTGAGTAGTTCTTTTCCAAGACCTTTAAAGCATCACGTACCTGTGCAATAATTCAAATACTCGCAACTTGATGTCGAGTGCAAATTCGTTTCATTTGGACATCAGACACATCCACTGGTTCGTTTTCAACTCGTTATTCTGTGGTTCGAAGGACCATGTATGATATTATGCGGTTCCGTTCGTAACCAGGTGGCTCGTCCACTAGGCCTACTCTAAATTTTATTTCCAACAGACAGTGCACGTGAAAAAAAATTACACAATACTACGTAAGAGTTCTAACATTAAACTGCTGTATTTGAGGCACCTTATCATTTGATAATTCTTGGAAGCTATGTAGTGTTTTTTTTTTTATCTCCTAATGAACTATGTACACAGCCTGTTTCATTTCATTGAAGTAGTACAAAATACCAATGCACAGAAATTTTTGAAATGATACGTGGTTTTGGTGACAGATATTACAATCTAACATTGGAATGTGGTTGCTTCAAAGAAGATACAATATTGAAGAACTTTACAGACTCCTTATTGTAAGAATATAGTCTGTTGTGCATCAATTTTAGCAAGTGCACAATTACAGCTGACACCCTTCTACCATTACAAGGCGGGTAAGTGAATCAGTCTATCGGAATTCCTTTCACTCATTAACTTATACAAACACTCAAGAACTTTCCTGCATGAACGAAGTATAAAACTGTACTATAGATGGGCCGAAGTTAGGTTTTTATTAGTTTTCTCTCACACAGTACAAAGTTAATTATATGGGTATGCAACCTGACAATCGGGTCGTGCTATTGTACTTCTGGCCCTTTAATTCAGGTGGTCTTACAGTTATTTGAGTAGAGTGTATAATAATTAAGTGCTCCTTCAAGGTGTACTTTAGGACTTTTACGAATTTCAGACATCTACCGTTGTTATCTATTATGTGAGACATAGACTAAACCTACTTATGTGTACTAAGGTTGCTTCATAGGTGCCTGAAAATATAGTCAAAAGAAGTATTAGCACAGTGCTGGCTGACACATTCAGCAGTCAGTTTTGCGTAGCAGCATTTATATAGACATTGATACATTCAGGTCAGACAGCTTGTTAAATCGAACTGTTCATAGTCCTGGAAAGACATCACTGACAGAAAATGGAACTTTTAAAAATCTCCAACACTGAATTCAGTACAACTTTTGCAAGCAGCATCTCTTCTATTACAACCTTTTGTTTTAATTGGTGCAAGATATGAACATATTCTATTTTGTGCGCTTGATGTTCCATGTGACTGTTGAAAGTGCACCCTGATCACTGAAATAGTACTACAACAACACTAGCAAAATGCCTTGGCTGTAGGTGGGTCTGCTTTTCTTCATTTGCAGCGTCCAGTCAGCCAAAACATAACTACAGAATACCTGTACGTTGACCAAATGGGTCCTTGATTTCAACTGCTTCATATTTGTAAGCACCAGAATCTCGATGCAATATATAGATTATTCATACTCTTTACGATCACCTAGTTACCAAGGTACCATGGTAGCCACTCTGAAACTAACCTGCACAAACAGGTGATACCAATATGACTGAGCCCTACACACTCCTTGTAGAGGCTCAGAAATAGTCTGAGACAGAATGCTAAGATAATTGGCTCTAACCCATTATACCCCTTTTGTCCCCTTTGGACAGCAGTGACACATTAATTAGTGTCGCGGCCATCACATAATAAATGAAATAAGCGTGTGTCCCTATACATATGACCCTAGCAACCTGTTATCGTAGGGTACCAGCGTTTGAACTTTGCCAACGTTTGAAATAACAACAATCAAATAGCAAAGAGAGCTACTTGCCAAGTGGCGGCAGAAAACAATGTCAGCATGCTGCAAGTCTACGCACACTGTGGCTAGGGCACGCCCCCCGCCCCCCCCCCCCCCCCCCCCCCCCCCAGCTTTTAGCTTGAGTTGTTCCAATGTACAAAAATCTTGCTAGAAGCATTCTTCGATTTTTAGGCTGATATAATTTTAACTCTTTTTGCCACCCACCCACCATTTCCAACATTAATACTCTTTGTCATCTAGATCATGGGCAATTTTCCTATGCTCCTCCATCTTGATTGTGTACCTAAAGAGCCGATGGTTGAGTGTGCTCCAAAGCAGAATTAAAACAAAGCTCTATGCTTAAGTGTTACAATATTCGAGTTCAAAGTTTTATACACCATTGAATGTGAGGACCATAGGTCGCAATAAAACGTCTACGTGTAGGCTAAAACAGCACTTTTCGCCTACATGCAGGCGTTTGTTTGATTTATCATTAAGAATGCAGCTGCACGCTAGTAGGTGTATTCCGGTGGGTGCCAAATACATTCTGCGGTTATTTCACAGTCAGAATGGTTTATCCATACAACCCAACTGAGGATCAAGATAAAAAATACTGCCAAAGTCAACATCAATTTCTGAGCTACATTTCATTGTATGATGCCTGAAACAGAGGCATGCTTCACATGGATTCACTTTACCATACTGTAGAATCAAACACACATGCATAGCTATAGAGTATATAGTACTTAAATCAGCAACTAACCACATCTTCAACATTCAAATCAATTGCAGAAATGGCAAGGAGATATTCCACACATTTTGTATGATCTCTACTTGCAGCATGGTGTAATGGAGTTCTGCCATACTAGAGTGTAAAAGGTACACAGATGGTTATGCAAACAGATGTACATGTTTTCAGAATTGCATTGAAACATTGTAGATGGAGATAAAAGGTGAGAGTTGAGGAAATGATTAGGGTTCAGATCGAGCCATGTACTTCTGTTCATTATTGAAGGCATTACCCAAGTAATGAGTTTCAAATTTTGACAGGTTTCAAGTAATTATGGATAAACTGGAATACATACCAAACGGTTGTGCATTGTGTGTGTTGATGTATACATGTATACATGTATGGGATACTAAAATCATCTTTTTAAAAAGTTGACTACAAATGTGTTAGCTGAAAACATGTTAGGTTCTCAAGTGGCAATTTCAACAAGTGGTTACAGTGGTTTGTATATGTGCTGCTGCCAATGCTCAAGTTCGCGAAGTTCTTAGAGAAAGAGGAGACAGAGAGAGGGAGAGGGGTCAAATGAAATGCTGCACAATTCTAAATATACATGAATGTTGCTCAAAATAGCCCAAAGTATCACATTTCACTAAAAACAATGTCGAATTGTTTGGATTTGGTTAGATTGTTAATGTTGAAGCTAAAAAAGGAGCTGTTCCATTTCCGTCATTATATGCAACTGCACATTTAATGGAGCAAATGGGAAACAAAATGAATTATGTATGTCGATAGCGGTTTCTCTTACGTATAGAAAGATAACAAATATACAATGCTTTATGCCTTTAGAATATACCTGTTAAAAGGCTTGCGTAATGGTAAAATATTGGATTGTAGTGCCTAACATTCATCGGATAGGACAAACCAGAGCCCATTAAAGTAAACTGATCATAAAAATTGCTGCTGGTATCAGCTGACATCCCAAAAATATATGCCGACAATGCCCCGCTTTCTGATTAATGTCACTAATAAGGCCAGAACTAAATGCCACCCACTTACACGAGCATATGAAAAACATTAATAACCCACAATAATTCATGCATGTGCAAGTGCCACTTGCATGGATACAACAGAAAAAATTTGATCGTGGAAGCTTAAAAGTATGTCTAGAAGTACATAATATAGGTTCTGCAAGACAATTTTCTGGCTGACGAAGGTGTTCAACCTATAGAAGGTATGGAAGCATTGAAAGCAGCTAGTGTGCGTTTCGCTTCCTTTCATTACGAACAAACTATATGGCGCCAAGATGATGTTCCGAAGAAGTGCAGCTTATAATTGCTTTCCAGGCTTTCCAACATATCTATAGAAGCAGTGTTTAAGCAGTGTTTTGGAACCTGCAACCACAGCTGCAGATCTTACCAGTGCAGAGGAATGTATGCCTACATCAGCAGATACATTGGGATAAGGATCTAGTGATTGTGGTACAGATTGCTTGTGTGCTGGAAAGTCGGAGTGAAGGAGTAGAAACATGCACTGCATTATATTAGCTCAGCCCACGTGAAAGTAGCAGGAAAATGCAGGCACTACTTCAAGAGGAAGCAGAAGAAAATAGTGCCAATGCTTGCAGAATGACAGTAGAACTAACTAATATTATTATGATTTTAAAAATATTGTGAGATCTCAAATTTTTGATATCTTGATTACCATGGCTTGATTATATCTATTAAAATTAATTAATAACTCATAAATGGTTATGGAAATGATATTGGCCTATATAATGGAAATTGTAATATGTATATAATATGTATGAAATAAAAAATGTCTACATCAACCCTACATGTGCACTGTGCATTCCTATCCCGAGTTATACTCTCCCGAGAAGATTAGTAGATGACGACGACAGAGGAGAAGAATTGGCCTGGGGACGAGAACAAACATGAGCTTTTGTGTTCTCCTAAAGCAAACAGTTTGAAAACTGGAACAAAACATTAAAATGACCGTCTTTGCCTTCTGGTTTGATAGCAACAATATCCGTTTCTTGGTACACGGAGTTATATGCGGGTCGCATTTAAAAAAATGATTTCACGACCCGGATCAATTCCTATATAGGAACTACTAACGTAGTTCCTGATACTTCAGTGTGCATATTACATGCTGTGTATATAGCTACATCTGAGTCCCAATGCACCATCTCTGTTTTGTAAGTAAATATCACTTCAACTTAACGGGGTAAATATGAAGCCATGTGTGTGAATGCTTGAGATAGTTAGTAATAATATTCACAGCCACTAAATGCAAGGCTTCCATAGGTCTACAAGTAGCTTGTCTACACACCACAAACAATAAATTCTCCAAGAAATGTACCAATGCTCACACATAATGGCGGTCTTGAAAAAGCTCAGCAAGTTGTTCTGTAAGAGTGTCCATTGGACATCCACCTGTGGTAGCCCCCGTCATGTTGGGACATTCACACCACTACAAGGCCGCCAGTGGATGCTACTCTGTCCTCCACACCAGGGCTTCCAGTGGATGTGGGACTCCTCCCCCCCCCACTTCACCAGCAGATGCCCCTTGCTCCTCCACATCAGGGCCCCCCCTTTCCATAGATGTTGCACTTCCATATTGGGATCCCCCCTCCCACCCCTTTTCCATTCCAACTGTGCAGCTTGTCTACACAAAAAATGGATTGCACATCCTCCAAGAGAGGTACCAATGCTTAACACACACACACACACACACACACACACACACACACACACACACACACACACATACACACACACACACACACACACTGAAATTCCAGGATTAGTGGTTCTGGTGAGGATGACTGTCAAGTTTTCTATGACTATGGAAGTCACCCATAAAGTGCTCTGATCTCAGGTGGGTATGTGACCATATGTCTTATTTGTTGCGAAGTTAAACACAAAGGCATTACCTATTAGCTGGCTTATCTGCTTGCTACACCTCACATAAAAGCAACATTCCATGTGACTTCCATGGGTGACTTTGCATTTGGTCATAGTAAACTGACAGCCATCCTCATCAGAACAGCTAATTCTAAGTAGCACTAGTATGTGGGTATGTGAAGGACTGCATGTATGGGCTCCTTGTACATACGCAAGGTCAATAGCCTGAATACCCTGAGTCGAGGTGTTAGCTAATTCCATTCACCTAAGGTCTAACATCATCGAAGAGTCTAGAGGGATACTTCCTCTTTATCTATTGTTATATGGCTACTGAGTGTACTGACTTTGTGTATATAAGGACATGTGTATATATAAGGACATGTATTTGTGCATACAGGCATCCTTTTTCTCTGTGATTTATTCCTGAGTTGATAATTGTTCTGTTTTGCTATTGCGCTGGCCGTGCGTACTTTTACGGGCTGACCTTGGACCATGACAGTGTATAGCATTATACATGGCCCCTAGCTAGGAAGGCGTGCAATTAATTGTTTATGATACTTATAGATCCTCTCTGTAAAAGGGATTTAAGACAAGACCTTAAAATGAACTGTGACATGTGTGTGTGCACACGCGCCAGTTTGTGTGTGTGTGTGTTTACAAATAGCTGCAAGTGTTGTGTGCGCCAGCCATGCCGATGAAATGAAAAACGGTGGTGGTTAAAATATATGTGCCTGCTGAACACAAATCCTACAATAAGGAAGGGTTACATGTGTTTCAGCCCAGCTGCACTGTAGCTTTAACTCGACCATGCCTCTCCCCTAGCTGATACATCGTGCACTTTATCTCATGGCTCTAATGTACTGTTATAACCTATAAATGGCCACGCAAAGAAAGGCACCTAAAGAGTTTGACTGAATAGATATGCAAACAATTTCTACACAAGCACGGATTGGTGCTGGTAGTATGTCCGTGTTGCGTGTGGTGATGGTAGCTGAATCCACACATTTCGATCGCTTAACGAATCTTGTTCGTTATAGAAGTGGAAAGAGAAACACTGACGTTTGTAAGAAGCGATGAGACGAGTTGTATATGTTGATATGGCATCGGCATGGGGAGTAATTACCTGTGCTTGGAGTAACTGGAACCAGGTTGTTGGAATAGGTTAATGGCAATGGATGAGAAATGTGCAATTACTCTGCACAGCTGTATCTCCGCAACGGATCATGCAAAATTAACAAACAAGGCATATCAATATGTACAGGATCCCTCTACAAATAAACCAAACATGAAATGAATTGAATTTTCCTGCCGAAAGATATGGCGGGTTTGAACCCCAAGGGGTATTGGATGTGGCAAGAGCCAAAATCAATTTTACCAGAGAGAAATGATGCAATATGAAGTGTTACAAATAGGAAGTCAATAGCATTGACCATGTGCGATATGTAGCGGTTTCAAAGTGAATCATTTTTATACCTGTACGTGATGCGCAATTTTCACGTGAACTGTGCCATATACATACACATTCAACGCAGATTGAGCGTCAATATGACGCACTACTACCAGACAAACAAATGAACCTGCCACGTTGGGAATGATTAATTAATCATTTCATAAACCATTAAAGTTATTAACTTGATAAATGGTTCAAGTAACATTCATTTTAAGATAAACAAATCATTGCATCAAGATCCAAAGATGTGAAGCAGTTGTAATAGAATGACCTCAAAGCTGGAAGATCAGAAAAGCTATTGCTGCATCATTTCATTGTGGGTTGCCTGATCAGATCACCTGACAAATCCGAGTCATTACAGAAATCAAGACCGTATCAGATGCCCTCACCCGGGTTCAAATACAGACCGGAATAGGTAGGGAACATACTGCTCCAAAGGAAATCTAGTTGTTGCCGCTGCAACAGACCATCACGGTAGAAAACTGGAGCAGTTGGAGAAACAAACTAGGGAATTGTTGCAGCAATTGGCACAAATTCTGGAAATCCGGCGCACAGAGCACCATCAACCCCAGTTGAGTTCAAGTTCAAGATCACAAGTCCCTTGTTACAGCCTGTGAAAAGTATGGCCAAATCCAGAAAAACTGTTGGCAGCAGGGAAAAGGAAGGGCACAATGAAAAAGCGACTGATTGCCAATTTCTAGACATGGCCCACATATTTCTGTTTTTTAATGCAAGGATAACTTGCATCCACAATGATACTAGGGTTTATAAATTCTCAGGGCTCTCACCTGCGCCACAGAAGTGCATGGCATGTGCCACACACTAAATTATGGTTTTACGCATCGATACAATTGTATTGATAGCGGATAACTTTATATAAATTCATAATTAAGAGCGTGGCGCTGGCGAGAACCCTGATTCTGTACATACGGGGATGATTCCCAACTTGGGATCCTCCATCTCGCTTATTCGTGAGGACATTGCAAGGCTTACAGATGCAGAGTGTGCATCGGGAACTTCTGCATGTGCTTGCTCGTGAATGTCAACAATGGGGGGGGGGGGGGGGGGGGGGGGGCATTGTCATCTGTGTCATTTCTTCAAGTCAAACACCTGGTATCCCCAGTTAACTTAGGATTTGATGTCCTCATTAAGCACCATGTCAATTGTTCTTACCCTCCAACAGCTTTTTGTTCTGGGTGATGCTAGAATATAGCTGCGAATCAATGATAGCCATTCGTCGCTTTCCATGATCAACAGTATTCTTGATCAGACCACCAAGCCAAATATACTTCATGTTCACTCCACTATGATGCAACTCGCAGTACTGTGCCGTGGCTGCTATGAACCACAAGATGGATGACAGTGACTGTGGTGAGCCGCTATTTGGTGCTCCCTTCACATTGAAATTGCCAACAGCAGCTCCAGAAATCCAGCAAGCCCTGAATGAATACCACTCAGTGTTTTCCATACATCCTGGTAAAACATCCCTGGTAAATCACACTATTCCTATCAAACATCACCACTCGCTGCGACTACCTGTCAAGGTTCAAGATCAGCTAGCTAATGCTGTTACATTTTCAAAACTGGGACATCATGTCCAGCTTCCAAATTGAGGTTGTATGCCAAAACAGCATTTTCACCTGTTTCTGCCATGAGTTTGTTTGAGTTTTAAATGGATGCCTTTTTGAACTCTTTGAAGACGGTGGAATAATGTGATGCCTTATGGGTAATTACTGCAAGGACTGAACTGTGCTATGGGCTATATAGATGACATCCTCATCTAATGTGCCAGTGTGAGGACAGTGTTACAGCGAGTCAAGGAGCTGCAAGTGTTGAATAAGGAAGCCGCTTTTATCGGCACTATAGCTTGCAATGTGTGTAGTAAGAGAAACTTTTGACAAGGACTTCCCACTCAGTACTGTGCCGGAGGTATAGGAAATTGGGGCAGTCCTGGAGTAGGATGATCAGCCATTTGCATATGCTTGTCGCACATTGTAATCCAGGCAATTTTGTATGCTACAAATCAATTTAGACACTTTTTTCTAGGTCATTCTTTTACACCTTACACTGATCATCGTCTTCTCCAGTTGTTGTCAGCAAAGAAAATGGATGACATGCTCTGTTGGTGGGCTCTGACAACACAAGAATTCAGTTTTAAGATTGAATATCGAGAGGGCCTTAGTAACAGCAGATGCTTTCTCAAGGTGTCACAAACATGTGCCTCTTTGTGCTACTACTGTCTTCAAAGGAGCTATACCTCTAGAAGATATCAATCGAGCAATTCAAATATCAAGAAATGCAGATTTCAAAGGCTACCACAGAGACATGGGAATAATTACCATTAAGCCGGTTTGGGCAATTGAGGATGCAGCCACATTTGAATGAAGGAATATTATATAGTCTCTATTGTAAACATTGACCATGGCAGATAATTTCAGTTGACATCTCAGAGGCCCTTCTATCTACTAAGGGTATCTGATACCTCCTGTGGTACAAGATTACTTCACTAAGTGGTTGGTAGCAATCCTGCTGAAAGATCAAAGAGCTAAAACTTGTGAATTGTACATAGATTGCATTCATTATTGGAAGGGATACTTCGCTTAGCCATTTTCATTCAAAGCCTTTACAGTAGCAGCTCGCTTCAGCGGTAATTATCACATTCGCTACAGCGGAAAAATAATTATATTCACCTGGTACAGTAGAAACTGTTGGTGTACTTGGCAAACACACCTGTGGTTGACTGCTCCCCTCTCTAAATGGAATTCACTGTTTATCATGGCTTTGCTGTTATGCAATGTTTTGTAATCCGCCCCTTTTCTACAATTTCATTTCCTACTCCGTGCCCCACCTACCAGTACAGCTTCAACCTTGCTTTGTTACCTTGGTGGAGGGCTGCCACCTGTTGGTTTGTCAATGAGCACACCATTTTCTAGGAGGAAGGTACACTGTATGAAGACGAGTGATGTCTTCATTATGCTCATGCACACACCCTCATGCATTTGCAACATGTCGATGGATATGGTGATCTGCTATGGCAAATGTATATAATATGATACAGATTAAATTGTTGCTGCAGCATGTCCAAAATGGGACATCTTTATATTTAGGACAGCTTTGCCAACCATTCCTACACAGAACACAGATCAATTGCTTTTAGGTCTCTGCTTTTTTATTGGCAGATGGACGTTGCAGACAAATGTCTGTGGAGTCGGGTCAGATGAGGCTGGCTGCCATTGGATTAAGCTACATGTAATGCTGCTTGGTTTGTATGTGTAGGAGCCATACACACTTGTGCATAGCTCTACATGTACATGCACCACTAGCTCATCATTATCACTTGAATCCATTGTGTACCACTTGTGCATGCATGGCAGGTGGATGGATGAAAATAGGCTAGCACATGTACACCGCATGTGAACCATGCCACATATCTTCCCTTCTAGCTCCATCTTCCTGTGCTACTCATACTGCATGTGGTTAAACTCATGACCTGACCAAGCATGGTTTCAGTTGCATGCAAGCCTGGAACTCGTAATCATACAAATATGTAAACTGTGGAATGCTGCCATGATCAATAGAACACCCTTTTTCAGGCTTGTACCACATTCTTGGTGATGAAACAGAGCATAAGGCTGAAAGTGCGCATGAAATAGGGTAACTAACACAGCGGGGAGCGTGGCCCCGATTACATATCGACACAGGGCTGACCTTTAAAAAAAGCACTTGTACCGGTACTCGATATAACAGTCCATGTACGTTGCCTTAGCATATAGTTCTACGTAACTGTAAGAATAACGAAGGTAGTGCATAAAGGTAATTAACAGTAGCTCTATAATTCGCCCATTCCAGGCAAATCCTCCAATGTTTTTGAATCAACATACCAGACCTTCACCTTCTCTGTAGGCTTTAACATGCATGCAGGTACCGTCGCTTTAAACGTGGTCTCGAACCGCTTGTGATCGTATTCGTATTTTTGGCCTGTTTCAAGCGATCGCAAATGGAACAGTGTTCAAAAACGAGGCGATTTCTGAGTGAGAAAGAGAAGCAGGTCTTGATGTATTGACGCATATCTAGACCAGCACTAAAAATGAAGTTCCAAAGCTGGCTGCAGGTGGAAAGACATGCGCAAGAGTGAACTAAAAAGCAGGTAAACCACCTTTGGATGTTGCGGATGAATTTGGCATCAGCAAAACCCAAGTATATAGCATTCGGAAAAGAAAGTGTGCATTAATTGGCAGCGTACCGTTGTATGCCAAGGTTACATCTAGCAAGGCTAAGTATCCCGCCATAGACAGGGCAGTATACGAATGGTTTCGTTCCATTAGGACCCTTAATGGAGCTAGAAAACCGTTGCCTGTTTCAAGAGCCATGATTAAGGCCCGAGCATTATTTGAAGCGAAGCACCAAGGTGTTTCTGAGTTTAGTGCATCCAATGGCTGGTTTTACAATTGGAGGTGGCGTTGTAACATTTGTTTCAAAAAGCACTCAGACTCCATGGGGAAGTTGACGGGTTTTCAGGCCATGAAAACAGTTGTAATGATCCCCTGGAACAGGTTAAAGTTTTCAAATTCCCACCCAATGTAACATCTATTTATCAACCTCTTGACCAGGGTGCTATTGCTGCCCTAAAGGTGGTAATAAGAGCAGGCTTTCAACCTCATGTGAGAGATGCTATCATATTGTTGAAGCTATCATGTTGTTGAAGCAATCATGTTGTTGAAGGAAGCATGGGACAGCATCCCCCCTTCGACAATTGCTGCATGCTGGGTGCACTCGAAGTGTTTCTCAGTTACAGAGACTGCTCGGGTAGCAAGTGACTGTCGTTCCTACAACAGTAAGCTAGAGCCCATGACAATTGAGGCAA
The DNA here is from genome assembly GCA_963681505.1 of Eunapius fragilis. Classification (NCBI taxonomy): domain Eukaryota; kingdom Metazoa; phylum Porifera; class Demospongiae; order Spongillida; family Spongillidae; genus Eunapius; species Eunapius fragilis. The sequence continues at coordinate 4,771,754 of OY811982.1, read as the reverse complement.
TGTGTAACAGGCTTTCCAGTTTAACACTTCGTAGCCCTTCAGTAGTGGACATGTTGGATGCCATGGGCCTTGCTGTTGTTGCAAATGCGGCGCAAAAGGTGCATGATAAAGCTGCAACAATGCTTTCGGAATGGTTGCATTTGGAGGAGATGGTTTCATAGATGTCAATGATGAGGGTGATGATTCTGATGAGTGCCAGGATGCAGTGGATAAGGTTCAGCTGCTCAATGATGCGTTACTATTGCTGCAGCAGCTTCATTCAGTGGGAGCAAAACTAGACAATAGTTTCATATTAGATGCATCACGAGATTTATGCTTGCACATACATTCCAAAGTAATCCCTTCTGCTAATTAACTCGTGTGTATAGTGCATTGCTTTGTTCTGTGTTACTCTTGTGCTAGTTGCTAGCTGTATCATGTGTAATTCATTGTAGGCTGCTATTTTGCGTTACATGTTATCATTTTCTTGCAATCATTTTTATAGCTTAATCCCAATGGCATGCAGCCAGCCTCACCTGACCCGACTCCACAGACATATGTCTGCAACGTCTATCTGCCAATAAAAAAGCAGAGACCTAAAAGCAATTGATCTGTGTTCTGTGTAAATGCATGAGGGTGTGTGCACGAGCATAATGAAGACATCACTTGTCTTCATACACTGTACCTTCCTCTTAGAAAATGGTGTGCTCATGACAAACAAACAGGTTGCATCCCTCCACCAAGGTAACAAAGCAAGGTTGAAGCTGTACTGGTAGGTGGGGCGCAGAGTAGGAAATGAAATAGTAGAAAAGGGGCGGATTACGAAATGTTGTGTAACAGCAAAGTCACGATAATCAGTGAATTCCATTTAGAGAGGGGAGCAGTCAACCACAGGTGCGTTTGCCAAGTACACCAACAGTTTCTTATGTACCAGTTGAATATAATTATTTTTCCGCTGTAGCAAATGTGATAATTACCGCTGGAGCGAGCCGCTACTGTAGATCAACACAAATTCAAATGTCACAAGTCTTTATTGGTACCACTACTTTAGCTGCACGCAATGTAGTTAGTTGATCAACCCTTATTGATTACTTCATGTACAAGTTCCACGTTTACCTTGTCAGTAATAATTTAATTGGAATGATCCTTGCAATGTGTAATGAGAATGGTTTTTTTATCTTCTTAATAACTGCATATGCATCCCAAGGTCTCAAAACCATGAGCTTCAACAATGAAGGGTATGCCTCCATAATCACAGTTCTCATGTCACAACTCACTCCTTAGGGTTCTGATTGTGGGAGTCCATACTAATTAACTCTAGCTCATTTATTTGTCGACAGGACCTCCAGTGGTGGCTATGCTCTGCTGTGAACTGGCAAACAATATTCAAAATCTCTTGCGATACATCTTAGAGATTATTGCAGGGTTTCATACAGAACTATTTACATACATAGTGAAAACATTTTCTGATATAGCTGTTACCTCAGTACCTGTGTCGAACATGAAGGGAGGATGTCTTTCCTTAAATCGATCTTTACAAACCAAGGTACATGTACTTTTCTTTCTCCCTTTATGGTACAGGATAGACCCTCTCCTTGTCCTGTGGCAGGAGTCAGCTTAAACAGCACACTGATCTGAAATGACAAACTGAGCTACTTTCATATGCCACCAAAACAAGCAGGACACCTCACGAGCTTAGCTTTTCATTGGGTCCAAGATTGCTCTGATTTTATCTGAATCCACAATCCGAGCTGATTATTATTCACCCTGTTTTACTGAAGGACATGTTTACATACATGCAGCCACATTCTTGGCAACTAACCGCATCACTTTCTCTACCATTAATTAACATCAAGTTGTAAAGCATCCATATAATGTTTTGTCTTGAGTGCTAATGACAGGAAATACAATAAAAAGTTTGTCCTCGAGGGCAGCACATTCAGTTCCAATTGGTTCCTGGGTCCAGAGGGTTCTAGACAAATTTTAGCCATCCACTGCAACCATATGGCAAACGAAGAAACAACTACAGCATGTTCTCACAGCTGGATCCCGTGCATTGCCTCTAATGTATTTCTAATACTACATGTATAATCAACAGTTCACTCCTCATAACACACCACTATTTAACATTGAATAGATTAACTCACACCATCCTTCATGTTCACATCAATGTCAGTAGTGGATAAGAGACATTCCACCCAAATAGATGAACCTCCCATTACAGCAAGGTGTAATGTAGTCTCCCCATTCTGGATTGGTTACAATACGTTGAGTGCAATTTACATGTAAGCATGTATCTATAGTACATGGTCATTCGAACAGATGAACCATTCACCTAACTACAATATTAACACACTGGTATCATTTACAATCTTCATGCATAATGTCAGTTACCTTGCCGTCAATGTTCTTATCAATACTGGGAGAGGAAAGGAGACTTTCCACACAATCAGTATGACCACGTCTTGCAGCATGATGTAATGGAGTATTCCCATTCTGGAATGGGTACAATATTTCAGAATATATGTAACACAAGTTAATGTTCTCATTGTTTTGCCCCATCAACTGAAAATCTTCAGTTGCTGGGGACAGAAGCAAAAGGGAAAGGCAGGGGGAGGGAGAACATGAACAGGTGAAGACAGAGAGAAGAGAAAGGGTGAGTGTGAGAGAGGTTCACAGGTGCATGAATAAGTACATGTCTCTTTACAATGTAATCTTCAACTTATTAAACCACCACTTGCAGCCATTAAATGGTTCGATAAAACCTCCTCCCCCAAAATATTCAAAACATTACATAATGCCCTAGCAATGCCTTGGCAACCCTAACTGCTGAACCTTAATTTTAAGTTATTATTAATAAGCACACAAAACATCGTATCAGCTCCAAGTCTAAATTAGGTTATTCAAAATTTTCAGCACAAAAAGTTTAGCTCAATGGAACCATTACAAATCGTCATTTTCATTGCTGAAGTTGTAATCTGGATTGACAATATCAAAGTACCATCATGCTGCAAGTACTTTGACATTGGTCCAAACATACATGTAAAATTCAATGCAACTGCAGCAGCCTGATTAAAACACCTACACATGTACAGTTTAATAATATGCTGCCATTCTGCGCTGCTGCTGATGCTGGTGTTGCTGATTTGGTTTGCACCTTTAGAAGGTTGACACCCATTGGAAATTTCACCCTTGCCATAGGCCAGGACAAGCTTGATAAACACAAGCTACAGTGAATCAATTTCTCCGAAGTCCTGGCCATAATACATAGCTAAATACTTCTATGGTTCAGGGCCATATAAGAGAAGAGGCTTGCCAGCTACAAGTGGCAGAGATTGGAAATGAAACCTTGATACTTGTATAGCCTTAAGCTACAACTATTACAAGTTCCTTTGCTGCTCAGGTAGACGTGGGCGAGTTCTATGTTATATTGACTTCAATAAATTCAACTAAAGAATTTTAACCACACTAACAAGTCTGATTTCATGAGGACTCTCTACAAGAACAAGTACAAACCTATCAGCAGCCTTAATGCCTGTGGAGTAAATCCCTCTGGTTTCAGATGCATAGAAGGCTGTAAAAATGGTATTCAAGTACACATACATGCTGCAGCTGCTGATGTTCCAGCAATTCCTCCAACTAAACTTCAGGGGATAAGTGAGCGCAGTGACAAGGTTCCACAAGAAAATAGGCTAATCCTGGCCTCACCTCTCAGACAATTCACGCAACTGAGTAAGCATAACCAGACAGCATTCGTAAAGGGCTGGAAGGATGAACTAAGAACTCAACGCACTTAAGGGCACCAATTTTTAAATCATTTTTACGGCATAATTTTCGTACTTTCCAACCTCATTTTTCTTTCATAGCTATAACGCTATATGCTTGAAGCTTACATCAGTACAAAGTGTATTAAACAAAAAATGAAACTGAAAGTTATATTCCAGCTGCTCCGTTAGTTAACAAGTTGTTGTTGGGTGTGGCGACCCTCTTATATGATAAAGAATACAAAAGACGCAGATCTTCTCGTGCCTTTTATCGACACTAGTACGTAGAGCTTAGTGGTAACTGGTTATGGGTTCTGCTTGTTTTCATCTACTATCGTTGAGCGAACACTAACGGAATGTGTCACAAGCGGGTGGTCACATCACAAAATGGCACCTTTGAAAGGCTAAAACTCTTCTAAGCAGTGTCGGTTCGCCAAGCAGTACCCAGGGCGAGTTACTATAACCTTCCCTGTACACTTTATGCGTCATTGCAGTCAAATAACGCTTCCTTCTACTCCGCCATTTTGTCTTGTGTCGTGTTCATTCCATCTGCTTCGAGGAGTAGGATACATAAACAAAGACCGTTAAAAACGCTCTATCTAGTAGAATGTATTAAGGAATCATTAGGATAAGGTTTTTAATGACTACTAACGTGCTTTGTGTTCCTAAACAACGAACACAAACTATGTTTGTTTTGTTGGACGCCATTTGGAATAATTATTGGAGCCTGCCCTTAGGTGCGTTGAGAAGAGGGGAGTGATGTAGCACCTGGATGTCTGCTACAATACAGTATATTAAAGTTTAATCAGAAACCTTACTTAAGGATGTTATAATTTAAGGATGTTATTATCCTTAAATAAAGATCGAATTAAACATTGCATGCTTTTGATGACCAAGCAAATGAAATAAAATAAACGTTGTATACTGAATTGCCTCCATAACAAGCTTAGATTTGATCAATGTCCTTCTGTAAAAACAGGCAGGTAGTGGTACATCTTTATTTAAGGATTGATGTCATCCTTAAAATAAAGATCATAAACACCCCAATACCTTAGAGGCTACTGACCATAAACACCCCAATAGTTTATGTACATATATGTCCATGTAGAATAACATGTGCATAGGTTGTTCGGAACTGTATGTTACGTTATTTAACACTGCATCCGCGTATAGTTTTGGGGGGGAACTAAAAAACCAAAAGGTCCACTAGCAATACTATGACAAATTTTAGTTGTCACTATAATACATCAACCTATGGTATATCACACAACAGTTTATCCTAATAAAAGCATCTTTGCAGGACGAGATCGACGTGCTTTTAATATATCGGTTCAATACTCTGGAAGGCATCACAACGATAGATTTCAAAATGCTAATATTTACTATAAAACTATACCTACTTATTAAACAACTACTTCAGAAGCTAAAAAAACTGGTATCATCGTTCAAATCAACATTTGCACACCACAGACAAATGCTAAAGCGTAGCAGGTACTGGAGGAAGTCGGAGTAACTAATTGCCATCAATAATTGAAATAACATTGTTACAGATCCAAGCTGCCTTCATGGGAAAATGAATCCAGAAGGTATCGTACAACCTAAATGCAAATGCAAAGTAGGATCGTGTCTGTTCTGTGGAAGCAGTTGCAAGAGTTATGGATGCGTGCATGATGGCATAGAACTTGCAGTGGCACCTGCTCAGACAACTGGACAATGGGGACCACTTAAGAGATCATTAACCAACAGCGAGGCAGAAAGAGACCATTTAGAAAGAGAAGCACCGATTTGGACCCTCCACTCCAGCGTGTCTGTAGTTTCAAGCCAACCATTGGTCCTCACGCTGAAGACACCAGTTGTTGTCTCAATGGTTGTAGTAATAAAATCCTGTGTCAAAAACAAAAAATAATCGTCAGCGGACCTTTCATATTTTACAATTCCCCCACATTTTGGCCGTTTTCACCCACTTTACTCACGGATACAGTGTTGTTGTATGATGTGAGCATGCGCAGCTATTAACATCCCTTTCGATGAAGCGAATGGATCAACACACGAGTGGCGGAGATAATACAGTGAACTAACTAGATAGTTGTTGATCCCCTTACATGGCCTTTGAGCCGGAAAGCATGTAATGATGCAGCCAGATACAAAATAGAGAGCGGTACATTAAAGTCGCTTAGTTAGTGCCAACTGTGTGGAATAGCCATATTGAAGTATGGCCGAGAAATTAGCAAGGAAGAAGAGTATTCGTGGTGCCCATAAAGTGTCAGCAACAAGGCTAATGAAACAGGCAGATGCTGCTCTGGAACCTTGTGAACTCCGTTAAACTTTGGATACTGGAGACTGGTCAAGCCAAGAAGTTAACTCTGTTGAAGCAGCTGAATACAGATATAGTCAGAATCACAATCTCTCAAGGAGGAAATAGTGAGAGCTCGTGAGTACAGTAAAATGATTCAATTGGTGCTACTAAACATTCGTAAGACCTGCTAGTAACATCACTGCATCGGGAACTGGAACCAATACCATCCCCAGCACATACAGCCTGTGACCAAGAAATTGGAGCTTCGTCGTGAGAGTGAAACCCTCCATAAGTCCAAACTACTGCCACTTCCTAGATGAAACTCCCCAATCACCTTACCCATATCAAAAGAAATGTGGTGTATAGGACAGCATTTTGGGATTCCTACAAATCAGCGATGTAGACAAGTTTAACTCTCTATGTTAACTCCTTGAAAATTCAGCCTATGAGGATATTAACTAACTTTCTGAAATCAACTACAAAGAAGCAATTGAGATCCTGAAAAGACATTTAGGAAGTAAGAAGTTGATTGTCTCCAAACAAATTGAGCCCTGCTGAATTTGGAAGCCGTAATTGGAGAACTAACCTGAAGGGACTGGATAGTCTCCAAAACGATGTGGAAGCTAGTGTTAGGAGTTTGAAGGCTCTTGGTGTGAGCAGTGAGTCATATGTAACAATGCTGACACCGGTTTTGTTGACGAAATTGCCCCCTGTAATTTGGCTAATAGCGAATAGGAAGATCTCTGACGCTGATCTGAACCTTGTAACACTACAGACTGTACTAGAAGATGAGTTGGTGGCTAGAGAAAGATCATGTGACCCCACTCGAAACGTTAAACAAACACATAGCCATATGTCAGCAACTGCTACCACTCTACTGTCTGAAGTGCAATGCTTTGATGGAAAATAAATGTGCTGTTAATGTCTAATGTCCTGGGCATGCTCGCGGTGCACGTTTGTACACCGTGGGGTACGCAAAACAAAGTTTTATTGCATTCCGCCGCTTCAGCATTCTAGTGAAGTTTGACTGTTATGCCATGTTGTATAAGTCCTTATCTATTCGGGCCAAAGCATTGAAGGCCTAGTACCTTTCGCTGCTAATACAGCAAGTTGCCACAGTGAGTGTACGCGGTAATTGAAAAATAATAACGTACGTACCGGAAGTTTCGCGTACCTCCACTGCGACAAGTTGCTGTAAGAGCAGCTAATGGTATTAGGATTTCAATGCTTTGGCCCAAACAGATAAGGACTTATACAACGTGGCATAACAGTCAAACATCACTAGAATGCTGAAACAGTGGAATGCAAAATACTTTGTTTTGCATACCCCGCCCAGGACATTAGACATAACAAGCACATTCCTCTGGAGATTGTCACGTGGCAAAGGACAGCAATACTTGCAAGCAAATACTGAAGACTAGCGGGCAATGCTTCAACTGCCTTTGGATGGGACACATTGGTAAGAAGTGCCATATTACCCCTCAATGTAGAACCTGCAATCGTAAGCACCATGCATGTATTTGTGACAAGTCAGCATCAGTCAAGAATGGTGTGTCAAACCTGACCGATCCAAGGAACATCACTACTTCATCTTTGAACCCCAGTGCATCAGCCTTTGTATCTACTGATACTAAAATGGCAATGCGTTCAACACAAGTCAAGTCTGTCCTGTTGCAAACTGCTCAAGCGCTAGTGTGCAATTCTGCAAGACTGGACTCTCCTATTCGAATGTGAGTGCTCCCGGATAGTGACAGCCAACGGTAATATTTCACAGAAAGATTGCAGCATATGGTACCACATGAGGAGTATCTAAAGCATGTTTTATAGTAAGAGTAGATGGCACTGGAAGCTCGAATCATACCCTGTTTGTTGTACCGATGATATGTGAGCCTTTGGATTGTCAACCAATTCAGGATTGTGTAGACAGAAACTCTCACCTTGTTGGTTTATAGTTAGCAGATTGGGCTGATAGAGGATGTTGATGTTCTTGTGGGTTCAGATCATTACTGGCATGTAGTAACAGGTGTAGTATCTAAAGGTAAAAATGGACCCACAGCGATCCATACCAAGTTGGGTTGGGTACTTTCTAGCCCTATAACAAGTGGGCCAACAACATGGCATTCCACGGGAGCAACAGGAGCAAGCCTGGGATATCTATCACGAGTTTTAAACAAGGAGGTTTCACCTTTCGAAAGTTCCACACTAATACCCCACTGCCTCAAGCTAAGATTGATGTAAAGGAATTCCTTGGAATATTCAAGAGGGCCCTGCAGTTCAGTATTTCTGACATTGTGCAAGCAGCTTTAGATATGCCTCCAGCCAAACGAAATGTGTTAAGTGTTATTGAAAGGTTCTATAATCCATTAGTATTTCTGGCCCCTGTCATCCTTCCACTCTAGATACGTCTTCAAGGATTGTGTGGACAGAAACTTGCCTGGGATCAACCACTAGCAATAGCATTACTAGACGAGTGGAAATCCCTGATCAGTGGTTTGCAGGGATGCAACTCAGTGATGCATTACTGAAGGAGAGTGTCGTGTCCTACATACTGTGTGGGTTGTGTCATGCTTCCACTGTTCCACCGTTGCGCATGCTGTTGTTTACTTAGTGGTGAAGACTGATGCAGGGACCTACATTCGGTTTGTCACATCTAAATCAAGAGGTGCATCTATGCAACACACCGCAATCCCCAGACTTAAGCTATTGTCTGCAGCATTATTGGCATGACTAATCACAACAATTGCTACAATCCTCCATTCTGTCATTCCTCATCCAAACTTGAAGAGTTATTCTGACTCGCAAGTTGCCACCTATGTGATAAAGGGGGTTGATAAGAATGAAAACTGTTCAGAATAGGGTAAGCGAGATACGGCAAATGACACACCCTGACATCTGGAAACACAGCTCGGGACAAACTAACCCTGCAGACCTATCTTCAAGGGGAATGACACTGTCTGAGCTGTCTATTACCATAGTACTCAGGTCCTGAAAGGCTAACAACAGGTCAAGGCTCTCCTAATTCATACCTTGTCATTACAGTTTGGGCCGGAAAATTCTACTCCAATGAAAGTGAAACTGGATCCTCCTTCACATGAAGAACTGGCAAGGGTAGTGGTGGTGGATCAACATATGGCATTCCTTTGTTTATCTTGCAAACGGCACAATGATGAAATACTTTATGACTAAACTGCAACCATTTGGTATTCAGAATTTTGAATGAACTTCTGTCAATGTATCCTTAGCCCCATTGCACCCTACACAGACAAAAGTATCTACAATGACAGGTGAAGCAAAAGGGTGATCACGAGGCAGCAAGGTGGAGTAAGAATCTACCAGTCTACCTCCACACCTCCAAATGCCATTCTCATCCACAAAGAGCTTGAATCTATCTTCTAATTGTTTGAAGGTGCTCTGAGAAGTGAGGCGTTGCTGGGTGACATATGGATTTGGCTTCAGAGAGCATTTCTGCCCTAAGACTGTGTGAGCTACCAAGTTGTTTAACTTGCTTAAACAGCTCAGCAGCTTCCAACACAAGGGCTGTTACTCTGAAAAGTTTTCATAGCGTAGCATCCCTCTTAATCTTTATCAGGTCCCCAATCTTTGACACTGGCTCTGACAGTAGAAGTGTGTTCACCTGCTTCTTCCCAATTCTTAGCTCTTTGTTGAGCATGTCATTCAGATTAGTCCAATGCCTGTTCACCTGCTATGTTACCAGGGCTGTACATCTGGACATATATACTGACAGAGAAATTTTATCCGCTGTCTGAAGAGGTTTGATCCGCTGTCTGAAGAAGTTTGCTGCTCGCAGAGGACTGCCTCGCAGGTTTCTCTCAAACACTTAAGGCAGCTTCCATGTACCTGAAAGCGGTGTTTAAAGACGGCACAGTGAGAGAGCATATAGCTATTCACCACAGCAGCTGGACATTCAATACTGAACAGGCCTCATGGTGGAGAGGAAGTTTTGAGTGAATGGTCAGGTCAACCGAGCATTGCTTGAAAAAACTGTTAAAAGCAAAGTGAATTGCGCTCGATAGGAATTAATTTAAGGGCAGGGCCGAAAGCCCCTTAGGGCTGGGACCAACTTTTGTACCCTCTTTCCGTTCTTCCCGAATCTACCCTCAAATTGCACCTATCCCTCTCTTCCAACACTCTTCAACGCCTTCGGCGCCATACTTTACTCTCCCTCTATTCTTGGTTGGTCAAGTTCGATTATCACATGAGTTCCTAACAACCATGATAGCGATTGAGTCAATCATCATTTTTAGCCCCTGAGCTACGTATAAACAGATGATCTTGAAAAGCCCTTGACTCCATCACACCTAATGATTGGCTGCCAAGTACTCAATCTCTCAGACCATTTGCGATACTCTGTTGACACAGGTGATGAGGAATTCACATTGGATGACACCCAACTGACTCAACGTATGAAGTACTTGAGCAACCTGCTGAATCATTAAAACGGAAAGCCATCAACATCTGCTGAGCAAGTCAAAGAGAACCTCCAGCTCGCTATAGGTGATGTGAATGCACATGATCAGCCTCCCAAGTTGGATGGGATGGAGATACCAGAAGAGCTACAGTTCGAGTGGTCAACAAGAAAGGCAAGACCACTTTGATAAATAGACCTGTAGAGTTATTGTACCCATCATGCCACAGAGAATCAGGATAATGAATCCACTGAACAAGAGATGGCTGGACATGATGATTCAGAGCAAATGGTCCAGCCCTCAAGTCAACCACACCCTCAATGCTCCGCAGCTAAAAGGGGAGAGGAACGGCGAAGACACTGGTCTCTTGCATTAAAGGAGGACTAATCGCATTTTGTTGACCATTGACAGGTCAACAGGGGGAGTAGCTATTAATATTAGTTTCAACGAAGCGAACAGCTAGACGCATGAGTGGCGGAAAGGAGACAATAAAGCAAACTAACAAGATAGCATTTGACTCCCTTACAGTGGTAATACATCGTGCATGAATGCATTACTATAGATAAGCTGGCACATGCAACGATCGCAATTGCTAGGAGCTCCGTTGCGATTTTCCCCACTCCTTGAGGACAACGAAACTGCGATAGATAATGCAATGTATACACATCGTTTGATGAATCAATGCATGCATGTCACCATTTGCACTCAATCATGCATGCACTGAGCAGTACAGCGGCCCGACAAATAGCATCCAATATTAAAGAATACATCACAACTGGACTTACAGTCGTAGACAGCAGGCAGATTGACTTGGGATATTTCGAGTATACTAATACTTGCTAATGGCTTTTGTTACTGCACCACGTGGGCGTATCATTCGTTGAGACCACATGCGCTGTTGTTCTGCTGCTCCATCAAATACTGTACTTTCTAGTCCCTAAAGTACCTTGGGCTTCTAGCCAGCTTCTAACCTGTACCATTTAACCTTCTGTGCCATGTGTAAGTCGTTTTGGCTTAGTGTGGCATTCAATCGTAAATGATCTGCCATTTTTAGTTCAAACTGGTAACCGGATTTTGTGCTGCCAAACCCTTATTTCGAACACTACAGCGTATTAGGTGATCGCCCCTTATCTTGAATCTAACCAATACAGTTTCAAAAATAATGAACTGTGTGTGCTTCAGATTTTCAGAATCTGGCGATATCTGTTATATATTTAAGGATAGCCATCCTTAAATAAGGATTGCGGGAGATTAAACATTATAATGTTATTGTGCACATGCTTGATTTATGAGTATGTGCTTACTCAAAACATGATCCTTTGATGATAACACTAAGCGTTTTACAACTCCATCTGTAACAGCCTGCTATTGTTTGGTGGGATAGTTGTGGTCTACGATTTCTATTTGAGGTTGTTTCCCCATTACTGAGGAACTGCCTTTTAGGGCAGTACTGTAGGAAAAGTGCACTCTCATCAAACTCCTGAATTGCAAATTGAGTTCAAACAGGTTATGGGCCCAGGATGGCAACAGAGACTAAGATTATTACCATTGATCCTCTAAAGGGATCGAATTACCCAACATGGAAAGTCCAGTGTTGCATGGCTCTGGTGCATGATGGACTCTGGGGAAATGTTTCAGGAACAGAGAAGGAACCCGAGGAGGAAAATGAAGGTCGTAAATTCCTCGCTAAAAGGAACGTGCCTTGGCTACAATTGTGCTAGCGATTGATCCTGAGTTATTGTACTTTATTGGATCAGACCCAGACAATCCAGTCGTCGTATGGAAGAAATTGCAGAATCAGTTTAAAAGAAAACATAGGCAAACAAGTTAGCACTACGTCGGAGGTTGCACTCGGTGCGTTTGAAAGAAGAATCCGTTCAAGAACACATAAAAACTATGATGGAACTGTTCAGTGAACTTCCTATTATAGGTGATGCCATTGAGAAAGAAGACCAAGTCGTGTACCTGCCTGCCACCTTGCCGGACTCATTCAGTACTCTCGTAACTGCACTTGAAGTCAGTGAAGAAGTTCCCAAGATGGAGACCGTGACAGAACGGTTGTTCCATGCAGAAAAGACACAGGAGAAGGCAAGTTTTGAGGTCGACAAGGTAATGGCAATAAAGTTTAAAGGGAAAGGTACGGCACGCTGTCACTACTGTAAACAGACGGGACATTTTCAGCGCAACTGTCCAGAATGTGTTAAGGGTACACAGGAGTTACGTCCTAAAGACAGTGGATTCAAAGCTAAATCAGTAAAGATAGGACTAGTGAAACATAGTCTGCTTAAGGCAGAAGAGTCGACACATCACTGATAGAGGACTCGGAAGCTACCTGTCATATCTGTACAGAAGTCTTTGCATGTTACATTAGGAGACGGACACCAAAAGAGCATTTCAAGATTTTCACCCTTTACAGAAGTCTTTGCATGTTACATTAGGAGACGGACACCAAGTGGAAGCAATTGGAACGGTGTTGTGACATTGAGACTGAACGTGCAAAATCGGAAGTTTAAAGGACGTTCTCTATGTGCCAAAACTTACGCGCTGAGAAACAAATGTGAAGTTTTTAAGGAATGGAAAAGGTATCCAATCATCAGCTGAAGATTCTTCGGACAGATAATGGCGGAGAATTTTGTTCAACTGAGTTTGAAGATTTTCTCAAAAAAGGAATCAAACATGAATACACCATTCCAAAAACACCTGAACAGAACGGTGTCGCGGAGCATTTTAATCGTATGCTGGGGAAATCGTGTGTTGTATGCTTGTTGATTCTGGACTATCGCATCGTTTTTGGGCTGAAGCGTTGCCTACTGCTGCCTATTTGATCAATAGGAGTCCCACAAAAGCCCTTAGTGACATGACTCCGTTTGAATCCTGGTTTGGGAAGAAGCCTAATGTGAAGCATTTAAGAGTGTTCGGATGTGCTGCTTATACACATGTACCAAAAGATGGAAGGAAGAAGTTGGATCCAAAAGCAAAGCATTACATTTTCTTAGGTTATGCAGCACAACAAAAAGGTTATAGGCTCTACAATATGAAAACATCTTGTATTATCCTCAGTCGTGATGCTGTATTTCATGAGTCGTCCTGAGGAATTGACTCTCAACAAGAGGCAACTCAATCTCGTCAATTTGAGATCATAGATGAACCAGAAGGTGAGCATGAACCAGGAGAGCCTGAATAAGGAGAGCAGGAACCAGAAGGAGAGCCTGAACCAGATCAGTCAGTTGATCTAGAACCAGTAGTTCTACGGTGATCTGAATGGAAGACAAGACAACCAGATTACCATTCAGTTCGAGTGAATGTAACTGAGATTCAAAAGGAGTTCAGGAAGCAATAAGCAGTTATGAAAAGGAACAGTGGAAAACTGCGATGCATAATGAAATGGAATCTGTCAAGACAAACAATGAATGGGATTTGGTGGAGTTACCCAAAAATCGCAAACCTGTAAGGTGCCGATGGGTGTTCAAGAGAACAAATTCTTCCAATTGTATTGAGCGATACAAAGCACGTTTAGTGGCACAAGGTTTTTCAGAACAAAAAGGACTCGATTATGATGAGATTTTTATTCCAGTCATCATATTTGAATCTGTTCATACTCTGGTAGCAGTATCTGTTTAAAAAGGTTTCAGACTTCATCAGCTGGATGTAACAACTGCCTTTCCAAACAGGCACTTGGAGGAAAAAATATACATGAGAAAACCAGAAGGTTTTGTTGTAAAAGGAAAAGAACATCTGGTGTGTAAACTAAAGCACAGTCTACATGGTCTGAAGCAAAGCCCTAGATGTTGGAATCATACACTTGATACACATTTGAAGAATACATCAAGTGATCCATGTATCTACATGTCTTCGGATAAAATGATCATAATTGATGCTTATGTAGATGACATTATTCTCGCGGTAAGGATACAGAAAGGATCAATAAAATGAAGATGGCTTTATCACAGAAATTCCAAATCAAAGATCTTGGAGAACTTCACTATTTCCTTGGGGTGCAAGTTATTAAAGATACTAAAAACAGCAGTGTCTGGATGGGACAACCTACGTTCACAGAACTAATTCTTGACAAATATGAAATGAAAGATGCTAAACTTAGTAAGACTCCAGTGAATATGAACTCTAAACTACTGGAAGCATCTGAAAACAGTGAAGTACTTGATCGGGAGCAGTATCAGTCTGCGGTTGGGAGTTTGTTATATTTGTCCACCAGAACACATCCTGATATAGCTTTTGCAGTTGGCAATGTTGCTCGATTTTGTTCTAATCCAACAAAAGAGCATTGGACAGCAGTGAAACATCATGCGATATCTCCGTGGAACATGCCAGTTTGGTCTGCACTACATGAAACAAGGATCGAGTACTGTCATTGGATACTCTGATGCAGATTGGGGAGATTACAATGATTTCAAGTCCACATCTGGGATTTGTTCCAGATAGGAGGCACAGCTGTGAGTTGGAGAAGAAGCAGTCTTGTGTTGCTCTGTCTACAACTGAAGCAGAATACATGGCCTTATCCAGTACAGCCCAGGAAGCTGTATGGTTGAGAGAACTTAATAAAGACCTCAAAAATCCGCTCTCAGGACCAACTCTAATTCTTGAGGATAATCAGTCAGCTATTTGTATGTCCAAGAATCCTCAATTTCACGGAAGGTCAAAACATATCAATATCAAGTTTCATTTTATTCAAGAGCAAGTAGCGGCCAACAATATTTGTTTGAAATACTGTCCCTCTGAAGATATGGTTGCTGATCTACTTACTAAAGGAATTAGTCCTGAACGATTTGAGAGATTGAGAAAGGTGTGCGGGATGAGGAGTTGTGTTTCGTGTGAGGAGTGTAGGAAAAGTGCACTCTCATCAAACTCCTGAATGGGATCATGCACCACTATTCAGAAGTGCTGACTGTAGGACTGAACTTTGTTGAATGCATGAATGCAATTACTACATATTTAAACGCTAGTTTGTATGTAGTGCAATATTCTGCCTTATATTCACTTGTCCATTGCTGAGCTTAAAGGACCACTGCTCTAATTGCAAATTGAGTTTTAACAAGTACTTGGGAATTGAAAACTTCCAACAAACCAACATGTTGAACCTACATGTATGTCAGTTTCTTGATATAGTTTTTTTGCACTACCTTAGCCAATGCATTGCGAGAAGGGCAATTAGGCTCCAACCACATCTTAGCATTGCATGTTGCATCATGTTCACATAACCCTTCACCATTACCCCCACTTACAAATGTGATAGATCACTGATATCCATTTCACACATAATAATTCTGGATCTTAATTGTATGTCACACCACCAAAGTGATTTGAAATGGAATGAATCCATGGTAATAGTTACATGTATATACAAGATTTTGCATTAGCATGTATTGTCTATTATTTTGGAAATACCATTGGCAAAATGTCACATGCAAGTCATACAAGTATTCATGTTGTCTTCATTAGGGCTTCTACAGGTTTGAGTCTATCATATGCAAAGGAAAAATTTAACTCCAACACCATTGTCTAGCAAACAGGTTAGACAATGTCACATGCCCGGTATTTACATCGCCACTGAACTGCCTGTGACAGTAACATACATTGAATGTTATTCAATGATAATATCAATGGCATTGTCTATGAGGATATACAAAAAATATTTAGCACAACATCCAGAACTGTTAGAACACCATGATATGACAAATGTACTGGTGAGCTATTTATAAATTAGATCACTGTCTGTTGTTACTTTATGTAGAATGGGTGGGAATATTTCTGCTGAAACTACTATATGACCTAATGCTGAAGATTGGCAGCTTACCGTATTTGCCACCTGGTGTTAGTCAGGCCACCTAGTGTAAGTCAGGCCACATAGAAAGAATATTTGAGTCCTTGAAAGGGGCAATCAGTCAAATAAAGAAACCGTAGCTACTGAAAGGATCGATTGATACTATCATCAGTGCATTCAAGATACATATACGTACGCAAGCCAGAAACCTTACCTTATGAAAACTAACACGTTTGGACACTTAGTACATGTGTCTCTGTTTCTACATTCTTCAACTATGCAATGGAGCATTCTATGAACACAAGTCTCAGAGAAGTGACATTGTTGTTTTATCTTGAAAATAATAAAAGCATTACAGATTTTATTCTACCACGTTTGGACACTTAGTACATGTGTCTCTGTTTCTACATTCTTCAACTATGCAATGGAGCATTCTATGAACACAAGTCTCAGAGAAGTTACATTGTTGTTTTATCTTGAAAATAATAAAAGCATTACAGATTTTATTCTGTACTGAAATAGTATAAACTGGAATAGCATCATTTTTACATGGAAGTTACCCATTCGTAGCAACTCAACATGCAATACCTCAACTCACTCTGTCTGTAATGTTCACATCAATATAAGGGGTGGAAAGGAGACATTTTACACAAGTAGTATGACCTTCCTTTGCAGCAATGTGTAATGGAGTAGCATTAATCTGGAGAGGGTATAACAGTTCAGACAACATGATATGTACAAAACACCCATGTATGCAGTTAAATTCATTGATAAAGGAGGATTAGTTACTGTTACAGGTCAGCGGCAGACTAGTTAAAGCCATTTGGCTTAGGTTCAGCTTGGGTGTGTGTCAGGGCATACAGTCAAGTACCCAGACCTAGCTGGATGAGGTGTTAACTTGGTTCTCAATAGAGAGCGCCCTGCGCTTCTAAAACTGTCTGGATTGTGTATGTATGCGGACATTATTGTTGGTGTATGGGATATTTAAGCAGGAGAGCTGTACTCGAGGGTATCTTTTGCTACAATGATATAATTGTGCAGTGTAAGTGTCCACTCTCTCAGGAGGGCTTCCAGCATTCGTGGCACAACTTTACGCTGTGGTCACAAGTTAAAGTGAATAAAGAATCTATGGTCACACGTTAAAGTGAATAAAGAATCTATTGCCAAATTAAACATATAGTATGTGGGCACATGCATTTTTTGAAAAAGTTCACTTTGCACACTAATTCTAATTAATTTATTGATTATCAGTTGCATTGAAGAGAGTGTCCGTGTTACCCTACCCCCACCCCACCTACCATTCTCATTTCTGTGCGCTATACAGTTTCATTTATAAAGTACTTTTCTAGCCTTTTTAGCGAAGCCATCTAATCTAACTACCAACACATTACATACAATTAACAAGCAGATGAAACTAGAGCATGGTAGGGGGGTGGTAATTGCAAAAAAGAACTTATTGTTGAATTGGGTTGCATCCGCTTGGGTAGTTGTTCCTTGACATATGTAGATGAAATTCAGTATATGTAGGATATGTGTCCATTGTGAAATAAACACCCCACCTCCTGCCATATCAGTCATTTTAACACCCACGCATTGCCAATTAACGACTACCGCTAACGAGAACACGCACGTGAACAAAAAGGATAAGCTCAGATCACGATTAATCATCGCTCTTGCATCTCCAAACGAGGCGAATTGTGTTCTATTTACTTCGTTTTCGTCTCTTTTTGCAATCATGACAAGTGGTGAAGCAGGGAGTAGTGGGTGTAAAACCCGATCCAGAGACAAGGCGTTCGATGCTGATAGGGATTGTGTCCCATTCAAGGACTTCCAGCCTTCCACCAAACTGCCCACTATAAAGAGTGTAATAGGAATGCTGAGATACCACCTGGAGAGACAAGGAAAAGGCACAGTAACCAATGCCATGACTGTCAGGGAAGTTGCGAAGCAAGTGTATGCAAAGTACTAACACTGTCTTCTGTGTGTCAGTATCCACCATTCAGAGGAGGGTAGAGAAGCTTAGGAAAACATTCAGTGTTGGGAGGATGAGGTATGGTGAGACAGGCAAAGAAGAATCAAGAGCTGTGAAAGAGTACAAGGAACTGTTCACAAAGCAAAATGATGTATATGCAGAAGGCTCAGAATTAAGAAAGAAACTAGAGAAGGAATGGGGGGTGAGCATGAGTGAAATGGAATAGAAGTATTATGAGGACCAGAAGACAGAAAGAAAGATGTTTTGTTCCAAGGGAGTAGACCCTGTATGGTATCACAGTATGATGAAGGCCCAGAGGAAGAGGGAGAGAGAGGAAGATTACAGGAGGGAGAGAGATCAGCAATTCAGTTACAAAAGTCTGGATGCCATCTCTCAGATATACTTATTGAGGCTGGAGTTATTGTTAGCAAAAGTATTGATGAGGAAGAAACTATTGATGAGGGTCCTACAACAGAAGGTAATGCAGAACCCACTTCTTCCATAGCAAAAAAAAAAACGAAAACTGTACATTGAGAAGGTAGACGCACAAATTGATCCTCTGCCAAGTGAGTATCGGCACATCAGAAGTTCAGAGCGAAAAGTTCGAGATGATTTTTACAAGACTGTTGCTAATTTGTTTGGAGGAGGAGGACTATCCTTGAAGGAAGTATCAACTGCTGTTATTGAGGTGGGCAATGGGATGTTTGGAAGGAATGGAAGAACCCTGAAGGAAGCTTTGATATTGATACCTTGACAAACATACAGGTAAGGAACATCAGCATAGTCTTGCAACAGATTGAGGCACAGAGCCTATCTCTTGTCGTGGACATGCTGGTGATGGAAAAGGAGAAAGGACGAATGGTGACCCATGCCTCAGACAGTACAACATAAAGGGAGTGGCTCAATTTATAGTGCCGGGTCTGCATGTAAGGCAGGATTGTCCCTACCCTCTGCCCATCCTCAGCATCCATGGAAAGACAACTGAGGACATTGCTATGCAGGTGGACATGGGGATGGAGATGGTGGCAGCAGTGAGAGGTGTGAAAGTGGAAGAGATTTATAAGTTGGTAGACACACACATACAGACAGTACAGAGCATAACAAAGGATTTGCTGAGCTTCTGGCTGAAATGTATAATCTGGAGAAACCTGCTGGACAACTCTTTTGTGGAACACACACTACCCTGGGCTTCAGTTCAGCTAAGAACAAGGTGGTTAGGATGTTGGAAGCAGAGATGAAGATGGATCAAGTCTTGAAGGGTTTCATGGTAGAATTAGAGATTGACACAAAAATTCCAGTCTAGCTGGACAGGCTCTAGATGTGTGCCTGAAACTGGTAGCTCCCTGAAATAGACACAAAGAATTTATTCACTTTTTGGAGCAGAGGAATGTATCCCGTGTCCTTTTGGCGTACAAGGATAATTGTTTTCGCTGTCTTTCTAGAGCAGCAGCAGTTCTTGTCTAAAATTTTGACAACCTCGTGGAGTTTCTGAATCAGAACCCCCGCTTGGCCTGCTTAGTTTGAGAAGTAATGGAGCTCCCCTACCTTAGGGTCATTCTGGTGGTGTTTGCCTGCTTGGGAGTACATCTAGTGGAGCCCTTTTATGCTAGAACCATAGAGAACGGAGCCACTCATACCAACCTTAGGGATTACTACAAGGGTCTCCACATCAGCTTAAGCAAACCAATCAGTGATCAGTACACCAGATTCACAAAACCAGAATTCAGTGGAGTTTCAGAGGACTTGTTCCAGGGTGTTAAAAAAAACTATAACCCAGAGGTGCTGAACTCTGTGTCTGAGATGGCAGATGAGTAAATGGAGGATGTGGTCAAACTGACCAACCTAATGCTGCCCCACCTGCAAAAGGTACAGGCGAGACAGAGAAGAAACTATGGAACTGAGGAGGAATGGAATTGATGAGGAGTCTTTCCCTCTGTAGTATCATGTATCTCATGTAGGAGAACATACCTCAATCTATGGCAATGGTAGCAACTTATAAGAAACAACCACATGAAAGGGTTGTCGTATAAACACACAGCTTCACGGGTGTTTGCTACCTGCTTTAAAATGACACATCTATAGTGCACGTTGCTAATTACTGCATGGTAATTATGGCCAATAAAGGTAAATGTATTCCCCAGAGGCCTACAACGCTACGATTTTTAGCTTAAGATGAATTTCGCTGCCAGTAAAAGCACAACGGGTACACACGGATTCAGTTTCAGGGCTTACTACATAAGAGAGACCTGGTGAATTTAAATTCTGTTTAACAAGCATTTAACCCATTTTGTGGAGTACAGAGCATACAACAATTCCCTCTCGTATTATTTTGCTTGTATTATCATACAAGTAAATAAAAAACCTTCTCTATGAGAAAGTTGGTGGGATAAAGGATTTGAAGGCAATGGTGGTGTAAAAAGCAAAGAAACAAGGGTCTGTAATAGTAAGGGAAAATGTCATAGTCCTATATTTAGCCCGTTTGTAGCATATACTATGTTCGTGTGCTAAATACATGACTATGACATTTTCCCTTACTATTACAGACCCTTGTTTCCTTGCTTTTTACACCACCATTGCCTTCAAATCCTATATCCCACCAACTTTCTCATAGAGGTTTTTTATTTACTTGTACTTTTTTTACATGTACATTCTATTAAACCGTAATATATACAGTACACTGATACATAAATAACACACAAACGCAAAATTCATGTCGACACCATCCTACTAAGGATGGCCAAAGAAATTGATCTTATGAGGCAAGTGTTCAGCCTGCTGTAAAGATCATTTATAACGACCGACTTTGGCTTGGAGCAGGCGATTGCCAGCCTAGATGCCAACTGAGCTTGTTTCATTCATTTTTTCTTTGTTCGTGCACATTATTCCCGGGCGTAATTGATGATGCGTAATTGATCGTAATTAATCCATAATTGATCCGTAATGTTCAGCCACCAATGTCATATTGTAAACCAAGCTTAGTAAGAGTAGGTAGCTACATTTACATACCTTTGAATAACTTTTTTTGTATTTTTAATGAGATTCATAGTCGGGGTCAAATCTTATACGGAAGTTTCTAGCGAAACTTCCGATGACAGTACAATCTTTGCGTGTATTAGTGACTATTCTTGAAAGAGATAGAAATTCATCATAGCAATTCTTATACCTGTCAAAGTTGTCAAATCCATCATTTCCATGCAGTAAAAGACACTCCTGTGCACTTTTTTTCTGGCAGGTTGCATGCACAATTCAACTACGCTCCATACTTCCAGAAAATTTGTCTTCAAACCTTGTTCTCCGGCTTATCCATGAATACATAATGTGGTAAATGTGTACAAGGTAGCCTGCTGTAATGTTAGCATTGAAATTGTGCACGCAAGATTAGTTTCTACCATGACCTTTGCTGCTGCAAATGTAGCGAAAATTGATGGAGAAGCATTTTTGACTCAGCTGAAATGAAGCCCGGACGATGCATTGCTGCTTAAACCTTCGCTACACTTTGCTGGACTGACATCCTTGAGCTCAGTCTGCTAACATCAAAATACTGCTGCAATTGGTTATATGGTGCAAGCTCGCAGACCAGCAAACTAAAGCACTATTTTAGCTGTGTATGCAAAGCAATTACTGCATGTACATTGTCATCTTCATATATGCCACACATTGGTGTTCGGGTATCCTCCCATTAATACTTGAGTTAGTTGAGGTGCGAAGTAATAGTTCGTTCTGTACACCCACAATTGCAGCTTTGAGAACAGATATTGCACTAACTTAGTTTGCATATTCGATGCAACATCATACTTGTATAACCTGGATTGGCCCAACTGACAGTTGGCTTATGAATTTTTAACAATGCACCAATGTTTGCCACAGCCCGAATCAATTAACTATGGATAATTGGTTTGAGCCAAAGAAACATCTGGTCCTCTTGTAAGAACAGGAAGTAACATAAGACCACTCTTCACCTAGCAGTATAAAAAAGCACTCAAAGAGAAATTTTCCATTTCTGCTTGTCCCAAAATTGGCCAACAATTCCTGCATATCATGTAAAACTAGTGTTAAACATAAACAGTAGACGTAGCTGTGTTCACCACATCAACATTAACAGAGTGCCAGAAGAACCAGTTGCATGTCTTACCCACACCGCAGTATCGTACTCAACATGTTCATTAATAACTATAGCAAAGTTCTCCAACTCACTTCATTCCCAATGTTCACATCAATACCATCAGCCAAGGAAAGAAGTTCCACACAAGTATTATGACCTTCCCTTACAGCAAGGTGTAGTGGAGTATTACCGTTCTGGAGAAAGAAAAATATCAACAATATGATGTACAAGTTTTCTGAATTTTGTTGAAACTAATGCAAGAGCCTATACTAAAGACGCAAGCGGAAGGGGGGAGAGAACTAGCTACTGCACACAGGACTGCATGCATTACAGGTGAAATTAGGCTTATGTCCTATGATGGTGTCATCACTGGTTTAAGTGAAAATATAATCAATTGCCATATATTGTACACTTGTATGTTAGACCAAAAAAAAAAAACACAAATGTGCTCCCTGCCCTTCCAACATACAAAGCTCCATAGTAAGATAATTAAGCCATTAGTATATGCTACAAAGCTTTACAAATATTATCAACATCCACTATTTGGCTCCTCTGTTCCTGCACAGAGAAAAGTAACATCAAAGAACAGAACACATTCCATTGCAAAATGCAGCAAACAGTATCCTACCATTCTGAACAACTTTGGCGATTTACTGGTTGACATACACTCATCAGAAATTATCAATTAAAACAATTAAGAAATGCTGCAGTATGCTTGTGTCCCTCTTTAAAGTTTGACAAATATTAGTAGCATGATCCTGCAAAATCCTTGCATTGGTAGTTGCCATAGCACCTACACTCCGACACAAAGCTGTATGGATTTTGAACCCCTGGCCAAAAGAGCGCCCATGTACAACTAGGGTCACGATGAATGGAAATATAAAACACCTGTTTGGCACTTTGGGGTGATATTTAGTAAATGCATCATAACTAAGGCAGTACACACAAGTTAGGAATTACTTACACAGAAATTCTTTCTATTCCATGTATTGCATCAAGATCATCCTTTGATAGTATATCAGGAGACTTTACTGCTATTTTCATTAAATTAGAAACCAGATCACTTAGAAGGCTTCTTAGACAAGTTTTAATCAACTTTATCCACAAAAAGCTTCTTTCTACTTAAAACTGCAAATGATAGCAAGTGTACTTAAATTTGGAAACATTGTTCTGAACATTGATTTGAAGCTAATTCCTTTTTAACTGGACTTTCAGGCTTACTTAGCCATTAATCGTCAGAATTTCTGTCTTGATATCAAGTGAGATCAGTGCATCTTTGGTTACAAGTTTGATCACTTTGCAGAGTCTCAGCAAATTTTTCTACACCATAACGCACCAGGTAACAAAAAATATCCGAACCTAGCTTAGAAAGCTCAGACAACAGAGAAAACGCTCATTCATCATTCCCACATTCAAACATTAATAAACATTTCTGCTTCTTCCAGATCTGATAACATACGATTCGCTCGGATAACAGGTTTATTGCATTGTATCTTTGCCACGATTGAAGCGTAATGTTAGCGATTACAAAAAGGCCTTAAGAAGACAAGCTAAATACTGCTGAATTTATTTAGTATTATGACTTTCTATGCTCCACACAATTTCTATTATTAGAAAACTTAGTTTTGTTAGTAATAGCCCACAACAGATTTTATCGGATTTGGAAGCCATAAAAGTGAGAACACACCTGTCATTGTGGCCAGAAACCACTAAAGCGCTCTTCAGAAAGGTAACAGGCACCCCCCACCCCCCCAAAGGCAGTGATTGAACAACCAATGACCTATTAAGATAGCGAAGAGGCTTAAACAAAGAATCCGACACTGTCCCCACCACTCAATAATTATTTACTCAGATGAGTGCAAAAACAAAAAAAAAACCAAAGGCACGCATTGAAATACCAGTGACTTATATGTACAACGGTAGCGAAGAGGCTTAAACAAAGAATCCGACACTGTCCCCACCACTCGATAATAATCACATTACGACAGAGTGTGAGAGAGAAGTGCAGAAACCCAGTTTTCAGAAGGGGGAAGTTTGTCATCTAGAGTGTGCAGGGTTACAATGGAAGACTAGATATAACAGACAAGTCAAGGGACTCAAACTGCAGTGTTTTGCTCAGTTCAGCCACTGGTGAAATGTATAATCAAGCTAATATATCAATAGCTGAACTGAAGCTTTTTAACTCAGAGCTTTGCTCAGACCTAGAGCTTTGGGTCATGGGTTTGAGCAGGGATATTGTCCAGAGCAGAGACAATAGCACAATAGCTTGCCTTCACGCCCTTCACAGAGAGCTCATGTGACTGCCAACGAGTAACGAAAGGTTTTATGATTTTCAATTCAGGCAGTTCAAGTATACACTGAACCTCTTTGAGAGATTATGTTCTCTTAGGAGAGTTGTTAAAAAAATTCCTAAGTCTGATCAATGCTACATACATGTTTTATTCTCAGAGTGGCATTGGCAGCTTGAACACAAGCCAACCGTAGGATGTGGAAATGACAGTGCACAATTAGTGCATAAGGTGCATGCTTCATTAATCAAGCTTGAACTCCAGTTAACCTACCTGTGAATGTACTGGCTCCATCAAACCCCATTCCTATACGTTTGTTCATATTGAGGTTTTTCAGTTTCAGGCAATCAATGATAGCTGAGTAGATTCTCTCAGCATCAGCTGTATATAGGTGGATGGCTTCCAGGAAGAAGTGATCTTTGGACCTCTATCGTCCTTCCATCTGCAGAAAAAGGACAGCTCCTCCATAATTTTTAAATGTCAATTCAGTCATGTGCCATGATGCTATACTGTAGTACCATGCGTTATGCAGGTGTTTCAGTATATGAATGATTTTGTCCAAATCACAGTGAAGATCTGGGTATCCAGAATAAATAGGCTGGGTGATTACCCTCAAGCCGCATATATGCTGCACTCTCAAATTACTGCAATTTGAGTGGTTGTACCTCACAGAGAGCTCTACCTAACTTGTGCGAGGCTCTTTAATATGTTGCAAGATGCTGTTAACCAGACCTTTTGTTTCAAGGGGCAGTAAGTGAATCTGAGACCAAATTATTCTCACCTCCTACTCATCTCAGTGGCATGGGAGTCCGAGACCCAGTTAATCAGACCTTACACTATCATTGGTGCCCGGACTTTGTCAAAGGTTTAGCGGCTGATACTCACTCCATGACAGCATTGCCTGCTCATTAAATATGGTTAAAATGTTCAAATGGATGCCAATGGAGCTTACGCAAACGTTGGCACAAGAATCATAATTTTTAATACACTTCAGATTGATAGCAATTGATAGCAATTGATGGCAATTGATAGCAATTGATTATCTGTATCAGTGATTATCTGTATGGGCAAACCTCACTTATTCAATGCATATGTGCCAGGAGTCACAAAATCAGCAGGTGGGAAAATGTGCGGAAAATGTGCACTCTGTGATTATCTGTATAGAAAAACTTCACTCATATGAGCCAGGAGTCACAAAATCAGCAGGCGGGAAAATGTGCGGGAAAATGTGCACTCATTTAGTACAGCTATACACCTCTATATACGTGGCAATTTTTAAAAACTTGTATAAACAAATACTAAAGCTTTGAACCCAAGGGGTAACATCTATTATATGTGCAGTGGAGAGAGAAGATAAGGCATTCAGAAATGGTGTGCTGTGATATGTTGATAACTGGAAATTTGTACAAATGCTGCTATTGATTTCTTGGACACTCTAATTTCCCCTTCCTCCACTTGTGTCAAACAATTAAGCAGCTGTTTCCCATACATTAAATGGGCCACAGTGTTGCCTAAATCATTGGTGTGAAACCATGCAATTACTTCCCCCTAAATAAAGCAAAAATTGATGAACAGGGAAAAATTCTATACCATAATGACCCCACTACTTATACACCAAATTTTACATGATTTGGACAATGCAAGCCCCATAAGAATAGGTGGTTTATTACCCATGCATTATCAAATCTCTGATATCTGGAACTGAATAAATGCATAATAGAGAAATAGTGTAATTATAAATTTCACGTTTATGTATATTAATTTTATGGGACAGTTGACACGAAAATGTCGTATTGATGTATCAAATAAAAAGTTATTAAAATGCTTTTTGTTTGAATCACTATAACTTCCGAACAAATAATGCTAATGACTGCTATCTGCAGCACATTCTACCACACCTTTCTTCTATGGCACTTTTTTATTTCTGTTCCTTAGGTCTTCTCCGTACAATATGTACAAAGGGCGTTACCTCTAGGGGTTCAAAACTTAAAAATCTTTCTGCAGAAGAGTAGACGGGTCCTGTCATATTAATGTGCCCTGTTGGTTAATATTTACTCTATTCGTTGCGATGATATAGCTGTGCAATGTACATGCCCATTTCACTGCTTGATTCATGCCAATCTTTTACGAACCTGCCTCCAATACATTCTACAGGACACTGATTGCCTCAATCATTGGCAGGAATCAAGTGGTCAAAATTATACCATTTTCATGCAAACTTTCCCATGTATTTCATTGTAGGTTGCACATATGAGTACAAATAGAGGATTTAAAACCAATTGAGGGGTTCAGTATTTACAGGGCAATAAGCAAAACCTATTTTGATTAACGTTGTCACAAACAATAAACTGGTTTCTTTATTTTGTGGTTAATTAGATGGTAACCTGAGTTGCAAACAACTGGCTTCAAGCCTTAATAACTGTTGTATCATGTACATGTATGTGTTTGTTAATGTCAGTTAGCATTAAAATGACCAACACACCTCATCTTCAATGTTCACATCAATACCGGGAGTACAAAGGAGATGTTCCACACAAGTAGCATGACCTTCCATTGAAGCTAGGTGTAATGGAGTATTACCATCCTGGAGTGGGTAGGTTCATTCAACAAGGTAGGACAAAGTGACTGTTGTACATGGTCAAGTAAACATGTACACATTTTCTGAGATTCATTGAAAAGTCTTAAATGATGAAAACAAATGAGGTTAGAGGGGGAGGGGGTGAAAAAAGAGGATTAGCTAATGTCTTCAAGTAGAGAGATACACATATTCATATAATCAACAAAATAAAAAGTTGTCGCTAGTGGTTGTAAATAGATTGTGTACCTTAAAGTTATCCCGTTGGTTGAAGATACACATTTTCACGATTGCAGGTCTCATGCTTGATGTCTGGGTCAAGCAGGTTGCTTAAAACTGTACAAATGTTTGCTGAACATCATTGTTCTAATTTCTGTACATTCCTATGCCAAACTATCAATATACAAACTTTGACTCCCGAACCTATCTGTAGCATTCAAAAAACTCGAAGAGAAAGCAGATATCTGGTTCAAATACCCTGCAGTAGGACAACACCCACATTACCATCTTTACGTCTTTTAGTATATTATGGTAAAGAATTTCTTAGATTAGAAAAAGCAAAAGTAACATGATTTCTGCCAGTCTTAATGGAAATGCATAGCAGGTACCACAAGCCACTGATCTACCTTTTTTATATTGAATTCACATGAACTACCATTGCAATGCGAAAAAAGAATGAAATTACTGGTTAATTAGATATTGTTCCGTATATCAAATTCAATTGCCTAGAGTCAAAGATGGTGCCAAGACTACAATCCACAGCCGGCTGAGCCCACCAGGCACCCAGGCAATTACGTAGGTTTATTCTGGGCTTAACAATAGTAATTATAATAAATCACTTCATGATTACTTATAAACAGTGTAACTGCAACACCTAATAATACATATATTATGTACTAAACCTACTAGCATCCTTGATCTACAATTAACCTAGAGTAACTCTGCCTAGCAAAGCCTTTGCATTGGCTCTGACCTGCAGCGTGTTCAATCTGGTATATATGCTGGGTAATAATTTATGTTAAATTAGACTTAAATTACCTGCATGCAATCGTGATCACGTATTTGAAAGGCGTTAAAGGTGAATGCTCATGTGACAAGTCCGAAAGTGTTCCTTCAGAACATCTAAACCGGCCTGCTTTCACCAAGTCATATCTTTGGTAGTAGTCATCGTACTTTTAAATCCACATGGTATGCTTATGGCTTCATTATTGTGAAGTTGATAGTGTGTTGCGCCACACATGCACATACGCGTTCAAAGAGCATATGCTGGGCACAACATGCTGACAATGCCTCTAGTCATTACTCATGGTTTTACAAACTGATGGCTAATACCAGTGTTTTTAGCCAGCATGAGATCAGCGACTGCTAGAGCAGTTGTGGCATCTATGATTTCAGTATGTGCTACTTGGGTCAGGATATCAGAAGGATCCGTGTCCATTATATCCTCCTGGTTGGGGTACACAAATGAGCTCAAAGGTATGCATGGGTGAAGGAACTTCACTTTAACACCACCTTCTAACTCATTGACACCAAGGACATACCAAAGCCAGCACGAGTTGTCATATGCTACTGTGACATATCCTATTGCAATACATGTAGGTGGTGGAGTGCAAGGAGTAGCATCTTTGAGTACGACCCATTCCACTTTGCAAATAGGACTGGTCGAGTATTGCTGCACTTTAACAATTTCAGTTGAGAGTGGAATAAAACTGAAGCCGCTGGGTGCCTGGCACAGTTCTGGCTTTTTGCATTCTCTCTTCCAGCAGTTTTGATTCGCCCTCGTGTTCTATCATTCCAACAAAGCAGAAACGCATCCCTTGATGTTGCTCACAGCAAATAGAGGAAGAGCTGATGAGCCGTTAAAATATGGTTTTCATAGAGCCACTGAAGACAGGCCTTGGTTACAATTCGCTTTACGGTTTCCCCTGCACCATCACATGGCGATTTTCCATGCGCTGTGGCAAGGATATGCTATTCAGCATGTACACCAAAGTCCTGGAAATAGTAGCAGAGTTTCAAAAAATTCTTGCAGTTTTTGTACTGCCCAGCACACACATCAGACATGTAGTAAATCTTCTTTGAATGCTGGCCACCACACTACTGGGTCAGGAAATCCACTAACTTCTTCTGGAAGAGAAATCAGGCTGCATGCATTCTGAAATAAACAAAGCAGAAGCTTCCTTCATTGCTATAACAAACAAATGGATGTATTGTAGCAGAGTTGTTGTTCCAATGGAAGCATTGGACCTCGTCTTGTACTACAAAACTAAATTTCTTGGAAAAATCTGCTAAAATGAGAAACTCTCCTTGCCCGAGGCTTAGCTTCTTTTGGCACATAAAGTCAGCTTGCATGAGGTCGTGGAGTTGCAGTTTCTCTATCATCCAGCTGAACTCTTCCAAGAACTCATCTACACCTTGGACTTTCCTTTCAAGTGTCGACCGGTCTGTGTGTGTCCACACTGGCTGTACTCTACCTTGTCCACATCGTTGTCATCCACTATTGCTTGCAGCTCAGCACAGAGTTGTTCAAACACCTGGACATTCCATTTAGGTGCCCAAGGAACAATCGAGGGTTACATTGCATGTTAGCCAGACAATGGCGATAGTGCTTAATATCCCTAGCTTCTCTAGTTTGCTTCCCATCATCATCACTTTAGCATTCTGGTGAATCTGACACACACAGACAGTGTGTGTGCCACTGGCTCCAGCTAGAATGCATTCTGTGGGGCACAGCTGTGCAAACTTGGAAAAAGCTACTTTCAGCGCTGGGTTTTGTTTCTTGAACTCGCTGTATGCTTCCTTCAGGTTGCATAGAAGTCTCTTTTGTTGGTGAACCCTCTGCCCCTTGGTTCCTCTAACTGAGACAATCCTTCATTCCTGGCATTTTACAAATAAAATTATCTGAACGATAGAACTTGGTCACTTCTTCCTCATGCAACCACAGTAACAGCTTTACCCTCATTAGGGTCTGGACTGGACAGCACACCTCTTTCTTCAAACAGCTTCTTTGCCTGTCCTGCAAATTGGCGGGATACACCAAATACTGCAGCAGTATTTGCAGGCAGACCAGTTTTAGGCATAACTGTTAACACTGACAGCCATTCACTATTTGTCGTTGTTGAGTTGAGCTTCTCTACTAGCTGTACAATCATCTCTTCCCCATCAGCCTTAGAAACAGCGTATGTATCATCCACACTTTCACCTTCCACTCTTGATCGTTTGGAGATAGGTGTTTCTGAATCAGATGGTGGTGATTCGGTGGTACTATCTGATGAACAGCTGCTCTCCTGCCTGCTATCACAACTGCATCCTCAGGAGCAGGTGTTGCAACAGCTCGGATGGCTTTAACTCTTTGCGGCACTTGGTGCAAAGATAGTGACGGCATGTAAGGCTTAGCAATGAGTGCTCAGCAATGATGGCATATGAAGCTTTCCTCAGATCCTTCCGTTGAGGAGTTGTACATGTATGTGCTTTAATTGATCACAACAAACCCCCTCAGGAGGCAATGCAACTCCAGAATACGTGCAGAAAATGGATGAACTAATGCATGCCAGTGGTTGTTTATATAAATACGCATTCAAGGGTACTGCGCACAATGGTATAAATGCCTGGGCTGGCCTTGGAAGCATGGGAGGCTAATGCGCTTTACGAAAGCACTAGTATAGACTGAGGCTCAATTGAGCTGGACGCACGCATTGAACAAAGCATAAAATAGAGTGGCGCGCATCACTTGTCCAAGCTAACTATGGTACAAGTTTGGTCTGATTCATATTTTTTAATAGTTTTAGATAGGTCACAATTCATACTCAATTCATGATATGTGCTAAGAGGTTACCAGGAACTACGTTAGTAATTCCTATATAGGACTTGGCCTGGGTTGTGAATATCATTTTTTAAACGCGACCCACATATAACTCGGTACCAAGAAACGGACAGTTTAGCTCTTTGTTGCTATCAAACCAGAAGCCAAAGACGGTCATCTACAGTAGGAGACACGAAAAAGGGTAAGTTCCGTTTACATAAAACGATTGTTGCGCGGTGTTGACTACAGCCAGTTATACGAAGTAGAAATTGCGTCTGTAAGGTGTGTTGATGGGTGTTGATTGCGTACACACGTTACATCGTTTGCACTACCTGGCTGCACGCTACCGTTGCACTTGCGTGATCGTTTGTGCGCCACGTTCGTCACCTCGTTTGTGAGTCGCTTTGGCTGTCGCGATGTCGCTTAGAAGCGTTCTGAAGTCTTCAGAAAATGAATGTAAGTCTCTCCAAATCTAACGGCAACCAATCTAACAACGTTGTGATGGTTTATTTCCTCTGCGCTTGATTCCAGAAGCATAACGCGAGCACGTAAGCTGATACGATGCGCACAATTGAAACGATACGTACAGACGTAAACGGTTTCATACACGATAATTGATACCATACCTGCGCTCGATCGTGTTAACTCCGTGTATACCAGCGTAGTTCGAAACTATACAATCATACATATTGTCTATTTGCATCCGAACTGTGAACGGGTGTGCACACTTTACTGCATAACTTCCTCATTGTGTTACACCACTAAGATCAGATCAGGTCATGTTTTATATATAATATACCCAAAGGTGGTTTTGATATATGGCTTTAACATTATTTGAAATTATTCAGTCCTTATGGTGATTTGAGGGCTTCATGTAAGAGTTGTATGTGAAGAATTTCAACAAGAAAACCAGACCTAACTCTCCATCTATGTAATTACCAGATGGAATGTGATTTTCAAAATTCAAGTTAACATTTGCATTACACTATCACATGACAACATTGGCAATATGTATTTTTAATTTCTAGGTTTTTTATGACTAACTTAATTAGGCTTAAGTAAAGTGTGAACGCATGTTCACACTTCACTTTTATTGGCACTTTAAATTGAATTCTGCATCGGGGGAACATGATATAAAATAGTAAATCACAGTTATGATAGTGGGCATTAAGGCCTATGTACCTCATCTTGATTAATGTATA
The DNA here is from genome assembly GCA_963681505.1 of Eunapius fragilis. Classification (NCBI taxonomy): domain Eukaryota; kingdom Metazoa; phylum Porifera; class Demospongiae; order Spongillida; family Spongillidae; genus Eunapius; species Eunapius fragilis. The sequence goes on along the minus strand of OY811982.1, from coordinate 4,739,568 downwards.
CAGAGCACTGATGCTTTTTAGGTACAGTGTGCACATCTCTGCACACTGTACTATGTTGAGTGGTACTGATGACTGGTAATTGCTGACAATGTTTATCTTGACATTTGTATCAGTGGTTATAATTGTAAATCATTATGTAAGGAAACACCATATAATAGGACAAAATTGCATAAGCCAAAAAGCACTTAGTTTTTGCTACTTGCTAATCAATTGCTGCAGATCCTACACTGCTTCTCTTCCACCTCTGCAACGCTGACTGCCTCTTCTTATTTGCAGGCACATGTACAACAACTTCCAAGTGAGTATCAGACACCTAAGCTTTGAAACAGGGAACAGGTACAGTACAGTAGCTTCCTTCCTTCTGGCTTCCCATGTTCACAAGGGGATTGGACCACACCTCCATCATGTATCCTACCATGCACACATCCTGCAGCGGCTACTGTTACTGATGATTAGTTCATGCTCAACATCTCCTTCAGCCTGAATCACCCATGTAGCCCTGGCTTCAAATTCCTCCTCCTTCTCATCTGAGTCTAGGCACTCTCCATCACTGGCTTCATTAGAAAATACGTAGTATACGCTCTGTTCAACCGCGTGTCTTGTCCTTTCTCACTAGTCTGGCACATCGTCACTGCTTACTCACTGTAAATCCCTTGCCACGTCCTCATTTGTCCGTGCCTGCTGGTACCACTGCTGCCTTGTTGTGATTGTATGCTCACACCTGTACGTGTAAAGACGTTAAAAAAGCCATAGCTATATTACTACTTTGAAACACTTCCTGTAATACCAGCTGTCTGCTGAAAATTCTGCATAGATTTCTTAACGTCCTATAGAAGGAAGCGTGCCGAGTTTTCAAACAACGTTAAACATTAAGCCTGAAGGCCCTGGCTCCTCCTCCTATAGGTACAGACGGGTCCTTGATCAGATCCTGAATGATTTCAAGTGGATCCCCAATACCTTCATTGAATGGTATTGTTTAAAAAGTAACCTAGCATAAACGCATGTATCGCGTGCGCGCGAGCTGATTTTGAACCAACTTTGCGATTAGTAAATTAAATAACCTGTTATTAAATTATTATTTTTACCATTGTCCACCCATCCACAAGTCTTTTTATGCATAATATGTAAAAATCCAGAACACTGCTCATCTGATCAAATAATGCAGAGCTAAAAATGAACTGTGAACACCTGTGCACACTGTGCGTACAGTGTGAACAGGTGTTCACACCGGTGCAAATAGACAATATGGCGTGCTAACAATACGGAACGTAACCTTTTTCGTGTCCCATACTGTATATGTTTTGTTCCTGTTTGCTTTAAATTAATTGTATGCAGACCCATATCTATCCTATATTAGAATACACAAGGATGTTTCAGGGCTCAAGACATGCTCAACTGAGTTATTCGAGGTTATGAAAAAAGTGAAAATTTTAATTGTTTGTATTTTTAAAACTGTACACTTAGGGTATACAAATGTGCAGCAATTTTGCATGTTCCTATGGGGAAAGTACATAGGGAAGGTAGCATGTCCAAACTAGACTATATGCTAAAAGTGTGGCAAATATATATATGGAATTACCCAAAAATGGAGTGCCGCAGAAGGACAGGAAGAGTTCCTACTGCAACTATATAGGAAGTGAAAACTTAGTGCGTTAGATGATTTTGTGCTTTGTGATTGTGCCTAGAGCTTGCCAGAAGGCTGTGCTCGAGATCTGTCTAACGAAAATTGGTCCAGGGGACCACTTTTTGCTGCCAAAAGTGGTCCGGGGTCAGACCAGTTTTGGCAGCCAAAAGTGGTCAGGGTTGCCAAAACTGGTCTAGGTGTTGAAACAGCTCATTGCCTTGTAAAGGTCATGTATTGCAAATGGGAGATAATGGCAATATCGCAAATTTGGTCTTCCCCAGACAACGTTTGGTACAGGCAAAAGTGGTCCAGTGTAGGAGGCAAGGAAGACTGTAACAGCAGGAGCACTTTATACTGCTTCCTGCCTGTGGCAAGGAGTACTACCATACAGTGCTTTGTACATAGGCATTAGACAGATACGAAACATTATTTAGTGGTAGATCAGGAAGGACGGGTTATACACAACTAACAACACACAGCTGGAATGGTTAGCTCTTACAAGCAATAAACGGAAGCACTGGAAGCTCCATTATCATTCAATCAGTTTAACTGTTAATGTAACTAGCACGACCTTGGAGTACTACTGCACAGTGCTTTGTACACAGGCATTAGAAAATCTATTTAGTGGTAGATTAGGAAGGACAATGAACGGAAGCACTGGAAGCTCCATTATCATTCAATCAGTTTAACTGTTAATGTAACTAGCACGCTCGTGTCAGATTAGCTTAAAAGAATTGCCAATGCATACTGACTGTGATGATCCAAATGGCAAGAAGGACCCTGTAGGTTTATTTATGAAGAATGTGTTCTTGAACATGGAGACATTAATTGATGAGAAGGCTGTGCAGGATGAGGCAGCTAATAAAACTGCTAAGGCACAAACCAAGCAAAAGGGAGATTATGAATGACAACACAAGAAGCAATTCCGTTTAATTAAAAAAGGCTGAGAGGAAAGGTGACAAAGTGAGTTCCCATTTAGCGATCCATACATTCACTGGCTGAGGTGTATGAGAAAAGAGTTATGGATTGGCTATAAAAAAAGAAAAGAAATTGAAAAAGAGCAAACTTGAAGGTATTTCAATCTTATACAGAACCTCAGGGACAAGAAGTTGATGGGTGGATGTCCACTCCTGAAGGCTGGAGGTCGCAGTTGTACACGCATGCTCAGATCTGTTTCCTCCAGAATGTGTTTGCCCGACTAAATTATCACTGACAATGGATCAGCACTTCCCAGCTACGAATTCCAAGCCTTCCTAAAATGGAATGTCATTAATCATACGAATCATATGCCCCGTACCACCCGGCAAGCAATGGTCTGGTGAAACGTAAAAAGGCATTACTGTCTATTTAGTATTGCTATTATCACTTGGAGTAAACTCTAGTACTACAAATGTTGTAAGTAGAATTCCTCCTCATGTAGGCAATGGATCTGAACCAAATTTGCAGTATACCTAACGAGCAAACAATAACAACTTTTGGCCATGTTGGTTTTCAAGCCCAAAAAATAGTTATGATTCTAGTGACCTACAGGTGCAAACTCTTTGCTTAGCAATGCTTTTTCATATTGCACTCTTACAATGCTTAAATATATGCATTTCTGAGTTGTGAAATGTTAGTTCTATCGCAAAACCACTCTCCTGAGGCTACTTATACATAAATCGCTGTTACATCTAAATGGTTGAAAATCACTCCTATTATGCAGTGAATAGCATTCGAAACATGACATTTTTATAATCAACATAATTTGATTTCTTATCAGGAACTACGTTTGTAGTTCCTATATATGAATTGACCCGGGTCGCGAAAATCATCATTAAAAAACGCGACCCGCGTATAACTCACGTACCAAGAAACGGATAGCTTAGCTCTTTGTTGCTATCGAACCAGAAGGCAAAGACGGTCATTTTAATGTTTTGTTCCAGTCTTCAAACTGTTTTTTTTTGCTTTAAGTGAGCAAAAAAGCTTGTGTTTGTTCTCGTCCCCAAGCCAATTCTTCTTTGTCGTTGTCGTCTTCTAATTCTTCTTCTTCTTCTTGGGTGAGTATAACTCGGGATAGAAATGGTTTTAAAGGGCGCAAAATATAAATCGCTTCAGAATCTCCTGGAAGGACATCTTCAGGTATGATACTGATATATGTAATCATTATGTAATATGGAGTGCTATACTTTACCGTTCCCATGGCGACATTCACATATATTTAGAATCGTGCAGCGTTATGAATATGTGGGATTTCATTTCATCACAGATTTGTTCACCACATTTGGCTAGCAAAGTTGTTTTTTTCAAAATGCCTTCACGTCAGACGAGAGGAATACCTCTAAAATCGAGACGACAAGTTCAAGTCCTCTTGCATTCGGTACAATGCTGATCCTGAACAAAAGAGGGCATCTGCTCATGACAGCTACACAGATCCTGAAAAAAGTGGGCGTCAGGTCGTGACAGCTACAGAGCAGATCCTGAAAAAAAGCGGGTGTCTACTCGTGACATGTACAGAGCAGATCCTGAAAAAATGCGAGCATCTGCTCGTGACAGCTACAGAGCAGATCCTGAAAAAATGCGGGCGTCAGGTCGTGACAGTTAAGAGCAGATCCTGAAAAAAAGCGGGCGTCTACTCATGACAAGTACAGAGCAGATCCTGAAAAAATGTGTGCGTCTGCTCATGAAAGCTACAGAGCCGATCCTGAAAAAATGCAGGCGTCTGCTCATGACAGTTACAGAGCAGATCCTGAAAAAAAGTGGGCGTCTGTTCGTGACAGCTACAGAGCAGGCCGTGAATCGAGCCGAGCTTCTAAGAGGCACATTGGTAGATCAGTTAAATGATGCCTTTAGCAAATCCCATCCTTGGTTGACAAGTGGCAGCACATACAGTGCTGCAGATAGCGGTCGGACATCGGATATTTCCCGACCATAATAAGCGTTTGTCCGAATATTTCGTACTCTGTTCAGTTATCTTGTCCAACAGTACGCTCAAGCTAATTTAATCTATCGTTGATTGTGTAATAATCTACTCAGTATGTATCTCTTAGTTAGAACAATAGACGTAAAACACACAATACATTAAACGGCTCGCGCAATAGGCCTCAATGCATGCTAATTAGCTAATGGCTGACAAGCGAAGCGGTGATGATTTGGAATCTCCAGCTAAAAGGTTGGTTACTAAATCAACGGTGGAAAAGTGGATTAGGGGACAGTGATAAGGAGCTTAATACAACTATCTGGCTTGGGTATGAGATGAAAGATAGAGATCACGTAGCGTGTCTGAAGTGTACAGTATGCTCTATGTTCCGTGATCAGCTTGTCGGTATGCGAAACTATAGTAACGCATTTATAGAGGGTTCTGTAAATCTTCATTCCAGTAACTATCAAGATCATTCAAAAATTGCAATGCACGAGAAAGCAATGACACTGTTCAAATTAAAGCAGTCCGGTACAGATAAGCCTAGTACAATACATAACACTCCAATTGTCCGTGCACTCCAAACACTAGACCAGAAAACGTGTGATCAAATGATGAAGAACTGTTGAACAGCTTTCTGAACAGTTGTCAAAGGCTACGTTTTATAGTGTGCAGTTTGATGGTAGTACAGATTATGCTAACATAGAGGAAGAACTCTTCGTAGTACTCTTCTTTGATCCCTTTGACAAGGACTGTATAGTACATGTTAAAAGTAAATTCCTCAGTGTCCTGTTCTGCAAATGCATCTGGACTATATGATTGTTTCAACAGTGCCATGAGCAACCTGCATATCCAGGATGAGTATCGGGACAAAGTCATTGGTTTTGAGTGTGATGGCACTAATGTTAACATGGCTGATGGAGGGGTTAAAGGATTGTTAGAAAATGACATGCCAAAGATAGTTGGATTTTGGTGTCTGTGTCATAGGCAAGAGCTATCACTGAGAGATGCTTTGAATGGTACCTTTTTTCAACAGTTGATGAGATATTGATGCGTCTATTATGTCTATGAAAAAGCTCATAAGAAATGTAGAGAGCTAGAACAGGTTGTTGACCAGCTGAAATGTAGTTTAAGCCACTCATAAGTACCTACAAGTAGAGGGGTCAGACTTATTCGTGCTTGTGGGACACGCTTTGCTGCTCACAAAGTTGCAGCACTAGAGAGAGTTATTGACAAATACGGAGCATACTTAGCTCACTTAACAGCCTTGTCTGAAGATCCTGCAATGAAATCAACTGATAGAGCGAAAATGGCTGGTTATGTTAAACAATGGCATGAACCAAAATACTCCCAGGTTGGGCTGTCTTTCATAACATCCTTAAACCTGCTGCAATTCTGTGTGTAGGCCTACAACAAAATTAAGTGTGTATTGTAAGTTGTGTGGAGGCTATAATAAAGGCAGACAGAGCAATTGAACAATTAAAATCAACAAGTCTACATGACTTAACAGTTTAAAAAGTCCTTTCCAGGATTAAGCTGGTGGGGTTTTATCATACCAGAGAGCAAATATAGTAAATTATCAACAGGCATTACAGTACTGGGAGAGCCACTACGTTAATTTTATGGATTCTATTCAGGAATGCATGAAGAAACGAATTACATCTCAAAATGTGGAACTTCTCACTCATGTACTAACGATTCTTGCAACTCATGGATGGGATAGAACAGACAGTGCTTCATTTCAGTATACAGCTCTGGAGCAGATAGCTGAGCGCTTTAAAATACCACAAGAGAAAGCCAAGGTGAATTTGTCTCTGCTACAAGAAGAATGGGATGATATTGTTAACTATGCAAGGCGGTACATTGATATTGTGCAGGATGACTACAAATCTGTATGGTGGAAGCTTTAGAATGCACCAAGTGCCTCAAGATGAAGCAATAATCATTGTGTTGCAGAGCTAATTTTTTGTATCCCAGTATCCAATGGATATGTTGAAAGATGTTTCTCACTAATGAAGTTGATTAAAACAGATAGGAGGAATTGCCTTTCAGATAATACATTGGATAATTTGCTACTCGTTCAATTGGATGGGCCTGATCTTGCTGAGTGGAATCCTAAATGCGCAATAGAACTCCGGTGGAAGGATAAAGTACGAAGAATTCGATTTGAGTCTCAGGAGTCTACTTCAACTGACACTGAACAGCAAGATCAAGTACAGATAGTTTCAAATAATATTTCACTTGAAGATTGGGAAACATGGCTAAATAACTAGTATATGCAGGAAACACTTATTTGTACAATCAATAATGTACATTGTGTATTATTAAATACATGTGCATTAACAATACATGTTTGATGCATGTCCGACCATCCTAGTAAAATGCCTGGCCAACTTTTACATTGATAGGACACAATGTCAGAACAAAATAAAAATACTAACTGCAGCACTGCACGTATAACTACAAGTATAAATAGAAACAATCTCTAACAAGAAACGAGAAAGTTGTTGGTACATAGGATTGACCAAATTGACCAATGGTGGCCTATATTTAGCATAACAGTATGTGTATAATGTAAGCCAAATATTAGTTTAATTCTAAAATAATGATGAGTAATAGAAATCATAGATACATGAAGAAATATTCACCATTGATTCTATATACCAGGTTGCTGATCCTATACGGGATGAGTTAGACATCTCATCAAGGAGACCAGCAGCACCAAATAGCTGGCTCCTCTCGATGAGGAGCCATCGTGCCCCCCTCCCCATAAGCATGATGACCACCAGCCCCACAGGGATGGCCCTCAAAGGCCCCAGCCACACCCTCCACAATCCCAAGAGGATGGCCCTCCTCCTAGTGCACAACTGCAGTCTTCAAATGATGAAGGCAAGAACATCCTGTATCAATGAAGGAGGCCTTACCAGCCATACCGGCCATGTTATGATGGCTGGAGAGGGTGAGGCCGAGGAGCAGCACGGAAAAATATTTTTCAAATAACTAATGCTTATTGATAGCAATAACTTTTTTATATCACCAACTACTTTTATAATTATCGTGTTTATCTAAATACTGAATGCTGGCAACTTTTAAAAACACAGTGAAGCGTGCATAATATAATTATTATATTATATGTATTACTCTTCAACAAAAAAATAGAGGAAACAAGTAAAGAAAACATTCTCTGACGAGAAAGTTGGTGGGATATAGGATTTGGAGGCAAAGGTGGTGTAAAAAGGAAGGGAACAAGGTTTTGGGAAAAGAAAAATGAGACAAAAATCCTATTTTAGCACTTCTTTTGGTTCTGTTACATTTACACGTGCTATATAGGATTTTTGTCTCGTTTTCCTTTTCCCAAAACCTTGTTCCCTTCCTGTTTACACCACCTTTGCCTCCAATTCCTATAGCCCACCAACTTTCTTGTTAGAGAATGTTTTCTTTACTTGTCAATGTATGGAAGGTACTGTAAATTGTTGATGGAGAGTGCAAAAACACTTCTTTTCATAACCATGCTAAGGATGTATTATATACAGCAGCAATGTATTGGAAAGGAAACATCTCAATGTGCTCATGACACCCTGAAATTGAAAGACCGGAGATACAAAATAATTGCAGTCTGAACAGCACACTTAGCACCAAAACCTGACGTAATTTCAGAGTGGATCAAAATGAGGGAGAGAGTGCAAATTGAGTATGCTTCAAGTTTGCAGAGACTATGCATTTGATGAGAGGCTGGTTTATGGCATGAGGGACAAGGAAAAATAGACTTCACCTTCTGGAGACAGGAAGGATGGTAGAAATGAAAATACCGTCCACCCCCCCTCCCCCCCCATCCAACCCATTAATGGAGACATGATCTATCTTATCTCATCACAATCACTGCAAATGAACCACATGTTTTCAAAACCTCAACGGTGGTCAATAAAATACTCTGTGATTCTAATAAAGATATTTGCTCTTATACATGTATATCTTGGTCTACTCTTCTCTCGGCATCATAACACACTTACACCGCCATCCATGAGAACTATGTCATAAGATGCTGCCTCCTCCACTCTAATTACAACATTCTTAGGTGCTGAAAGAATTAAACTTTCGACCTCCAAGGTGTAAATATAATACTCTAACAACTTCCTTACTAAGCGCAGTGCTGAAGTCTGTTGAAAAACAACATTTGGTTGCAGTTGAATGTGTAAGTAGGCTCTGTGGTGAAACAGTCCTGAACAATGTACCTTCAAACCTTTTGAAATGAGGTGTAAAAGCCCTAAAATGTGTTATCTGATTTTGATATGTTAATCTTGTCAAAATCCTCGTCACCTGTAGATTTTTATTCCATTTATTAACATACACAAATGTTAGGGCAAACAAACAAGACATTAATCATTTCTGCCTGCTGAGCAGGACAGATCATGGCAGAGTCTAGTGGGGGAACATGTGCCTCGATGGTATGACGATCTAGAGCCACAGAGACACATGATTGCAGAACGTAGCAACGAAAAGCTCAATTTGGCACGAAGCCAAAAAAGGGTTAGGCTGTATGGCTGATCGTGCTTTTCTGCAATAAGTGATGCAAGCCTCTTATAGAAGGTTTTGGCAGCAGGACCTAATCCACCAGAAGTACAAAACACCAGTGGTGTGAAACATCCAAGTTCTACTTCACGAACTCTGGCTTCATAGGCACGTTTCTTGTCCATTTCTAAACGACAATAGCATTGGGTCAATGATTCTTTCACATAAGACTTGGCAAAAGGATTGAACACTCTGACATTAAGATAGCTCTTCTGTCTGTTACGACGCCAAAAGTTCTCTGCAACAATGTCTACATGAGCATAATCCAAGTTTTTATGATATGCCCTTTTGCGTACCACATCTGTGCAGCTCCCATACATTACAATCATACCATAGTGTCAACTGTTCACAACCAGTACCTGTGGTTCTATTGCTAGCGGATCATTTATGTTTTTACTTTCCACTAATTTGGAGCCAGATTACTGAGTTAATATGAAACACTGTACTAACCCTAACCCTAACACATCAACGTACTTTGTCCTTAATGTTCACAGGAAGTTCCCCACTAGTAGTAGTATCATCTTTGCTTGCAGTAAGCTGTAATGAATATCACCATAGATATACTGGAATAGATAGTTAAGTCAACATGGTACAATGTACATGTACATATCTAAATGTATAAAATGGTCATGTTAACAGATATACATGTTTTCTGAATTTGATGCATACAACTCAGGTTGCGATCCACAAGCGCATCTACAAATTTTTAACACCAGATCCACACCTCATTTTTTGTGAAACACCCATACACACATTCTGATAGTCCAACTCTCACTGAGTTTTGTGTTACTATCTTCAATCGCCCATGCACAACCTGCATTTGTTTGACGAGACGCAATATTCTGTAATGTTTCAGATAGATGGTGTATCTGGAATAAGCTGCTTTGTACACAAAAAACACCAAACATACCGATACTAGTTACCAGATATTCACAGTACACAGCAGTCTAGTGATGCAATACGTCATTGCTAAGTCATGTTAACGTATATGCACAAGACCAGTGTGTGACAAGAGTGGTGCTGGGATGAGTTGCACAAAGTGTTGTTCATGCCAACCAGTCCCTCTACGAACGTCATTGTAGTGCAGGAACACTTCATCGGTCAAATCCCAAGAGTCTTGCTGAACAGATATCAATTGCTACCATGATGGGCCAAGCAACTACATGTATAGCGTCATTCCATATTATATCAACCAGGTTTTGAGCAATTTTGCTGATTTATGAGTTCATCCAGTATTGAAGGTGATATAACAAAATGATCACTCAATCAAGTTATTGTTTGTGTCAAAGTTATTCGCTTGACCTTTTGTGATACCATTCAAACAGTTTGCAAATTAGAATCTCTAGTCCAGTTTCTGTACAGTAACAATTACATATCTATAACAGCTATCATATTGGACTATCTGCGTAATAATGAAATGTTTATGACAATAAAAGTGAAGTAATTATTGGTAATATTAGCACTAAATGTTAATGACAGATCATCACCTGCACGTAGGCACGTTAACCTACATGTAGGCGTTGCAAATTGCTTTATTCCAAACAATGTACAAACAGCCAATGCTTGAAGTAATAAAGACCAATATAATAGAGGGATACTTGTAAGCGGCAGAAAACAACGCCAGCGTGCTGCTAGTGCTACGAACACTCTGTTGGGGCACGCCCCTCATTTAGCTGGAGTTGTTCCGATTTGCAAAAAACTTACTAGAAGCATTCTTCGTTTCATAAGCAGATAAAATTTTAACTCTTTTTGCCAAATACACACAATTTCCATCTTTTATACTCACTTTCATCAAGATCGTAGGCAATTTTTGTATGCTCCTCCATCTCAATCGTGTATCTAAAGAGCCGATGGTTGAATGAGCTCCAAAGCGAATTAAAACGAAGCCCTATGCTTAAGTGTTACTTTATTCGAGTTCAAAGTTTTATACAGCATTGAATGCGTGGACCATACATTGCAATAGAACGCCTACACGTAGGCTAAACAGCACTTTTCACCTACATGTAGGCGTTTGATCGATCTATCATTAAGTCTCTCAAAAATATTATTTTTAAAAAATTTTGTTTGCAATTTGTTAGAACAATAGTGTAATTTTGTATTGATTGACTAGCGCATGCGTGGTGCTTTTATTGGAATCGATTTGGCCTGTTCTAGCTCTTGTGTACGTTGGGTCGTTGGTTCTCGGCTTCGTTTCCTTACATTTATTGGCGACGAGAGTCATGGATGCAAACACCATACGACAGGCAGTGCAACGTTTCAGGTTTGAGCGTTTTGATGTAGCGGTGGAAGAATTTGATTATTACATTCAACGTTTTGAGACCGAATTGGACCTTCACAATTTGCTTCAAGGCGATGCCACGGCTGATGCCCGCAGGAGTCTCCTGTTATCCCGAATTGGACCCGATGCTTTTAAGGTATTGGTCGACCATTTTAGACCGGATGCTGTCAACACGAAGACATATGTCGATTTAAAACGCACCCTGCAAACTCATTTCAAGAAGGACACTTGTGTGATTGCAGAAAGGGTGAAATTCACGCTACGTCACCAGAAAGAGGAGAAAACTGTAACACAGTTTTTGATTTCATTGTGTGCAATTGCTGGGAAATGTGCTTTTGGCCAATCCTTAGACGAAAGGTTAAGAGATCAGTTGGTGATTGGCATAAGCAATGATTCATGGCAACAGGAAATTTTTAGACTACATCCAAAGAATGACGCTACACTTTTCAACAGGTTGAGCAGTCGGCATTAATAGTGGAGCAGGCTTTTACCCAACAGCAACAAATACGTGCTATGACAAAAAGTGAGCTTAAACAGGAGAGACAACCACCTGCAGGGTTAAGGCCAAACCAAATAAAATGGGTACAGGTAAACAGAGATTTGAGCAAACGAGGGATTTACATGTAGGGGTTGATTGTTTGAAGTGTGGGTTTCCCAGACACATGAAAGGTGAGTCATGCCCAGCGGCAAGCTCATGCTGTCACACATGTGGACTGGAAGGACATTTTGCTCGAGTTTGCATAAAGTCTGAAAAGGCTATTGTGAAAAAGGGGAAAGGAAAACAGGTAAATTCAGTTGAAACAGAAACCAGGGAAGGGACACCTTCCAGTGGTGAAGAGGAATAAAGGGTCTTGAATACCATAATGGCTATCAAGTCAAGTGGAAGTTCAGTTAAACGGAAGACCTATAACCATGCTTTATGATCCCGGTGCATCAAGATCCATTATTAGTAAACGCATGTGGATTAAGATTGGGTCTCCACCCCTTAAACCTACAAGTTCATTGGTTGCTTACACCAATGTGACGGTGGACACATGTGGTGAGGCAGTAGTAGCAGTGAAACTGAAAGAGAAGGTGCAACACCTGGCTGTAGTGGTTGTTAGGAAACATGACTTTCCGCTGTTTGGATTGGATTGGTGCCTTAGTTTTGGGTTGGAATTACCATCTGTGGTGAGACTGGACAGTGTAAATCAGCTGGGTGAGCCACAAAAGCAATCTGAGATTGAATTGGAAGCTTTGATTAGTGAAATCAAGAGCTATTCGGTGATGACTTAGGTGTAATAAAAGGGCATAAAGCGGTGGTACATTTAAAAAGCAACATTACTCCCAAGGTTTACTCAGCACGGCCATTACCATTTGCAAAGAAGGAGTCTGTGGAAATGAGCTAAGACGGTTAGTGGACAAGAGTATTATTGAACCAGTGGATACTCAAAGCCACCCTGTGGAATGGGCCTCGCCAATTGTGTGTGTGAGAAAAGCTTCTGGCGCCATTAGGATTTGTGGTGACTTCAAGGCTACACTAAATCCATGCATATATGTTGACCCTCACCCACTGCCAAGATTTGAGGATCTTATGTCTAAAATCACAGGTAGTAAACATTGTACAAAGATTGATATTTCTGAGGGTTATTTACAGATGGAAGTAGACGAACAGTCTCGAAAGTATTTTGTTATTGCAACGCACATTGGGTATTTTCAGTACAAGAGGTTACCTTTTGGAGTTAATTTTGCTCCAGCATATTTTCAAAAGACTATGGAAAAAATCCTGGAAGGAATACCTTATACAGCTATTTTCATTGATGATATTCTTGTTGGCGGAAAATCAAAGGAAGAACATTTCAAGATCTTGCGGGATATTTTCCACAGATTAAGGCTATCAAACATACGAATCAGAAAGTCAAAATGTGTGTTCTATCAAAAAGAAATTAGTTATCTGGGTTATCGTATTGATGAGCAGGGGATTCATCCAACAGAGGAGCATCTTCAGGCTATAAAACGCATGCCTACTCCTAGCAACAAAAAGGAGCTCCGGTCCTTTTTGGGGTCAGTGAATTATTATTCCCGGTTCATTCCTCATTTACAGGCTATGTGTGCTCCATTACACGACTTGGTTAAAGTGGAAACTAAGTGGGCATGGAAGGCGACACATGATCCGTTGTTCACAAAATTAAAGCACCTATTGACATCAAAAGACACCCTGATACATTATAGTTTGGAGTTACCAGTGATTGTCACAACTGACGCAAGTGATTTGGGGGTTGGTGCTGTTTTGTCACACAAGTTCCCTGATGGTACAGAAAAACCTGTAGCCTATGCTTCTAGGAGGCTGAGCAAGAGGGAGCAGCAGTATGCAGCCAAAGACAAGGAAGCCTTGGCTATTGTGTTTGGAATCGTTAAATTTCATCAGTATGTATATGGTCGTCACTTTACTTTACAAACTGATCACAAACCATTGGAGCGGATTCTTGGGGCACACAGGGAAATTCCAAGAATGGTGGCAAATCGATTGCAGCGTTGGGCACTGACACTGAGTGCTTATGATTATGAACTGAAGGTGGGGCAAGGGAAGGAAAATGTTGTTGCTGACTTTTTGTCTAGGCTACCCTTGAGTTCCACCAATGCATCTGCTGCTGAAAGGGTAGGAGAGTCTGATGTGTTGTTGAATGTGCGTTTGGGAGACCTATCATTGACCAGGAAGGACTTGCAAAGAGAGTCTCTAAGGGATGAGGTTCTAAAGAGGGTTATAGCTTATGTGGATCGGGGATGGCCAGTGGACAGATCAAAGGTCTCACCTGAGTTTACCACATTTTGGGAGAAGAGGGAATCACTGTCATTTGAAAATGGTATTCTTCTTTGGAGTGGAAGAATTGTAGTCCCCTATTCACTGCGTAAACAGGTCCTAACACTCCTGCATGAGGGACATCCAGGAGTTTGGGCCATGAGAGCCTTGGCACGGTTTTATGTTTGGTGGCCTCGTATTGACTCGGAAATCGAGGTATTTTTGAAAGGATGTTACCCTTGTCAAGAAAACAGACCTCGGGCACCAGAAACTCTTGTGTACGTTGGGTCGTTGGTTCTCGGCTTCGTTTCCTTACACAATTAGCCCACATTATTAGAAGGTTACCCAAAAAATTTCAGACTAGGTAATTTCTGGTTTATTTGTAATGCCTTGTGCGTCAGGACCTTGTGAGCCACATTAAAGAGTTGGGCCCAGTTGAGGCTGGTGTCAATGAAGCTAACTCCTTTGCAAACCTTACCCATACACATTCAGTTGCCATCCAACGAGGCAATGCAGCTCACGTACTGGGAACAATGAAGATGGATGATGAAGAGTTATTTGGATAAAAAATACAAGATACAAGAGACGTACATGAATGGGAATTATTAATATACCACCACCTACAGTACGTATAATACACACTTTACTAACATGCACAGTTTACAGAGAGCGGGATAGGATGGCTCAGGAATTTGCTCTCACAAGGGCCAAACTGAGTCTTCCAAATATTTCACTGCACACTAGTGACTTGGGACGTCCCTGCCTAGTGGACAAACGGGTGGCAAGTCATGACAGTGCTTGGATAGCCTCAGTACCCTAACATCCGTATGTCTCCACCACAAGAGGGATACAGACCCAGCCTAGTTCCCTGCACCTTTCATCATTTATACCCTATGCTTGCGAATCTGGGCAAACAATGCAGCTGAACCTGCTGTCACACACGCTTCTTGAAAAATTTGTGCATTTAGCGTTGATGTGACTGACAGGTCAAATGCTGCTGGCATACCCAGGACCCAGTTTGGAACAAGAACATTAGCTGGACAAGTATGTTCCCTAGACCACCCACCATCTCTAGTTGTGGAGCAAGACATGCACAGTGACAAAAATCATTGAAGATGTCTCTCAACCTGATGAGACGAGAGACATCATCACCCCCAACTTGCAACACAGTGCATGATGGCCATAAGCATCCAAGGCAGCATTATATTGAGAGCAACTTTGAAGTTGAGCAACTGGGATACCAAGCCACCATTTTACCGCCACCTGAAATTCAGAAGGCTCCAAGTGAAGGCCCATGCTAGGGGATGGAGTAACTGATAGCCAAGCTGATGCAATGGATAAGAGACGAGCCCTGTCGATTGGAGTGGAGTTATCAAATAGTTTCCTGAACTGAAAATCCTCAATTTTTTTTAACAGGAACTTCCGAGCAAGTGAGGAACAGCTGTTGTTAACAGAATCAGGAGTAGGTGAGTCTGGTGGATCAACGACATTGTTATAAAGGTCTATAGAGTGGTGCAAGTACCTACAAACCTCATACGATAAGCCTGAACTGACAGCTGAGGCTAAATATGCAGCAGGAGAGTGGTAGGAGACACGATGCAAGCCTAGACCACCCTGACTTAGACTAAGTTGTCCTGCTGCCATGCAAATTCAGGAGTATCTACTGCAGTACACTCCGCAAAACACTGCCGCACCTCATCATCAAATAGACTGAGGGCATCAACAGCTAAAGAAGGTGGGATAGTTCTGGCCAGATGTATCAGCCTACAAAACCCTCCACATTGACGGAGAAGAAGCATGGCTACATGAGGATCTGAAAAACCTACTTGGGCTAACTGCTAAAGCAACTTGGAGGTGTCTAGCAATATACTTGGCAATCTCCTATTGTGGTCCCAAATATATCAAAATGAGGCACATTGGATTTTTTCAATTTCATCTGGGAACCTACTTAGGTCATTGACGTTTAATAATTCACATTTGGGCAAATTGATATGAAGACTGACAGGAGGTCCCAAGTATTTTATGATAGAAAGCATACATAAAACAGCAGAGATGGGATCAGCCACAACACCATCATACCACCTATGAAACAGCAGAGAGGCACATCACTGCCAGTAGCAATGGCACAAACTACCTGACGTAAAACCAACAGAGAAGTAAAGGGCCCAAGGGATCTCCCTGCTGGACACCTGATTCAGATGTAACGGAACCTAGAGTGTGCCATAGAATAGGGTATTGCCCATAACACCAGGTAGACTATGACAACAGTTCTGGGAAATGGAGATTAACAGCATTCAGCACTACCTGTCTAGACACCAGATTAAATGCGTTACGTAAATCAATTTTCATAACACCCATCAGGCCAATGATCATCCACACAACTTCTCAAGACATGAATGATTTTTTTCTGCTCCTGAAGGGCATGCTCCCACAAGCTGGAAAGGGGAAAAGAATTCAAAAACTTTGTTCTTAACAATAGCACAAATATACTTGCTAGCCAGTCGCCTTAAAGTTTTGCCAACAGCAATTGGGTGAACATCGAGGGGACAATTTGGCTTGTTCTTCTCCAAGGCCACAAGACTACCACCAGCCATAAACTTTGCTACTGAAACGGAATCCTTACCTGAAAGGAGTAGATTTACTTTATTTAACCATAGATCACAATAATCTCTAATTGCGAGGTTTGTGGTGACGTCCACAACACTTAGGAACAAACAGTATGCACTTGGGCAACATGAAGACTTTCAACCATGCCTCCTGGGTATTCACTAATGCAGCAACTCTTACGGAACAAGATAATACAAGACCAACAGCATGTCTGTCCTTGGCAGGGATATGCCTCACTGCACGAACTGGAAGTTCACAAATAGCTTCAAAGGTTGGTAAGGGACTAGGCATAGTACCCGTTGTGCTGGATGAAAACAAAGCTGACAAGCGAAAGCTGTTGTTAACCAATGGACATTTTAACTGATAAGAAGGAATACGTGAATAGACGAGACTCCATTCAATAAAATACAGGTGTAGCAATAATTGCTGAAAATATGTAGGTGTGGGTCATTTAGCTCAGAAGATATGTGGATTTGAAATTGATTCTACGTTATACTGGTTTTATTGAAAAAAGCACAAGCTTTGCTTCGTCATAAAACAACCCATATAATATTCTACTTTTAAAAGTCTTATCACAGTATGGATTCTCACATTATATCCATAATTATTAGCCATGCAATATTCATTGCTGCTAGCCATGCAATTTCATTGCTTTTGAGTTTATGTGCGTGTATGAGTAATGAAAATATGAAGGACGTGGGTTGTTCAGCTCGGAAGATATGTGGGTTTGAAATTGATGCTACTTTATTGTGGTTTTATTGAAAAAAGCACAAGCCTGGTTGGTTTACTCTATTTAAGACTTATCCTCGTTTTTATTTTATTACATCCACAATTATTAGCCATTTAATTTCATTGAATTCAGATGAATACAACGTTGCGTAAGGTTGCTATAGAATTCACTGCGATACAAAATTCATGCTGTGTACCAAATCCATTGACAGGATGACCAAGTGCCCATTCGTAATACAAAGTATGGAAGTTCTCCGGGGCAGTTGGTACGAGTAAAAAGGCAAGAATGTCCAACCTTGCAATGGACCTTTTGTCATGTAGAATGCCTGAACTAGAAGCTAATAAGGACCACAATAACATAGTGAAATCGGGAGTGTAATTAGGCCCATTGAAAAACAAATGTTTAAAACTCCCGTTTACAGCTGAGTATTCAACTTATTCAACGGTTGTATTTCAAACATTGTGCATGCGATAATCAATCACTTCAATCCCATATGTACTGCACATCCCTACAAATAGATCTAGAATTGTTCTGAAACACACCACTGTATGGATTCATAAAAATAACATCACACCTCCTGCTGAACTTAAAATTGTAAGGTCCTGCACATGAGCCAATTGCAATGCCCACTGCTAGATTGGAAAACAAACCCTAAGCTGATCTTAGAATGAAATGGCCTTATACCGCATCAAATGTAAATGATGAAATTATTTTAGCATGTAGAACGGCCCAAAAAAACGATTGTTAATTGTGAAGGGTCTTACACCTTCCATTTTGCACAAATCTTGGCTAGCCCCTGAGGTAGATACATAGTTATATTACTGGACATGTATATCATTCAAAAAATTTCTGACTAATTTTCATAAAACTAACTTCCGCTAAATAACACTAAACATGATCTGTTCTCATGGATCGGGTGTTGAATAGTAGTCTCGTCTTCATTCAATGTATCTTTAACAAAGGGACAGTTTAAATATTCTATGAATCCAACAAGAGCAATATACTTGCAGCGTTGATATGACCTCAAGCATGGATTGCAAATGGTAGTACCAGACACTTAGAAAATGACAGTTATTATAAAACACATGGTTAAGAATATATATTTTTTATAGTTGTTTTAAGGGGGCTTGTCCAAACGATTTTTGGAAAATTAGCGTCATAGTGACATTGACATATTAACCTGCCCCCCCCTTAACGTCATAGAGATTTTGTTACATTTTTCACTACTCCTCCAAAAAGTATAGTCTGAATAGACATACTGAACTGCTGGCCTGCCACTGCAGCTAGCTAGAGCTCTAGATGTTCTGTTATATAAAAAACAACACTTGCAGATAATAAATTTTTCTTAGTGTCATAGCCCCCCCCCCCTCCCCCCCAAAAGTCACAATGACGCTAATTTTTACAAAAATCGTTTGGACAAGCCCCCTAAGGTTATTACTTTTTAATAACTTCAATTTCTATTAACCACATCTTTTGTATTTTTACTTTTGCATTTATTTGTACATGTACTATATGCATTTTGTCATAAACATGTATGTCACATGATCACAGGAATGCCTGAAATAGAACCTTATTTAAGGCAAAGAACATACAGTAGCAGTCATAAAAAAGTTTATGTAATTATTTACGCCGTGGCCGTTGTATGTCTGCCATATGTAAGGTATGCTATTACAGTCGTACGGTACGATTACTGCCGTAGTACTAGCGTATCAAATTACGACGTAATTTGTTTATGGCGTAACGTACATGAATTGGTCAGAACACTTTTTGACACTTCCCAAGCAAAACGAGAACACCATTTCGCATGACGAAAACATGCCAGGTTAAATGGTTTTAATTAGCTAGTGCATGCGGCGTTATTATATTAAACACATACCGCACACGGCCACTGCACAATTAATTCATGTACGAGAGTTATACGCTACACCTATTACGATGTACGTTACGTTTACGGTTATACCATACAATGGCCACGGCGTAAATAATTACGTAAACTTTTTAATGACCGCTACTGCAAAATAGTATTACTTTTAACATGCTGGTTGGCAGTGTTCAAACAAAGAACAATCAAATTAAGCATTATTTCATCAACAAAAACAATTGTTAAAGAAATTGCTCTGATGTTGTGAGTGGTTACCGAGAACTTCAGAACAAACATGCCTAGTGTCATGTACATATGCTTACATCCATTTCAGACTTAACATGACCAACTCACCTCGCCATAAATAATAAGTATAGGAAGGAGACTTTTCATAGCATTTATGTCACCTTGCATCGCAGCAATATGTAATGGAGTATCACCATCCTGGAGTGAGTACAATCAACATCCATGGTCATGTAAACAGATGCACATATACATGTTTTCTCATTGATCTATTGAAGATGCTGGGAAGGGAGGGGGAGGGAAAAAAAAGAGCAAACATTTAATGTCAACCTGTCTACTTTCACCCACCCAGTTCCTTTATTGCAAACAGCTTAAATGGCATCTCAAGGAGTTGCTGGGATCCAGATATCAGCGCAAAAGGAACCAATGCATAACTGTACTACTTTTCAACTCCAAGGCAGCATGGTGAAGATAGTACTTCTACTGATGGTGACATCAGTTAGGTAAGCGCTCTGGTCGTAGAAAGTACTCAACTTGAAAAAGATGATCAAGTTCATGGAATAGAAGCTACTATTGAGGATTACATTGAGGGACATCATGAAGGTGAAATGTTTCCTAAAATTCATTGCAGAGAGGTAAATTCCTGAAGTGGGAGAAATGGGATGGTGGAATCGTAGGTGACAAGTATGCCACGGATAGTTGGGGTGATAAACTTGATGTTCACTGGCCAAGTAAGGGCATATCAGAAAGGGTAGTTGATATCTTCTGTTTCCTTTTCATTGGTTTCTTCCTGAATCATTACCAAGATTCCGATGCTGCTCATTATGCCTGCATAATTTACTTAAATACTACTTGCAAGAATATGACATCTGGAACAGGTGTGCACATTGCTAAGAAGGTGGTTAAATGGATAAGAAAGCAAATTGAAATTGAATCCTAGAACAAGTTAACGATCCATTTCCTGTCATCAGATCTTTCCTTGAATACCAACAAGGCAAGAAAACATCCAGAGCGAAAGAAAAGATGTTACAAAATATCCTAAGCAGAATACACTCTACAGGGATTCATACCTTACATCCATATGGCACCATGGCACATATTTTTACAGGGTTTCCGATAAGGAGCAATAAGTGCTCTGACAAAATGTCAGAACATGAACAAAATTGACCAGACATATGGTTTAATTGTTCAGACATGATTCGATGAAGATTTATACAAATTGTGCTTATACATGTAGTATGGGTTCATATATCCTATGATAGTGGTACCATCCCTGTCTTCATATGTGGCACCATCCCTATGTGCTAGGACAGTACATGTATCTGATAAGCTTGAAAATATGTTTTCTTGGTGCACTGACGTTCACTACATTAGTGTTCATTTCAGTTTCAGCATCAAGATTTTGGATCAATTGTATAATCGGTGGACAGATGCTGGCATTATTCGGCCCAGCTTGCTTCTTTTAAAAAAGCATCATCGCACGCGCGTGCATCTCACTTTTTGTGTGATCTTTTTAAAAAATTCGTAGTATGCAGATTAGGTGTTTCATCAATGAGCGTACTATACAAAAGTTGCGCATTCTAACCAGCCTTGCTTCAAACTCTATGCAAGCCACGCATTTCAATAACCCAACCGTGTCTCGTCCATCTTTCACGTACTTCAGCCAAAGCGAAGCCTTGTCATTTTTCTGCCACCTACTTTTCTACAGTTTTAACCGTCATTTTAACCATCACTGACCACTTTTTTAGTGCAGAAATGCCATCCTCTACATTGTCTCACCTTCCTCCCTAACAAGCGCACGTTTTTTTGTTCTGACATTTTGTCCGAACGTAATTAATTATGTGCGGACAAATGGCTTAATTGATCGGAAAATGCCATGTGTCCGAACGTTATCGGAAACCCTGTATTAGGTATGCTCAAAACAGTCTCAGCTGGATTTCAAATGCAAAATCTCTCCCGGAATAAAGGAGCGTTGAGAGGGAACACTTGTGAGTCAAAATGCTTATCTTAGCAACAGAGGGATGGCCCAAAATGATTTGAGACCCTCACATACAATAGAGGTGGATGGTGAATGAGGACACACTGGAAGCGGTAAACAAATAACCCGTCCTGTGCCTGAACCTCTGCAATCCAATTCCAAGCAGCATGTCTCATTGATGTGCGCAGTGACCTTAAGCAGGCAGTTTACCAGTGACACAAAACTGATGGGTCAGGAAATTTCACACTATCACTGGTACGTATGATATCGATTCTTCAAGCTGTATAGCGTGGAAAACGAACTGCCCACACCTGTTTCAAACCAATTTGTATAACGATTTTTAGTACAATTAGTAGCTAACACCAAAAGCACCAGTTTAAGTCACGAGCAGATGCAATTGCAAAAAAAGAACATCTATGTTATGTGAAAACTGGATGATCTTGCAAAGCCTTCGTTAGTCCAATGTGCTGAAATTTTGAACTCTGACTTACGACTTGAAGATGCTATGAGGTTGCGGGGGGGGGGGGGGGGGGGGGGGGGGGGTTGAAACTCCTCCCCCTCCCTTTTGGACCCAAAGTGAATAATATTAACTGGTGAATTTCACACTGTTTTGTTTAGTTTTTAATGTACGCAAAAGCCTTGTTCCTGGGCAATGGGGGTTATAGCGCTCTCCCAATTCCCCGTGTTGTGCAGAAGGATCCCCAGAAGGCCCGCCTATTATCCTTATACATTTACAACCCACCCCACTCCTCCACCCCCCCCCCCCCCCTTTCTTATAAATCCTGGAACTGCCCCGGCCAATGCATCTCAGTTCTATCATTCTCCAGGGTCATCTATTTCTTTTTCCTTTCCTGCTTCCTTTCATCAAGAAGAACAAATCATTACTTCAACAGTTACAGAGATACAGCTGTGCAAAGGGATTTCACATTTCCCGGTCATTTCATCGAGGACTTGAATATGCAATTACTTCCTGTTAAATAATTATGTCTCTGCTCATACGTCAAACATCTGGTTCTGTTCCCCTTTTATGCTTCTTCAACATAGCGAACAGAAGCTAAAGATTCGTAATATGCGGATTCAGCTGCCAATCACCATGTGCAACACGGTATGTAGGTCTAATTGTACGCACACATAGAAATCGAGCATGATGACCTGGTCAAACTGCTTGGGTTCCAATCCTTGCCCATTCTTACATGCACAACGCTATTACAGCATGAAAGTGCACGGTGTGTAGTTAATACAGCAGGCTAGCTTAATCCGAAACACAACCCTTCCTTTTTGGTGAGTTTTACACGCACAAATATATCAAACATGCACGTACCCTCTTGTACATGTAGCTACCTGTATGTTCCAACATGCAGTACTCTCAATGGCCTACTAAAACCTTTATCATGGTGAACCATTTATTTTTGGTTCTGCAAAATAAATCCTGTGATATGTCTTGTGTGGGTGGATGTGCATTTGGATGTGTGTGCATGTGTATGTCTTTCCTTCTATTTTGGATCATAGCAACATTAACTTCCTAGTGAAAAAGAAAGCACCTTTGCAAAGGAAGAACTTATAAACTTGGTACAAGATTGGCAATGGCTGTTGAACCAAGAAGGGGACCAGTTCCAACATAATGGAAATCAGAGAATGATGCTGGAAGGGTTTCAACTGCAGGATGAAACTGTCATTATTACTCATATATATCAATTCATGACTTCAACCGGACCAAGAACCAGAACCCCAACCTATGAAGGTAAATCACTTCTAAATGTGACACTATCCAATAATCCTCACACACAGGATCCATGGTGGCCAATTAGATCTTTCATTATGTCTTTCAATGAGCGCCGAGTGAAACATGTCAAACCAGGCCACACCATTGTTTGTGGTGAGTGCACGAGTGCCTGGAAAGGGATAGAAGGTAAACAAATGGTTGTCCTCATAAAAAACAGGAGTTGCATGCAACCTGAAGTCAGCAACAGATGGGATGTCAGGAATTATCCTGCAACTTGAATTGGAGGGAAGTAAGGCTCAATCCAAAAAACAACAAGGCCATGCTGAGTATGGAGAAGGTATATCACAGTTACTATGGTTGTGTGCTCCATGGAGAGGAACTGCTCGTACCTGACAGTGTCTTTTCCTCAGTCAAATCTCCAGTTGCACTATTAAACCAAGGTTATTGCAATAGGGAATGGTGAAAACAACTACAAATGAGTACCCAAAGACGCAGCTCTTTCAGGCAAGACCACTGGTCTTGCACCAAATCGAGAAAGTCACAAGCTACTTCAGTTAATTGCCCCAGATGGTAGCAAAATAACTGCATGTATTAGGGTGGATAAAAAGCCTAATACTATAGTATGCCACCGATACACTGGGACACCGTGGAATACCAGTGAAGCGCTTACGCCAAATAATTGATGTAGTTGTAGATGGTATACCAACCACAGTGTAGTACACAAAAAACCATACCAAGGCCAGTTATAGTGAACAAGTTCTTGGAATTTTTTCATCCATTGATGTGTCATGGAGGCCATAACATTTGGGACCATCCTTGGTGTGTTGATGCATACTTAGCTAACAGGTAATTTTATGATGACGCAGAACATTTAAGACAATCTTTGGTATGCAGATGCACAGTTAACTTACAGGTATGAACCAGACAAGGATTTTATTGCTAGCGCAGAGGTGGTAGACTTCAGCACATTCATGATGTGCTGGCACCAGTTCATCCATAACATCTATATCTCATCAAGTACATCACTACGAAGGCAACGTGATGAAGGTGTATTTGTCACTGTGGCACATGAAGAGGTATTGTACATTTCTGAGAACACATTGCTATTGCATGCATTTTACAACTGTGGGCATTTTTTACTTTGTAGGAATGAGTGCAGCACAAACTATGGAGCCTTTCAGAACTTCATATGTACATGTACAAGGAAAATGTACTGAATGGAAAGTTCCCACAGCGTATCTGCAAGTATTGCAAAATTAATACCTACATCCTATTGTGAAGGATGCAGCGATCTGGAGAATACTGTGGCTGTGGCACTTCAAGATATTGTTTTACAAGTAAGAAAATCATTCTCTATGAGAACGTTGGTGACAAATATAAAGGATTGCAAGGCAATAGTGATGTAAAAAGGAAGGAAACTGGGGTCAATTAGAAGGGGAAAGATAATAGTTCTATATTTCGCACACAAACATAATGTCCTACAAATGGGCGAAATATAGTACTATTATGTTTCCCCTTCTTATTTCTGCCTTCCAATTCTATATGCCACCAACGTTCTCATGAGAATGTTTTTCTTGTTTCATTTTTTTTATTTCTCATGAGAAAAGAGACCATGTTTCTGGATCAGCCTCGTTGCTGTCGCGCTCATAGACCTTTTTATCTGGATCAGCCTAGTAGCTGCTGCACGCTCATAGACCTTTTCTGGATCAGCCTCGCAGCTGTCGCACTCATAGATCTTGTCTGGATCAGCCTCATAGCTGTCACGCTCATTGACCTCCTTTTCTTGATTAGTCGCACTTTTAGACCTTTTCTGGATCAGCCTCGTAGCTGTCATGCTCACAGACAGGTCTAGGAACGCGACAGCTACTAGACTGATCCTGAAAAGTCCTTCTATTCTTGATCGGCCTCATAGCTGTTGCGCTCATAGATAGTCCCTTTGCTGGATTGGCCTTGTAGCTGCTGCCTTATGTTGTGCTCGCCTTGTTGATTTCGTTTGACTATTAATAACCAAATGTGTTTAGTGCGTGTGGCTTACAGTATGTCCATGAATAGCAGATGTATGGCCTAGGTACGAGATTTCTTGTTTATCAAGCCTTATATACCAAATTAAATGGTGGGGGAGGGGAGGAGGAAATGTGGGAGGAGGAGAACGAGATGTGGGCCGAGTATTTTTGTTCTCTACAAGCACTCGCTGTTATGACACAGAACCAACGCAAAACTGGTCATATTTCTGTTATTGTTCAATAGCGATGACTATGGAAATGGATGACTAGAGAAATGATAAGATTCACGACTGTCCCTCCAGACAAAAGTCACTTTTTTTTATATTCATTATCCAACATGAATCCTATATGGAACCTGCTTCCGCAGGTTTCGATTCAGCATCTCACATAAATATGTTTTGCAAATAGTTTAATTAACTACAGTCAGAAATGGATTTTACAGTTACTTTATAGACAGCAATCATAAACCATACCAATTTCTTGCAACAATTTCATTGTCACACTATCTTGATTTCTTAGCTCATATTGTGTAAAAAAAAAGTGGGTCCAATTGATGTGCAATGACCCCTAAGTGTCCAGTCTCTGTTGGGTATTGACTTTTTGAAAAGACATGCCTGTGTTATAGATTTACCCAATATGGTTATGCGGGTTAAAGATTCCTTTTGTGACTTCAGGAAATGGGGAACAGGACAATTTGGTGTGTCAGGCCACGATCACTCTGATGGGGAATGTAACTGTTCTGCCCTGGAGTGAAGTTGAAGTTTTAGCAAGCACAAATTCCCTATGTGGTAGGGGAACCTGGTTGGTAGAAGGTCTGAGAGACAAGAACGTGCCACAAGTTCTTGTTGCGGGCACTGTTGTAAGCCCATTCAGGATCGTGAGTTGCGGTGAATACCGGTTTGTATGGTCGCTGGTAGCAATTACTGTTTACAAGGGAATGGCAGTTGTAGTGGCTGAGAGGATTGCAATAGTCACATTGCAGCGGCTGTAAATTGTCCTGTGGAGAATAGGGTGGATGGAATATCAGCATGAAAGAGAGCTCTATGTTATACAACTGTGCAGAGCTGTGACGACTTATCCGAGGAAGAGCATGAGGAATTGTTGGCCTTGTTGTTAAATGTAAAGATATTTCAGCCGATAAGGATGAAGAGCTGGGACGTACTGCTGTGGTGCAGCACTCCATTGTCACGGGAGACGCCCCACCCATAAAGCAGCCAGTGGGCAAATTCCCGCGGCAAGACAGCGTGATGTTCGCAAGTTGTTGGATGAAACGCTCCAGAAAAACAGGATTATGGGAACGGGATCTGGTCTTGTCCCCTGACACATCACATGACACAACGGTCCAATGGCTTTGTCACTCAGCTGCAGCTGCTGTACTGAGTGATCTCGCACCGATGCCGAAGCAATACAAGCTTCTTGACCAGACTGGACGTTGGATCGAGAAAGGGCTTGGGTGGTACAAGAAAAGGGGTCTGCAGAAAATTCGCACAATTTGTGAAGCAATGGGATCAGCTGGTGTTGAAAGATGCCGCCTTGTATAGACAGCATTAGGATGCCAATGGATACAGTCATCTCCAACTGATAGTGCCCAGGCACCTAGAGGAAGCCAAGACATTGAGCAGACTTCAGGAGCGTTTTTATTGACCAGGGCATGTTGAACCCACGAAAGTATGGTGCAGGTGTTGTGCTGATCGTGCTGCAAGGAAAAGTCCGGGGCAGAGGAGGCGAGCACCACTGCAAAGTATGGAATTGGGATACCCATGCAAATTATTAGCTGCCGATATTGTCAGGCCGTTTTCATCAGTGCAGAGTAGAATAAATATGTGCTAGTTTCTGACTATTTTACTCAATGGATGGAAAAATTTGCTATACCAAATCAGGAAGCTGTGACAGTTGCTGAGACGTTAGTGGAAGAAGTATTTTGCGATTTCCTTTCCGGAACAGCTACATTCTACAGACAGTTTGAGGGGAAACGTATGCAATAGGTCTGCAAATTACTGCACATTAACAAGAAGCAGACAACGGCTTATCATCCCCAATCTGACGGTTTTGTGGAACGTCTTAACCAGACACTCCTGAGTATGTTAGCTGCAACTGTGCACTAGCACACTGGAGATTGGGATAAACAGTTAAGGCTTCTGTGTATGGCTTATAATACTTCTGTCCACCAATCCACAGGCTATTCACCGTTTTTCCTAATGTTTGGCTGTCAAGTGAGAGTACCTGTCCATCTTGCGTATGGGACTACCCAGATGACGATACAGGAGTATGTCTGAAATTTGCGGCAAAAGAGGTTATTCGACAGTTGGGAATCACTTGGGTGCTGCTCTGAAGCGACAGAAAGAGTAGTACAACAGAAGAGTTCATGGGGATGAATATCAGGCAGGTGATTTAGTTTGGATGCACAACTCTGTTATCCCTAAAGGAGCGAGGAAACTACACTGTCCTTGAACTGGGCCCCATAAAGTCATGAAGAAGCTATCCACAGTGGTCTACACATGACCAAATAGGAGCAAGCGTTTCGGTAGTTCATTTTGATCACTTGAAGCACAAACACCAGACAAGATCACTCACCACAGGAAGTAGAAAAACAGTTACCTCGGCTGAAAGAGCATTGACATGGGGGTACAGAGTAGATCATTGTGGACATCGATGAGAAAGTTCTGGAGATGCAGCCAAGGGATAGAGGACCAAGGAGAAAGCCAAGGCAGCTACCTGAACCACTGGGGCATGAGGATGGATGGGCATGAAGCCCTAGAGAGTGATGACCACAACAGAGAACTTCCTCAACAGAGGTACCATCATAAGAAAAGATGTCCAAGCAAAATCAAAATCGGTATCCTAGGCGTCATCATCGTGCCCCGGACTATTACAAAGCCATGCCGTACTCTTCATAAATTTTTTTATCCAGCCTTTCAGAAAAGGAGCAGTATAACCAGAGGCTTCAATTATCATGGCTGTTGCTACTAGTGCGCTTGCGCAGGACTACAGTACATGTAGATTTGGAATTTCTAGGAACTAACTACAGGTATTTAAGAGTACATGTATGTGTGCTGTACTATCAGGTCTTTTGTCTTTTTCTGTGATCATACCTACTGTGGTGCTAACCAAGGTCGTTACACAATAATGATATCTTGGTTAGAATTTTTCATAAGGATCTTTCATAACCTTTTAGCTTCCACAGCTTTGACTAACATATAAATACAGCAAAGTATAAAATCAAATCTATTACGTCATTGTTGCTAATAAAAGATATTATCCAATCACAGGAGTTTAGCTAGACTTTAAATCCTACATCAGTACAATTATTTTGCATCATTAATACATAGTAGCATTAGTGTTCCGGTTTGAACCATTCGAACCGAACATCGAACCGAACCGGCTACATTCGAACCGAACCTCAAACAGTTCGTGATCGCCAATGTTATAATTGGCCGTTAATTAGCTAATTGATTCTTGCAGTTGATCAAGTGCACGGTCCATATAATTTGTCCATCTACATTAGTACTATTAACTGCGGAATAATCGCCCTGTACATGTACATGTACAGGGCGATTTCAAAGTTGCGCAAAACGGTATAACTCCAGACCTGAACATTTAAATAAACTGAGCAGTAACTTTTAAAACTGCTAATTAATAACTTTACATTAATCACTGGCATGTTTTATGGTTCAATAGCATAATTTTTCCATGCTCAGCTCTGGAGTTATACCAGTTCTACCAATTCAAAGATTTTGCACGACTTTCCAATCACCCAGTATATGTATCAGACCTGTAGCAAATCATACAGTTGGCAATGGTTTATACGAAATGAATATTTAATGAGTGGTTCGAACGGTTCAAAATTCGTTCGAACTGACCATCGAACCAAGTCGAATTGATACCAGTAGGGTGGTGATGAGATAGGGCAAGCAGATGATTTTAACAAAATGTTAAGCATAAGAAAGTAGTGGAATCATATTTCACAGGGCATCAAACATCAATATTAACAACCGTTTGCACCAAAGAGGTTTGGTGTATGTGACAGCGTGACGAGCCCATTCCTGGGCATTTCAACTGTTCTTGACAAATGAGTACCTTCAGTTCCTTCTGTTTTGTGAATGCCTAAAAAAACATTCTTAGTGTTTACTAGTAACAGAAGTATTTAGCGAAACTTCCATATAGGATTTGACACCGACTAAATATCAAAAATGGGCGACCCATTTATAACAAGACTCCTGACAATTGCTAGTTGTTGTAATCGAACGAGAAGATGAAAGTGAGTAGTTTCGTCGTTTGTTTTATCTCGCAAAACCATGCAGTTGTAGAGAACAAAAGGGTATGAGAACGTTGGATTTGATGGCAATGGTGGTGTAAAAGCAAGGAAACAAGGGTCTATAATAGTAAGGGAAATCTCATAGTCCTATATTTAGCACACAAACATAGTATAGCCTACAAACGGGCTAAATATAGGACTATGACATTTTCCCTTACTATTACAGACCCTTGTTTCCTTGCTTTTTACACCACCATTGCCTTCAAATCCTACATGTATATCATAGAGAATGTTTTGATAAAAAGTAACCGAACATTGTGTAATAGTGTAACCATTAGACGATGGCTTTTATCCTGGCCACTGCAGATATATTGCAACAACTGGTGGTGTTCTTTAAACACCGCATCCACGAGAAAAGCGGGGAAATCTGTGGGCATTTGTGGATATTGATAATTCCCTCCTATCGTTTTTTTGACTGGAAAAAAAAATCTGAAAGCTCTCCCATTTGTAAAGAGTAATTTTGGAATGGTGCTCTATAAATAACTCCCTGTTACGGTAAATGCCCTCGGGTACACTTTTTTCAGGGTCGTATTTCCCACCACCTTGAGTATTTTTCATACAGTTTTTACGCAATTATTTTAATGTTCTAGAAGGAATGTTATTTTTAAAAATCTGTAGCTCTTACGCGATAATGCTAGAACCACTCAACTATGCAATGACATTTCGAGCCAATAGTATGTCTGTTTGAGATTTTAAAAATGCAATATGCCTCATAATAGTACATGCAGTGAAATCTCCACTCAAACCAAGCAATTCTATCTAGAGGGAATTAATCATTTTTCAGTTTGCCCCAAAATAGACTAAATTTCCACGCATTTCTTGTGGATGCAGTGTTAAATACTTTGCCACCATTGGTGCTCTTAAAGCCGTTTAAAGCTTGATTTGTCTTTGACTTCATTCAGAAAGATGATTATGAATAAGGAGAAAAATAGGGACAGGATATGTGAAATTGACAGGGTATGTGAAATGGATATGAGCATTTTTGTTCTCTAAATGCTTGAGTGTTTTTAACCTGAAACCAACGTCAAATCGGTCAGTTCTGTGATAGTTTTACTTCTACATGCAAGTCCTGCTTTTTTCATGACATTCGTTACACCAACCCACCTTGTTTTTAATGCTTATATCAATATCAGAAGTAGAAAGGAGACACTCCACGCAAGTAGTATGACCTTCTGATAGAGCAAGGTGTAATGGAGTATTACCATCCTGGAGTGGGTACAATAGTTTAATCAATATGGACATGAATACAGTTCTAATAAATCACAAATCCACCTCGTTTTTAATGTTTATATCAAGATCAGAAGTAGAAAGTTATTAGTTACTTGTTAAAAGTAACCGAACATTGTGTAATAGCACACAGTGTAACCCTTCGATGCCGGTATTTATCCCGGCCACTGCATCGAACAGTGGATATATTGCAACAACTGGTGGTGTTCTTTTAAATACTTTGCCACCATTGGTGCTCTTAAAACCGTTTAAAGCTTGATTTGTCTTGGACTTCATTCAGAAAGATGATTATGAATAAGGAGAAAAATAGGGACAGGATATGTGAAATTGACAGGGTAGTGAAACGGATATGAGCATTTTTGTTCTCTAAATGCTTGAGTGCTTTTAGTCTGAAACCAACGTGAAATCGGTCAGTTTTGTGATAGCTTTACTTCTAAATGCAAGTCCTGCTTTTTTCATGACATTCATTACACCAACCCACCTCATTTTTAATGTTTATATCAAGATCAGAAGTAGAAAGGAGACACTCCACATAAGTAGTATGACCTTCTGATAAAGCCAGGTGTAATGGAGTATTACCATCCTGGAGAGGGTACAATAGTACAATCAATATGGACATGAATACATCTTGCAAATGGTTATGTATGCAAATACATAACTATTTGTGATAGGTTGTACATCTACATGTACATGCAAGTCTTGCTTCATTCATGACATTCATTACACCAACTCACCTCATTTTTAATGTTTATATCAATATCAGAAGTAGAAAGGAGATGCTCCACACAAGTAGTATGATCTTCTAATACAGCAAAATGTAATGGAGTATTACCATCCTGGAGTGGGTACAATAGTACAATCAATATGGACATGAATACATCTTGCAAATGGTTATGTATGCAAATACATAACCATTTGTGATAGGTTGTACATCTACATGCAAGTCCTGCTTTATTCATGACATTCATTACACCAACCCACCTCGTTTTTAATGTTTATATCAATATCAGAAGTAGAAAGGAGAAGCTCCACACAAGTAGTATGATCTTCTAATACAGCAAGGTGTAATGGAGTATTACCATACTGGAGAGGGTACAATAGTTCAATCAATATGGACATGAATAAATCACCAATCCACCTTGTTTATAATGTTTATATCAATATCAGAAGTTGAAAGGAGACACTCCACACAAGTAGTATGACCTTCTGATACAGCAAGGTGTAATGGAGTATTACCATCCTGGGGTGGGTACAATAGTTCAATCTACATGGACATGGATACATCTTGCAAATAGTTACACGTATGTATGCAAATGTACTATGATCCCACCCACATAAAAGTATAAAAGCCAATGGCCTGTGTTTTAACAGGCGGATCTCTGTAACTGTGAATGCAAATGCATATCATTTATCATTGTGGGGTATGATATTATTCCTGAAAAGTTGAAAATGGTCAGAGAAGCATTAATGGATACGCACATTTAAACAAGCCTTTTTAAGGTAGCAGAGCACTGTTATATTTGATAGCCCAGCCCCATATTATATAGTACATGTTTTATGAATTTCAGTGGATTGAAACTAAGTTCATCCAGTAAAGGAATGCGCCACGAACAAGGGACGCCCTCCCGATAGAGTGGACACCTACACAGCACAATTATGTTAGCGTAGCAAAAAGATGCCCTTGAGTACAGCACACCTGCTTAAATATCTCATACACTAACAATAATGTCCGCATGCATACACAATCCCGACAGTTCTAGAAGCGCGAGGTGCTCACTATTGAGGACAACGTAAACACAGCTAGAGCTGGGTACTTGACAGTATGCCCTGACACTTCTCTCTCCTTCTGTTGCATTGCTGTTGCCTCTGGCAACACAATGCTTCAAGAAAGTGCAATTGCATTTGCATTCCTTACGATAGAGTACTGTGTATTGAAATGTCTGTAGTGCAAGACTCCAAATGGTCAGTCTGGCATTTGTGTCTTTCATCTTGTCAAGCCATTCCAGTGCACGATGGTATTAGAGTAATGGATTGGAAAAAGAACTATGAATCTCATTTGTTATGTACAGTCCGCGTTTCGGAGCTGCAATAAATGAATCGTATGCTTCAATGGCTACTGCACTTGTTGTAACTCCCGAATCTACTGGTTCCAGTCCTACTGCCACCATAGCATCTTAACTTAAGCTCCTTTTGAAACAGCTCTTTGTACCTTTTCTTCATTGATTTATTGCTTCTAACTATGTCTCAATTTACAGCTACGTCATTTCGTATACAATAAGCCATCTCTACTATAAGGTGTATTACTTCAATCATAGATATTAGAGTCAACTTCCTCTTTCCCATGATAGCTTAGAGCAAAACCAAAAAAAGTGTAATATGATAATAATAATATAATATACATATCATACAAACCATATCCAATATCGGTACAAGTATTAAAAAACGAGATCGGAGTGCACTGTATATAAGACCTCGACATCATCAAATAATTCGATGATTTTTCTCTATGTTGTGATGTGCAGACAATATAAACACCTACTAGAAGATGTGATCCAGTCCCATGAATTCGGTTATTTTATACACAGTACACGCCCTGTATTGCCGGAGTTTCACGCTACCGATATATTTATGATACACAATCAAATGTACATGTATTGCCGCATGGGTTACAAGATTTCAAACGTATAGAAGGCTCTACAGTACTAAGCGCAGAGTCCCACAGTGCTTTTGCAGTCGATAGCCGGCTAACAAAACTGGATAAATGTTTAAAATGGTTAAACCCATCGTAACCTACGTTTCTCACAGGTTAAACATGACCAAAAAGTACGAATAAGTGTCAAACTCGTTAACTTCTCTACGGTCACGCCCCAAATAGTTGAAACACGGATTGTACGTACTACTTCTATTGAACGTAAATGGATCACGTGAGATGTTTCCAATCCATTACTCTAATATCTATGGTTTGGGTCATTCCAAAAATGATTGCACCCCCTTAGTTTCAAATTTACACGCCAATTCAAATTGTTGTTCTCCTCATTGAAATAAAGTTGAAAACATCATACTTGGCCTAATACTTTTTTTCATATGCACCCTCTTTGATTAAAATTTATCACCAACTGTAAAAGCTGAAGACAAAAAAATTATGCAGTTGTATACAAAATACACTTAGCAATGTGAACTTGAAAATTATTAATGTATGTTTTTTGATAATAAAAAATTTAGTTACCACCCTCCAAACTGACTTCTTCGTTGATTTTCTTCCTGAAAATTGGGTGATTTCCAGTTATAGACACTTCATCATTGTTTTTACCTTTTCAGTCTTACGCGTCCACTTTCGATCAATTGTTACAGTTTAAAGTATACCATTTTTGTTACCTTTCTTGTTCGTCGATTTGCGCTCTCCAGCGAGTACGGAATCGTTCCAAATTTTCAGTATTAAGCGAGCAATGCATTTGATATAGAATCAGCCTCCTTACGTGCTTGTATCGTTCAATGCAACATACAAAAACAGCTAAAAGTTGAAAGCAGCTTGGTAACTTCGCCATTTTGAGTTATTGGCAAATGAATATAATTATATTACTCGTAAACATTAATAACTATCGATGCTATCATGGCTGAGGGCGGTGCCAAGGACGTTGTTTAGGACGATCGAAACGGTTCTTTTCAGAACCAATCAGAGGAAGCATCAACTAGCAAGCGAAGCACTAGGCGCGCTAGCATGGAAGCTGTATCTGCGTGGGCAGAACTTAAACAAAAAAATGGAAATCTCTGCGAGGAAATCAAATTACTGAACACCACCAGGCAGAGAAAAGAAGAGGAGCAAGCTGACTATAAAAGATTCATCTGCAGAACATCTGGATGCATTGTCTGAATTCATGCTTGATCTTACCGACTCTGATGCAAATATCCTTGCTTTGCGTATGTATTCCTTGGAGTTGAGCAATGGTGTCTCATCAATTCAAGCTCGGACAAAGTGAGCAGAATGTTTTTAGTACGTACACGCAGTGTGAGAAGATGGGTTCAATTATGGGAAGCTCTTTGTTCGATGGTTGTTGTGAATGTGGTGACAGAGTAAAGTCAAATTGTCCAGCTCTTGTATTTGAATTAAGACAATGGATTAACGACCGCTCAAAACTAAGAGGGAAGCATTCTGATGGATATTTGACTATTCAACACATTCAGGACTACATACTCCAAACTCTTTTCACTGATCCAGACATTGTACCAACTGAAGTTTTAGACATGCACAAAGAAAGATACCAATCACGTCTTCTGTCCAGAATGACTGTTCTTCGCTGGGTCCACAAACTTGGTTTCAAGTGGGCTGATTCTGCAAATGCTCCTTTTTGTGACCGACATGAGGATCCAGAGATTGTTGCCAACCGTAATGATTGGGTGAAAGCAATGATTGCTTTAAAACCATGCCTTACAGTTTTCAATGAGGCCACAGTAAAACCAGAGTGGCCTAACCTTCCTCCTGGTGAAATGCCACTGATGCATGGCAACCATGACAAATGTATTGTATATGCAAATGAAGGCAATCGCTATGCTTGGGTAGATAGTAATAGTTACCACATGAAACCCAAAGGTGATGGTGCTACCATAATGGTCAGTGGGGTTTCAGTGGCATTTCATGGTTGGATGGGGCTTGAAATGGTTTAACCTAAAACTGATGGCACATGGAAGCATGACAACATAATGAGCAATGTGACAAAGGTGATAGATGAGTTTGAAATTGTTTACCCAGGGATCAGTTACTTTTGACATATGACAATGCACCATCACATGTTGCAAAACAAAAGGAGGCCTTATCAACCTCATCAATGAACCTCTCAGATGGAGGAAAACAGCCCATACTCACCCAAAATGGGTGGTATGATTCATTGGATCCTATTACAGGAACCGTTACCAGGATAACTCAACAAATGTGGTATCAATCTGATGATGGAACCCAAATTGCTAAAGGAGCCTTGAGGATTTGTTCAGAAACGGGATTGCCTGGAGTGTCAAACATGAGACGTAATGTACTAAGGGCATTGTTGTCAGAGCAACCTGATTTTAAAAATGTTAAACCCGAGCTACAAGAAGAAGTGGAACATTCATTCTTTTTGGCCCAAAATGCCATCCAGAATGTATGTTTGTAGAAATGTGCTGGGCATATGTGAAACATTATTGCAGACAGCATTGTGAGATTAGTATAATAACTTTGAGAAAAAAATCTACAATATGCCCTATCTCCACAGTATCTTACAGTTGGATTGCAGACTTCTTTTTCAGAACACACCTGGAAAAGGATTGAAGCCTATGAAAATGAATCAAATGGGATTGCTGTATATAGAGCATTAAATGCACTTCGGAAGAAACATTGCCAACACCGAAAAGGTGTATATACAACAGTACCATAACCTGTGCAATGATGATTAGGACACATACACACACGCATATACATTATGTACATCCACATGTCAGTGCACAATGTTCTAGTCATGAATCTTCTGAGATAATTGAACCCATCGTCTCACAGTACGTGTACTTACTAAACACATTCTGCTCACTTTGTCTTGAGCTTGAATTGATGAGACACCATCGCTCAACTCCAGGTAATACGTACGCAAAGCAAGGATCTTTGCATCGAAGTCAGTAAGATCAGGCATGAATTCAGACAAGGCATCCAGATGTTCTGCAGATGCATTTTTTATAGTCAGCTTGCTCCTCTTCCTTCTTTTCTCTGCCTGCTGGTGTTCAGTAATTCGATTTCCACGTGGAGATCTCCTTTTTTGTTTAAGTTCTGCCCACGCAGATAAAGCTTGCTTCGCTTGCTAGTTGATGCTTCTTCTGATTGGTTCTGAAAAGAACCGTTTCGATCGTCCAAAACAATGTCCTCGGTACCGCCCTCAGCCATGATAGCAATTAATGTTTATGAGTAATTTAATTATATTCATTTTCTAATAACTCAAAATGGCGACGTTACAAGCTGCTTTCACTTTTAGCGGTTTTTGTGTGTTGCATTGAACGATACAAGTACTTAAGGAGACTGATTCTATATCAAATGCAGGTCAATCCATTTTATGTCAATCACTTTTGGCCCTCACAACTTCAGATCTTGATGCAATTTCTCATATTTGTTTGCCTTGATATGGATGTTAATTATGCATATTATCAACTTAATAACTTTAATGGTTTACAAAATATATCTTCCTGAATAATTGATTTTTGCAACTTGGAGGGCTCACATCTTTGCCACCACAATGCAGATGCTGGTATATCAGGCATCAAATTGAAGCTCCTTTCTCAGCACAACTGAACGATGTAAATCATTTTTCAGGGTGATGAATGGGTTAAATATGAAACCTGAGTTTAATGTTTACTTTACAAAAAAGAGGTCACTTGCCATATGATACAAAAGGTTTTTATTTCAACATATAATAGTGATTGATGGTCCCAATGTTTTCCAAAAATAAAAAGCTTGAGTATCAGTAACCCCTGGGCACCATGCACAGCTAAAACCTGAAGTCGCCTTTTTTTTTCCAACTTGGTTGATTTAGCTCTAATCTAACGTAAGTGGTGTTTACGTAGTGGGGAGCAGTATTATGTAAGCGTCTTACCACGGCTATCGAAATTGTGGTTATTAGTTACCATGACTCGGCAGTTTTTTTTTTTGTAACTGTAGTACGAATCGTTGAGCGTTAAATAGAGGCAAACTTGTGCAAACACATTAATTACAGTGTACAGCCATGAGCAGTTATTGGAGAGCTGATACTGTTGCGATCCTTTCAATCACCATCGGCGCTGTATATACTCGCAGTTTCCAGTTGTACCAGCATCATTGATTGTAAAACACCCATCTCTCACGCTACAAAGTGGAGTCGTCGCTTGCTGAATTGACTAAAAGTAATACGTGAGTGTTCTCCTGAGTCCAGGACTCCTGATGTACCTTTATTAGAATGTGCAGGTCCAAGCAACGAACATGCCGGTCCTAGCAACGAACGTGTTTAGACAATTGCAGCAAGCTACGAGTCCACTTTTTAGCGAGAGAGATGGGTTTCTACAATCAATGATGCTGGTACAACTCGAAGGTGCAAGTATATACCAGCAACTCATTTGGATGCCACACTAGTCGCCTCTGTGACTGATGAAGCTGTGGTGAGCCAAGAAGGGGAACAGTCTAACAGACTTAATAGTTAATTAGTTACATTATAGATATTTATATAGATCCGAATTAGGGCTATACATGAATCAGTTGATCACTATAAGCATATATATAAATAACTGTGCTGTGGTCTGTTTTGGTAATCTTGATTGTTGTAGTTTGATTTTCAAACTGTTTTAATTATTAATGGAACCAGTTTAATGACAGTAGGCTATATTATTAATATATTCTGAAACAATTGTGTATTTATACTTGCATGGTTCAGAAATGTCATCATCAACTATGGTTTTAAACCACTGTGGAGGGAGGCCGTGAGTTTAAATTGACAGCGGAATGCATTCATGCTTTCGACGAGCTTAGGTCAAGCTTAATAACATCACCCATACTATTTTAACAAATCTTTCATCTACAACACAGATGGCTGTCAGTATGCCATTGGAGCAGTGCTGTCACAACAGTACAATGGAAAGGAGAAGATGGATGTTTACGGAAGCCTGGTACTTAGTAAGGCGGAGAGGAAGTATTGCGTCACGAGAAAGGAATTTTTGGCAGTCATAAGTTTTGCCAAACATTTTAGATCATAACTTTTAGGTCACCGTTTCAAACTGGGAATGGACCATACATGTACTTCGTAACAATGGTTATGGAACATAAAAGAGCCTGAAGGACAGCTCGCAAGATGGCTGGAACAGCTGCAGGAGTACAATTTTGGGGTGATTCACCAAAAAGGATCCTCACATGGAAATGCTGATGCCCTTTCACGGACTAGTTCAGACATTGAGTATGGCGAGGGCGAACCGCGGCTGGATTACAAATACTGTAGCAGTGGTGTGACGGTATCCACTGTCGAGTACCAGCAAGATGAAAAGACTCTTCGTCAGTTCCTGTTGGGAGGACGAAAATGTTGGAGTGGTTTTTATGGCCATAAGTAGTGGAAGAGGGGTGTGTCCACAAAGATAGAGGGGAAATGTACAGAACTGAGCATCTTAGTACGGAACTGGGAACAGTTGATATTTAAAAATGGTACTGTAAAGACGCTATGAAAACAATAAAGGTAAAACTCATGTGCAGGTGGTAGCTCCAGCACCAATCCGACAAAATATATTGAGACAGCTGCATGAGGAAGTAATGGATGGACA
Source organism: Eunapius fragilis (assembly GCA_963681505.1). NCBI lineage: Eukaryota > Metazoa > Porifera > Demospongiae > Spongillida > Spongillidae > Eunapius > Eunapius fragilis. The sequence goes on along the minus strand of OY811982.1, from coordinate 4,700,446 downwards.
TTTGGGGGAAGCCAAAACACTTAGTCGTCTTAAAGAACAATTTTATGGGCCGGGACACACTAAAGATGTGCAGAAGTGGTATAGTACATGCTCTAAATGTGCCACCAGAAAAACACCATCACAAAAACAGAGCCCCTCTCCAAGGCGTTAGTGCAGCATACCCTATGCAAATAGTAGGCGTGGATATAGTGGGACCTATATCTCCCGGGGAGACCAATAATCGGTACATACTCGTGGCTTCAGATACCTTCAAGACGTGGGTGGAGGTTTACGTGACTCCCAATCATAACGGTTACAAATAGATTAATTGATGAAGTCTTTTGTAGATTTTCTATTCCTCTTCAGCTCCATCCGATCAAGGACTTCAGTTTGAAGCTGAAATTATGAGAGGTGTGTTGTCCCCTTGCAGATTAACAAGACCTGCACAACGCCATATCCCCTACAGTTGGATGGTCTAGATGAACGCTTCAATTGTACGTTGATTTACATGCTAACTGAAAACTGTTCAAGACCACCCCACGCAATGGGAACTGCATTTAAAGAACATGTGTATGGTGTATAACCTCAGTTCATCCCTCTACAGGATTTCGCCTTTATACCTGATGCAAAGTTCCAGTAGACATTGTATATGGTTCTGCACCTGAGGAATCTTTGCCACAACACGAAGATGCTAAGGAAATTAAGAAGGCATTTGACGTCGCTAGAAGTAACATCGGAACTACCACAGAAAGGATGAAGGAATCTTACAACGAATCCATGGAAATTCTTATGACTCAGGTGATTTGGTGTGGCTACATAACCCTGCTGCTCCCAAATGAAAATCCAGGAAGCTCCATTCTACCTGGTCAGGACCTTACAAGGTGGTGAAAAGGTTGTCTACAGCGGCGTACCGTATTCAAGATAAACGAGGGAATGGATCCAGAAGGAGACGTAGGCTAGTGGTGCATTTCGATTGTTTAAAACCTAGCCGTACGAGTATTTGTTTTGATGATGCTAAGTCCAGTGAAGTAAACCCTTAAGAAACAGAGCCTAATGCAACTCAGGAGCTCTCTAGAGGTCCGTGGTGTCCAGGAACGACCCTGCAGCTCTTGCTCTTTGACGTGGATGAGGGGTCAGTGGTGTCCAGGAACAACCCTGCAGCTCTTGCTCTTTGACGTGGATGAGGGGTCAGTGGTGTCCAGGAACAACCCTGCAGCTCTTGCTCTTTGACGTGGATGAGGATTCCTCATCCACGTCAAAGAGTAAGAGCTGCAGGGTTGTTCCTGGAAACCATGGACCTCTAGAGTGCCCCTGAGTTGCATTAGGCTCTGGATGAGGATGAACGTGTGGAACCGGCAGTCCACCATGACACAGAAAAGCAGCTGATTAAGGTACTACCTGCACAAGCTGGACCAACCCATGCTGAACAACCATCCATACCTGCTTTTGCTACTGAGCAGCAGACAATGCAGATACTACCTGCACAAGTGGGACTAAACCAAGCCGAACATTTCTCTGTTCAATCACACAAAGATTTCTTAATTATTCGACGTTTTTTTCCCCTGTGTATTAGTACAAGTCAGGCCGGTGGCCTCCTCTTTCAAAGGAGAGGGTAGTGTCGTGAACAAAGGCATATATATATAGATCCACTTCTATGACAATGTAATGTATATGCGCATGCGTGTATGTGCTGGCACCAGCCGGGTTGAGCCTCGTGTGATCCCCGGTGTATATATGTCACTGTATGCATTGAAAAAATCACTTCTGATTTGGCTATTCATAACAATAACACCTGTATAACCCATCTCACCTTGTTGGCCGAATTAACAGGTACTCCACTTTCGATTAATATCGCCACTTCATCATAATCACCTCTCTCTGCAGCATCTAAAAGTTGTTTGATCTATGAAAGTAAATAAACCATAGCATGGCAGAAACCTGTTGATATGTGTGGTTGGTTTTACACAATTCAATATAGCGTGCATTGAATTCAAAGCCAATTTCACGTAAGCAGTAACTGGATGAGGGGTGTATCAATTGCCTTACGTACGTTCCTCCGCCATCTACGTATACATACAAATAACACGATCATACTTAAGGTTGTTCATTCTCAGAGCAACGTAGATCTACGCAATAGTAGTACCTTTTCCTTCAATTGTGCGGTTGCCATCTTGTATTGGATAAGGTTGGCGGCCAATGAATGATTAAATCCGATAACTGGCTATGAAATCAATTATTTGGGCAAGGGCCACAGCCGGACAAAAGGATCCATAATTAGACAATACCGTAAACCCCCATTGCGGCCATGGCCTCATTAAAATGGCGTTTTTTTGAGAGAGCTGTATCTTGTTCATTTTACCATCAAATACCTGTTGATCCCTCACATTTAACTGGTGTATCGTGGTAGTAGGCACTATACCATGCGCACTCTTCATATCGCAATCCTTAATACTAGTAACGCGCAGCCAATTGATATCGTCGGGTAACTTTAGGATGAAAACAGACAAATTCTCAAGACGGTTGGTATGCCGCATCGTAAACTACACACAAGTAGGTGAACAGAAACACCATTCAGACGCAGCCATTCAGATCGATACAGATATAATACATACCTGATCCCAGTTGGTTACTCAGTTCCTTACATATAGCAATAAATTAAAACTTCTGAATGAGAATGACACTATTCGTCAACCCTGAAACAGGATGATATACGTTTATGGTACAGACTGTAAATATATACATATCTGATACAGATCGTTAAGATTTGGCTGCGCACTCTGGATAAAGGAAAGGAGATTTCAAAGGGAGTTTAAGGATTCCTTTATAAAGGAGTCATACCACAATGGTCCTTTACTCCTTTACTTACAAAGTGAATACTTAGAGCAAACGTCCTTTGCTCCTTTACTTACAAAGTGAATATTTAGAGCAAAGGTCCTTTGCTCCTTTACTTACAAAACGATGATTTAGAGCAGAGGTCCTTTACTTACAAAACGATTATTTAGAGCAAAGGTCCTTTGTTCCTTTACTTACAAAGTGAATATTTAGAGCAAAGATCTTTTGCTCATTGTTCATGCACTATACAATCTCTGACTGCTATTCCACATGCAACTTTTTCTCTTGTTCTGAGCAAGGATGGCGGATGAACTGATCAGCAATGGTAGCGATGATATCCTCACTGTCCCTGCGTGCAATCCAGTGGAGGATGCAATTAAACAGTATGCATTACCTGTGCGGTGGGGAGAAATGTAGAGTTCCAAGGAAGAAACCAACGCCACTTACAAAATTTAACTGAAAAGGATAAGTTTGGTCATCCTGTTCAGCAATGGGTTTGATTAGCTAATTCAACCTGCCGAGGCAAAATGATGGGAAAAGGTGTAGTATTAAAATTTTACCTTCGTCAACATCTGCAGCGATTGACGAGATAAAATCATTTCATGACACGACATCATCTGCTCTGACTGTAAAGAAGACCAAATGGAAGGTCGAATCAGAAATCAAAACACAAGCTAGCCCTGAATCAAAACTGTTTAATGACAATCCTGAAAGATTTATGAAGCTTACCTCTGTGGTTGATTTAATTGTTGCTAAGTTTATGCCTTTCAGCTATTTTGAAAATGATCACATTAGACATCACTACAAGTTGTGCGCGCTGCCCAAGTTTATAAATGGCCTAAATAATAAGCAAGTTAAGCATGTAATTGTGGAGATTTATAATGCAACCAAGAATGCAGTCATGAAAGACCTAGCAAGTGATATCAAGAAGGCTCCAATACCACTTGCCAGCTTGAATGTTGACTTATGGACCTCCAAAATATCATCTGATAAATACTTAGGTTTGTGGCTTTTTAATATGCCTGCAAGACCATTGTCCTCTTGTGATGCTTGATCCAGCTATTCAAAAACGCTATCAGACGCAAATGGGACCCAAACCACCTCTTGTTCAATGCAGAGATATTGAGCTGACTGAGACTGGCAAAATAACAAATATACTGTTGGCAGATGGATTGGATAAGTGATTATTGAAGCCTCACTACTTCAAGTGTATAGTGTTGCTTGCATTGGTGCCAAACAGCATGCAGGGAATTGCAGTATCTGGATAAAGTTGTTCAATTGGATCCATCTTTTAATCCAGCAATAGACAATGCAGCAGCACTGGCCACATGTTTGCGTGAATGGGTGTGGATCTTTATTTTTGCTCAAGTGGCTAGCCTGGTGGAAACTACCCATAATAATATTTCTACAGATAAACTTGGGAGTTCTACAACGCGTCAGTGTACAAAGAATGCAGATAGAATTCTTTGCACAGATCTAAGTGGTGATCATATTGATGTAATGGGCCTGTTTGATGCTATACAGCACAAGAATATGAACATCAACTCACCTTCCCCTTCTGCTTCTGACCTTGCATGTGAAGAAGTGGAACACTACAGGAAGTTACTTGTATTTACTGAGGCAGACCACATTAATTTGTTAAAGCCAGAGAATATCTTACCTTGGTGGAATAAAGTTGGAGCTGTTCAGTTTTCTTACCTTAGTGTGGTTGCCTGGGCTGTGTTTGGTGTTCCACCCTCAATAGCTGTTTTGGAAAAAGATTTTTCAGCTGCTGGTGATCTAATTACACGAAAGAGGGCTCTATTGATGCAGTGTTTGCTGAAATGGTGCTTTTTCTGCATGACTGCATGAAGTTTTGGATAAAATTCTTATGCTAGTCCCAATCTATCAATGCCCAGGATGTAAGACAAGTTCATTTCACGTTATATGAGGGATCCAAGAATGGAGTGTATCTGCAATAATGACTATAGCAGCATGGCAGTGATTCAGAACTAGACTAGAATTTTTTTTTGCACGAGCATTTTGTACTCAGTCAGACAATGGATATATGGGTCCTATGATGACTTATTTGCTGCAAATGTGCTCATAAGCCATTTGATCCTCAGTTGAATTTAAATAAGGTCCTTTGCTCCTTTACTACAATTTCTATTTATACCACAAAGGTCCTTTGCTCCTTTAAACACAATTTCTACTTGTACCATCAAGGTCCTTTGCTCCTTTACACACAATTTCTATTAATAACACAAAGGTCCTTGCTCCTTTCACGCAATTTCTATTTATACCATAAAGGTCCTTTGCTCCTTTACACACAATTTTTATTTATACAATAAAGGTCCTTTGTTCCTTTAACTGCTCCTTTATCCAAGGTGTGTTTGGCTGTGAAGAACACACTCGTTACTCATCCTCAGACCTAATCAAATATTTCGTCAGCTCACTCAATTCTTGCACCAGACCACTTCTCGTGTAGCGGTGATGTAATCCACCAGCAGCTGTGAGTGTTGGTCTGGGTACAAGACTAAGTGAGGACTAAATTACCTTTTTTACTTGTGTGGTGGGGAATGGCAGCTACAGCTTGTGGGGCTCAGTGATCAAGTGTTCCTTGACAATACACAGCCGATGCTGTACTTTGTCAATAACTTTTGTGTATCCTAAGCCAAGTCGTATAAACTTGGAGTGAATGGACTCACCCCCCCCCCCCCCCCCCCCCCCCCCCACCCCCTGCCAAAACCAACACATGTGTTGTGGACAGAGCTAGGTGCTGCTATCTGAAGTTCATCTTGAATGAGCCGCCTCCTTTGTCCCCTCCAGTTTTTAACTATACCTCACTAGTAGGAATGACCGCATAATGCCAGGTTAACTGTCCTGTCCTGCAAATTATTGTATAAGGTTTATGCCTTGACCTCGTAACCAGTCATTCTCTTTCAAGAGGTCAACAACCTTTTAACAAGATCAGGAATATAAACCAATGGAGCTCCCCTAAGCTCTCCACCACCAGAAGTGTGAGGAAATGAAACCAGAGCCATATCTCCTTTCAGGTTGTTGCTCACAATTAATCTGCAGATGTGGCACATCCTCTCCTCCCCAGCTAGTGAAACTCAAGATGCTTTGAGCCACCTGGACAAGTAATATTTTTGATATTTTTATGTAATTCTTTATCTCATTCTGTTCCAGGGAATAGCTAGGCCGGCTTTTATAGCCAATGCTTGAGCTGAGTCAATTACAATGTTCGTGATGCCTGCCTTTGCAATAGAGACTTCTTCACTCAGAGTAAGCTCCTCCTTCTCCATCAGGGCAGATAGTTCCCCTCCACTGACAATGCTCCTTGCTGTCTGAATCTCTGGACACCTTGTCTTCACTGTCCTAGAATAAGCAGCTGAGGTCGGGTGCCAGGTGTTTGTTACATACATGGATGTCATTGGCTACAAGGTATGTAGTTTTAGTCATAGGGGTAGGACTAAGGGGAGGGGGGGAATTAGGGGGGGCCTTGGGCATTATATATACGGAGAATTTATATAGGACACATCGTCTGGGTTCTGCCAATCCTGTTTATGTATTTCAGCAGTGCTGGCCTTCTCTTTCCTCCCTACCAGTAAGAGATGGTGTGCACTCATACCGTTTTATAGCAACCAGCCTTCACATTGCCATCCTTCAGCAAGATTGCTTAATGCTGGTCTCATTTCTGTGGTTATCAAAGAGCTGTACTCTGAGCAGCAAGAACACACTGGGGACGATGCTGTTTCCCACTCCACACCACATCTGGTATGGGCCAGCGTACGACATGGTAGATCTAGGGCTGTGTCAGACTGTTTGAACACACCACACACTTCAACCCACTGACACTGTTTTGGCTTGTCAGTGGTGGGTATGACTCACTTGAGAAGATTGGAAGCTGGTCATCATCAAAAGGTCCATTAGGAAATGAATGCTGATGCTCAACATGTCTTTGTGGAAGACGATCATGTTGGCCCAGCAGATGATGACAGCGAAAGTGATAGAAAAAGTGAGGCAGAGAATATTGACGAGGAGGAAGACATGGAGAACTTTTTGAGGATCTCAAATGGTCTAGTTATCATCCATTCCCATCAAAGCTGCGTGCTCTTCTATTCTTCTTGGTCAATAGCCCCATCCTGTGGTGCGTATGTTTCCTTCTTCATCTTTTTTTACCTATTTTTTAATGAGGGTTTAAGGAATCTAGCTATTGTATTGTTCATTTTGAAAGTGCTTGGTGTTAAAGCTCCTAGCCTTGCCAGTGTCAAGAGATTACAGTTCTCTGAGATGGAATTACCTCAAAATGTATGCTGTATTATTGCCAATATATTCATAATTTACCAATGTACACATTAGAATGTTGACTGTGACTGAATTATCACATAACAATTGGTCCCTCAAATAAAGTCCCCCCAGACCAAATATTTCAGAAAAAAAATGATCACCGCGGGGAGACCATTATTTTCAGAAAAAATCGGTCCCCCTTTGAAAAATTTGGTCCCCCCTTTTTTAGTTGAAATATATGGTCCCCCTTGAAAAATTTAGTCCCCCTCCCCAATGTGGTTGTATAACTAAAATTAAAGGCCCTATTAAATAAGCTATTTTTACAAGACATGTATAATGTAGGTTCCTCTAAGTTTGGCGGCATGGAAGAAAACTTTGCCTAATTGACCTCCTTCAGATGCCGCGCTCTGAAAAACATGTTTTTGGTCTAGCTACAGATTGTATCTTGATTTAAAATCACATGTCACATGTTACATACTTATATACACAGGAGAATGATATGTAAACATGTGTGGTATATATAAATCAAAGCTCTTTGCAGCATTTACATGTCCAAGTTGATTTCATTTGCTTCTCTGTGATACTTTCACAACTCATATGGTACCACTCTTTGCATTGACTGCACTGCACAAGGTTTCCACTGGATTGTGCCTTTGTAATGTCCAATGGCTGTCTGCAGGTGCAATAAATTTTCATTGCTTTTTGTATGGAAATACGATTTTGCGTTCCTCGGCGTTGCCTACTTGGTAATGGAGGGAAATTATCTAATTTTCCTGCACTTAAGCACTGGTGGAGATGATTTCTCATTTTTTTCTGTTCATATGTTTCCATATGAGGATCTCTTCCTGAGCACAAGGCTACTGCAAATGCTATAGCAAAGATGCCGCAATCATTTGTCCCATCTGAGTTTGAACATAAATAAAGTTCATGTTAAAGCTGCTTGTGGGAGTTTTCAGAATTGTAGCAATCTGATTTGTCAAAGATGAAGAGTTTATAGAAAACCCCCGAATGGAGTCAAATATATCTACTGTGTGAGGAGACCAGTTATTGTTTGAAACACACACCCAATGCAGTTTGGAAACTTTTATGATTTGTATGAAGTTATTAAGTCCATTTGATTTCCACCTGTGGCATGCTGATAGCAGAATTGGATTACATAGGCTATTTTGATCAGGATACTGTTCTTGCAGCAATGATATGTGTATCTGACAGCCATTCATTACCAAGAAGGTCCAACTCGTCATTGTGAGATAAACCAAGGCTTTTTATCCAGTATGCACTTTCATTGTTTCCGCAATATCATATCAATGCATTCATAATGTTACACTGTCACACTATTATATGTCAATTCGTGCACACTAGCAATTCCTTCTGCCAAAAATTTCAAAAACCATTAATGTTATGTAATTGGCCCTATATAAGTCTCATGTACATTAATAAAAACTCACCTCAGAATTCATTGTGATTGATGTAGATGTAGAAGATGGAGAACATGAGTTGTGCTTTGATTCTCTTTCAATCCTTGCCTCTCTGTACACTTGCTCCCCAGCTGTGCAGTGCTGTACCAACTCCTGTTTAGTGTCACATATCGTTTGTTCAGCTGTGCAAAATGACTGGCTGTATCTTATTAGTTGTAGAATGCATTGACTAATTTCCTTTACGCTTTTCAGCTGTCACGTTATCTGACAATGACTGTGTACTATATTCAGCTGTGATCTGTGACAGCATATGAACTTGTTCACACTGCTTTTTACTTTCTTTCAACATGGATTTTCCACAATGATGCAAAGGCTTTGAAGAAGCACCTAATGGCTCTGTGCTTTTCTTGACCTCTTTAGCTGTGTGGTGCACAGCTAATGGAGCACCAGAGTTTATTATAGACGATCCATTACCACATTGCACTTTTTTTACAGATTGTCTTTTTTGTTGCTGACTGACAGAATTTATGGTTTTGGATTCTGAAATAAATGGTTATATGTGGCTCGCAATTTGCTCACACAGTGTTTGAATTGACATCAGACAGCAAGTAGGTACCATGACCAAGAAGCTTAACAATTGTATATGGTCCTTCCATCTAAGCAGCAGCTTTCCTCCCTTATGGTTTAAAGTCTTTTAAAAGTACCTTTGTGCCAATAGAGTAACTATGAGGATTAGCATTTATCATAGTGTTCTTTCTGCTTTTGTTGGGCTTGTAGTATATTTAACTTAGCATCTTCAAGGATAGTAATATTACTTATCAAAACCTTTTCTTCTGAGTCCTCTACATATTCAGGTTCAATGACACGTGCCTTCGTGGCATATATCTATGTCAATTGGGAGAGGAGCTCTACACCCAAAAATAAGTTGAAAAGGTGTGAATTTGGTCAAATTATGCCTAGAAGTATTGTACGCAAATACACATGAGTCTAGATGATGATTCCAGTGATTAGGTTTTGAATGGCAGTATTTCACCAATATGGTCTGAATAGTCTGATTAAAGTGCTCATCTAGCCCATTTGCCTTTAGTGAAGAGCAAAGAACAAAATGCAGTGTAAATGAAATCACACCTAAATAAGATATACATGGTGATGGGGAGTTTAATAGATCCCTGAGTATTTTCATCAGGGAGACGAAATGTATGTAGTGGACTGCCACAATCACCAGATACTAAAGCTAACTTTAATGGGACCGTTCTGTAATACATTTGGTCAGAAGGGAGTGGGTCTTGGGCAGTTTGATGGTCCCATGTCCATCATTGGAGATGGAAAAAAATAGATCGATTGTGTGGTGTATATGTGGAACTATTGCATATCCGATTTATACGTATATACCGTATTGAGGTAGTATGATTGTAATTAGGCTACGTGTATCTGACATGTGCATGCTGCCTGAAAGAATCTTATAACATCGGCTTTCGGGAACTTCACATTGGCGACGAGGGTGGGATATCGGAACAGGCGTTATGGCAGTTTCTATTGGGAAAATAGGCGAGTTCGATGCAGCGGTGGAAAATTGGAGCAGCTACCTAGAAAGGCTAAACCACTACTTCGCAGCGAATAAGGTAGAAGATGAACAAAAGAAAGACGCTTTCCTCTACTGTATTGGAAGAGACACATATGGGTTGCTACGCGCATTAATGGCTCCTAATAAACCAGCAGCCAGTACATACAAGCAGTTGACGGACGCCCTCACCGCGCACTTGGTCCCTAAACCAATTGTAATTGCGGAACGATTCCGTTTCCATAAGCGGAATCAGATGGAAGGGGAAACAATTAAGTCATATGTTGCCGTAATACAGAACCTCGCTGAAGACTGTGCTTTTGGAAAAAGCTTGTCGGACACTCTCAGAGATAGGCTAGTGTGCGGAATGAGAGACGAGAAGGTACAACGACGCCTCCTGTCAAGGCAAGACTTAACCTTCAAACAAGCTGTGGATGAAGCTGAGATGGCTGAAAGGGCTGCAAAAGACGCGGCACAGTTTCATGAGACTGATGCACGAGAAGTACACCGTCTACCGCGACAACTGGGACACTGCTACCGTTGCGAGGGTAACCACAACTCTCAACAGTGCAAGTTTATTAATGAACAGTGTAAGTACTGTAAGAAGCGGGGTCACATTGAGAGGGCATGCAGAACAAAGAAAAGAGAGCTTAAGGCTGGTGCAAGCAGAGGAGCACAAGGAGCTGTTAAAACACTGGAAGGACAAGACAGTACAGAGGATGAAGAGACAGTAAACTGGGGAGAGGTACATGCACTGGGAATGGAACAATGGAAAAAAGGGAAACCCTTGTATGTTGAGGTTTCCATTGAAGGTCAGTGTTTGAGAATGGAACTCGATACGGGAGCAGCAGTCTCTCTACTGCCTTACCGAATATACCAGGAACGGTTTTCCCACTTACCTATCCACACATCTAAAGCCTGCCTCAAGACGTACACGGGTGAGAAATTGTACCCTCATGGACAAATAACAGTGAATGTGAAAAAGGGAGGGAGTCACAGGAAACTACCACTGCTAGTTGTGGACGGAGTTGGACCACCATTGCTGGGGAGGAATTGGCTAGCTGAAATCCCTGTCAACTGGGATTACATTAAAACAGTAACAGTGGAAAACAAAGAAGATGTAGAGAGGGAGAGAAAATTGAAGCTGCTGCTGTCCAAATACCCCAACCTGGTGAAGGATTCCATTGGAGTGATGAAGGGGATCAACGGTCATCTTTCCCTCAAGAATGATGCAAACCCAGTATTTCTGAAGGCACGAAGAACACCTAGAACTGCTGGAAAGGGTCCTCAGTTGTCTGGATAGCTACAACTTAACCCTGAATAAGAAGAAGTGTGCCTTCTTTCAAAAGGAGATCACCTATTGTGGGTATTGGGTAGATGGAGAAGGGTTGCATAAAACTCCAGAAAAGATCCAGGCTGTAGTGGACACTCCCTCTCCTGCCAATCTCTCACAACTGCGTGCTTTTCTAGGAATGATAAATTACTCAGGGTTGCATAAAACTCCAGAAAAGATCCAGGCTGTAGTGGACACTCCCTCTCCTGCCAATCTCTCACAACTGCGTGCTTTTCTAGGAATGATAAATTACTACCACAGGTTTCTTCCCGATCTGTCAACACGGCTGGAACCCTTACATCATTTACTACAGAAGGAAGCAAAATGGGTGTGGTCAGAAGACTGTGCAAAGGCTTTCCAAGAAATCAAACAGCTGATTGCTTCGGACTTGGTGCTGGTCCATTTCAATCCAGAACTTCCACTTACCTTATCATGTGATGCAAGCCCATATGGGCTTGGGGCAGTGCTGTCTCACATTATGCCTAATGGAGTGGAGAGGCCAGTGGCATATGCTTCACGAACATTGACAACGGCTGAGCGTAACTATGCCCAAATAGACAAAGAAGCGTTGGCAGTAGCATGGGGGGTGAAACGATTCCATCAATATCTGTATGGCCTTCATTTTACGCTTGTGACTGACCACCAACCACTGACTGCCCTGTTCTGTCCTGAACGAATCATCTCTGCAACTACAGCATCCAGGTTGCAACGACAAGCCGTTTTACTTTCAGGATACTCATACACTATTAAGTATCGTAGGACAACTCAACATGCAAATGCTGACGCCCTGTCCAGACTACCTGTTCCACATGAGGATTCGGGTGTTGATACGGAAGTAGATGTGTTTGCCTTGCAGCAAATTGACATGCTCCCAATCACAGCAATGCATTTAAAAAGAGAAACGGGAAGAGATCCCCAACTGTCAAGAGTGCTCACGTATGTTCAAGCAGGATGGCCCAAAACTGTAGAGGACAGCCTGCAGATTTTTTTTGACAAACGGCAAGAGCTTACCACAGAGCAAGGTTGCTTGATGTGGGGAATGCGAGTGGTTATCCCACAAGTATACCAACAGAAGGTGCTTGAGGAGCTTCATGGGGGTCATTTGGGTGTGGTTAAGATGAAGGCATTGGCCCGTTCTCATGTGTGATGGCCTCACATAGACAAAGAGATTGAGGGTGTCACACAACGCTGTGGAGGATGCCAGATGATGAAGGGAGACCCAAAACTAACGCCCCTACATCCGTGGGAATTTCCTGAGGGTCCATGGAGGAGGATCCACGTAAATTTTGCGGGACCATTTCAGGGGAAAAGTTTCCTTATTGTGGTGGACGCCTATTCAAAGTGGCCTGAAGTGGTGGCAATGGACGAGACTACCACAGACAAAACAGTGGATGCATTGCGTGCCATTTTCGCTCGATGGGGAATCCCACTATAAATGGTCCAACTTTAGTCTCAATTAGCAGCAATGGAACAAAAGTGAGAACTTGTACAAGGTAACACATTATTCAAAGAAAAGGTCCAAAGTCTAGACTGTTGCCAATCCCAAAGGTCATCCTAGAGGAGAAGATATCCACATACAGATACTCATGCTAGCAATTTTGAAGCAATCATTGCATGAGGTAGACTATTTCCCTCTGCTATCCGCTTTGTCCCCTCTGTATTAATAATGTGGAATCACTTGAAGGGCATGACTGATGTATTTTCAAGATGTCAAACCCATGTTCAAGAGCCAGCACCCATATGCATTTATCTGGATTAGATAGATTATGACCTCAAGAGATCCATAATGCATTAAACAAGCAAGGATCCTTTCAGCAATCTATTGTTGTGCATTGAAATACAGGTTGCGAATAGCTTCTCCACAGCCTGTGAAGATCAATGTTAATCCTGCTGATAATGAGTTGGGTAGGTTGAAAGACACAAATTAGAATGTAATATTAGAACTCTAAAGCTAAAGAAAAGTAACGCTCGCATTGAAATGTATGGTTAATTATAAATTCAGTGCCTAATAACTTTGCAACAGATAGTCCAATTTAGGATGCGTAAGGACCATTTGATAGAAGCTCTTGGGAGTTTGGGGAAAATCAAAAAAAAAATTGAAAAGTTTAAAACTAACCAGAAGGGTGATTTTGTCCCATATATATTTATATTTCCACTTTAATAACAGGATTCAGCACACACTTCAAGTTGATGTCAATGTATCATTAATTAACATGTTTGCTTCTCCACCTCTGGTGGATAAAAGATCAGCAGACCAACTCTCAAAGAAGCCCAACAACTGTTATGGGTTGGTTAAGATGCTGTCTCAGTTGCCATACTGTGCAATGCTATTGCGTGCCTGCATAGAAGCAGGCCTTGTATTCACCATGCAATGTGTTGTGAGCTGGCCCTAGCAATATGTGAGAGCAATGTGTTGTAAATTATTGTCTACATCTAAGTCTAGGTCCTCATGTTGAAGCAGGAAGTGGTGTGGGGCATGAAGGACATCCTCATTCCTCCTTGAGATTTGGGTAAACCAGCAGCCTTTGATCTGACTGTCACATCTATGTTATATTCAAGCTAGTACATTACTGGATGAGAGTGTGACGGGTGGATCTGCAGCTCTGGCAGCCAAGGTGTGCAAGCACAATTCCAATGATGCCAAATGCTTAGAGCTTGGCTGTTCATGTATCCCCATTGCAGTAGAGACTTTGGGAGTTAAAGGTTACAGAGGCCATGCATACCTTGTCACTCGCTTAGCCACTCCTCTCATGCCATTTGTCAATTGTATGGCCAACTTAGCCTTACTTTGAGCTATCTCATGGGCACTCCTGTCACAGGGATCAATTGTTGAAGATCCATGGGATTTAACTGACTATCTGTAGCATGTTTTATTGTAAGTTTCCAGTCCATCTCTGTATTGTATGGGGCTGTTCATAAATTATGTCACACTAATGAGAGGGGGGGGGGGGGGGGTGACGATTTATACGTCAGTATGGGATAATGCGTGACAAGAGGGGGGTCCATAATGGTCAAAATAAGCGTGACGTATCTTATGGATGGCCCCTATTTATTAAGATAAGCTAGTCTATACCGTTGATGATGCACAAATGTTGTCTTTCAGTTATATGGCATAGATTATGAAGGTCCACTGCCAGAGATGGAGGAAGATGGAGATGTCCATGTACCTGCAATTTCAACAAGCATTATTTCGGAGGATGAATGTGAAGACCTGTGTTTAATGATAGACCCAATGGCTAGGAGTCATAATAGATTTACATTTATTTAGACATCCTGCACTATATGATTCCCAGTTGACTGCACAGTTTTTTTTTTTTATTTGCTAGTCTGAGTCACAAGGCCTGTTCTGAGGCAACTGAAATTAACCATAATGAAAATATTGTCCGTCAGGAATAATCTCTCCCACGAGTTGCGCGAGGTACATCATGAAAAATTTCACCCCCATGAGTTCCGCGAGGTACTTAATGAAAATTTTCACCCTCACTATTTCCGCAAGGTACCTCATGAAAATATCACCCGTTTTCTACCTTCAGCCGTTCCGCGCACCCTACAGCTGAAACTGTCCTGTGATATTCATGTATGCGTGATGGGAAGAAGTCATTAATAAAGGCAAATCTAAATATACGACCACTCTAAATATCCGTTGTCAAACCGCTTGTCACCCATTCTGAAACTTTGTCATCCATTCTGAAATTTTGTCACCCATTCTGAAACTTAAATTTTGTCGCCCATTCTGAAACTTTGCCATCCATTCTGAAAGTTTCTCACCCATTCTGAAACTTTGTCACGCAAACCAAAACTTTGTCCGCAAGCTGAAACTTTGTCGCATGCATCCTGAAACTTTCTTTTCTACACCATGTGTGGCCTTTCAAAACCTTGTGTCACCTTTCAAAACCATGTGTGGCCAACCAAAACCATGTGTGATTTTTGGCACGGATTCCACCCCATACATATCAGCCTCTGTCGTAGCTGACTGCATTGTCCACGGTTGCATGCGGCTGGAAACTAGGTCTATAATTAGATCATTTACGATGTTAACACATCATTCTTAAAAAGATGCCTCATTATAGACATCCAATGTTAATAAGGTGACCGTGACTCAGCAGAACAAGCAAATCAAAAAATTACGAGCCCAAACACTGCACTCCCTTTCCCGGCATGTCCATTAGATGCGCACAATTGACATCCCACATAGATAGCATGCGCATAGCGTTTCATAATGCCACGCGGCACGTATTTAGAAGGGGGTGTTACTAAATTAGACAACATGGCCATCGATGACTTAGCTGGAAGGTAAACATACTACAGCGATGATCAGGAGGCATGTGGCTATGGGTATTGGCAAACCTGATGTGGTGACGAACTTTCTGTCACCACAAACAAGCTGCATGAATAATCGACACACCTTGTGGTTTGTCCCTACATGATTATAAGTATGGATTACCACAACCAACAAGTTCCCCATACATTGTAGAGTTTGTGGGCAGAGGCTAACGAAGTACAGGGCAAAGAAGAGTATTAGCTATGAGTGCAAAGCATTCTCAGCTGAGCTGAAAATTGCTTTTGACATCAACACGTCTGGGGATGATGTCAACATCCACCCACAGATGTTTTGCAAGCAATGTCAGCTCTCAATGCAGAGAACTATCAGTGTCATCAAAAAGAGAGTCCATTACAAATGCGCAGTGAACATATTTGAATGGCTAAAACATACAGACCAAGAATGCAAAGTAAACAGCTTTAAGTAAACAAACATATGACATCATGGTGTTTAGGTATGTGAGCACTTCCATGCATGCTCAAGTGGACACAGGAGGAGGTCAACAGTTGGTAGAGGTCGTCAGGCAGGCTTCACGCTTATTTTACTAATAGCTCATCTTGAGAAGATTGCCCCTCCAGTTCTCTTATGTGAGCCTAGTCCACCTTTGGGAAGCATGAACAACCAGTTGATGTTAAAGGAGCTGAAGTGTGCACTGTGCTCCAACATCCTATCACAGCCATCGGAACTGCAGTGTGGTGCACTGGTATGCGCCAAGTGCCTCCAGGAGTGGATAGCAGCAACTGGTGTTGTAAACTGTCCCTGCTGTTCGGAGGATGGTCCCTTGGTTTCACGAGCACCAGGTGTGATACTCCTGCTATCGGAGGTTCTGGTACATTGCACAGACTGCAGCGAGATATTAAGGCTGGTGTCTATGAAGGGCACGACTGTGTACCATCGTTTACACCTGTGGAGGAGAAGCAAGCAGCGGGATTGCTGGAGGGCCATCCTCTACCAGTCCTGACAAAGGCATCATACAACTTCCTGCCATCGATTTATATCAAGTAGATGTGCATGACCACAATCGCGTGAAAAAGTGATTGAAGATCATCGACGTCATTGTTGCAATGATTGCTGTTCATCGATCAGGGGCAGCGGAAGCGTATTATATTTGGGGGGGCTAAACGGAACAAAATGGTAATTATTTCATTGTTACGCGTATCATATTTGGGGGCTAACGGAACAAAATGATTGTTACTAAAAT
Source organism: Eunapius fragilis (assembly GCA_963681505.1). Lineage (NCBI taxonomy): Eukaryota > Metazoa > Porifera > Demospongiae > Spongillida > Spongillidae > Eunapius > Eunapius fragilis. The sequence goes on along the minus strand of OY811982.1, from coordinate 4,683,529 downwards.
GAGTTTCATTACAAAGCACTAGTAAAACTACCAAAGTATCTGGTGCGTTCCATCATTTGCATTGGTGAATTCTACAACAACATCAGTGATGTTAATGGAGTCAGTCAACTCCTTCTGAACATGCAGCAGGAAACATTTGTTCAGCCTTTTCTCAGTCATAGTCGATCTCTGATATGTAAACAGACACCTAAGAGCAGAGAAACTTCTCTCAGATGTGCATGATGTGATGGGAATGGTTAGATACAATCAAAGTAACTTATGTACCTCAGAAAGCAAATTTCTGTTTGCATGCTTGGCCAAGGCATCCCAAATTGATCTGACACTAATACCTTTTTTAACTTCTGGCAGCTCCACACGAATGACATCCACAAGAATTCCTAGTTGCTTTTCAAGCTTTTCTACACAGAATCCTTGAAATCGGAAAGCTCCTGTATGCATTCCTCTCCATATGCAGTCCTCAGCAATAATGACTCTAAGGTAACAATTAGTTTCATTACTTCCCTTTGCCCAAAACGATCATGCAGTTCCTGGATTAAAAGGTCACATGCTTCAAAGTTCTTCTGGCGATAGAATGAACGAGGATCGCTAAACTGAACATGTGGTGCTCCGTCATCATACCTCCGTGGGGCTTTACGGTACCTTTCTAATACTGGTTCACCAATTTCCAACTCCTCTGCTCCTTTCACCACAGAATCATACAACACATTGAAGGCATCATCCTGCCTTTGACGTTGGTAGAATGCTTGTGTAACATTCACTGCTGACATAGGCTCTTGTATTAAAAGGTCTTTTGCCTGCAACACTTTTGAAGCATTCTCTGCACACCCAAAGAGTAGATGTCCTAGGTTAAGACAAAAAAATGTATCAAATTTCTTAAGTGCCATTACAATTCCACCAGCTTTCAGCCCATATTCATCATGAGTGGTTGAATGTACTTCTTCCATCGTTTCAATTTTCATCTTATATTGCTTGAGTACAGCATCCATAGCCTCAGCCCTTAAAGTCCACCTTGTTGGGCACATCGGCTTTAAACCTTTGTGTACACTGTCATGAGTAATAAGCTTCTCAGAGAAGAGTTATGCTTAGGTGATTTGTTAATTAACTGCACGATTTCGCGAACGATATCCAATGCATCTCTGAGTTAAGTAATCTTTCTACCGGGAATCTTGCAGGCACAGATTCAACGAATGAGCTAGGCAGTGTACTGGAAGGGCTTGAGAAACGTCTTTTCGAATTCTAGCAGCAACACCACTTAGTCTTCCCTGCATTACAGCAGCTCCATTGTATGCTTGTCCTCTACACAAATCAATTGGTAGAGTACAGCGCAAGAGAATATCTTTCACTACAGATGTAATGGTCTCAGCACCAGTGTTAGGTAGGACATAGAGACCTAAGGGTCCTCATGAACATCATAGCCATTGTCTACATACCTTATTGATACATTCAATTGTTCACTGTAGTTATTTAATATCGGCGGCTTCATCCCCAATCAAAGAATACCATCCTGGACTTTGACTCTTCATTCTACACAGAAGCTTTCTTAAAACATTGTGACCCATTATTGTCACTAATTCGTATACTATGTCATGTGACATGTACTTTCCCTCCTTAACCCAATGTTTCAGTATAGCGCTATTCACAGTCCACGCTGATAGCAACTGAGGTAAATTGCCTTTGTTTTCAGAATGTCCTCTCAATGCAATGCCCTGACGCAGAAGGAGTTTCATTGCTGACAGCTGATTTAGCAAACCCAATCTTCGATCTGCCAAAATCTTGGCCGATTCACTACTCAGTTGCTGGGCTACAGTTGGTCTGGAAATAGTACTCCATATCATAATAGCTTCAGTATGGGATGTTGACGTATCATGCGTTAAAATTTTCTCAAGTGCTTTCTTAATGTTATCAAATCCCCTTGTAGTAAACGCATCGTCACATTTATTTGCAGCGTGTAAAAATTTGTTATGTTTGTGACAATAACGGCAATACAAACAAAACACATTCTTTTTTGTCAGGCACAACGTAATCCATGAATATTTTTCGTACCATGAACATGCAAAATACCTTCCATTTTTTGAAATTTGCTGAAATATCGCTTTATGTTTAGGCTGATACGCTTCCATTTCATTACTGCAGCATACGGCTGAGCACTCCAACAAACCCGTCGTTTCGTGGTCACTTATTATTGCAGCACTGTCCAGGTTCACTGACACATCTTCTTCTTTACTGACGTCTGCAGTGACTTGAGCCACAGGAGCACATGTTGTTTCTTGTGGTGCAATCGTACCGATACTACATGTTCTTATTGCAATTGATCGTAAGCTGACTCCTCTTTAGTGCTGCTCCTTCTGGATTCTTTTCGACTTCCGACCAGGCATCACTCAACAAAATCTGTCGCCTCTTCATTGGCAGCAAATGAAAGTAATGGCATGCGTCTCGGGAACAAAACACAGGTCAGATCACAACCGAAGATAATATGCCTTTCACCAGTACGATAATAGAATAAATCGCTAAATCCCAACCTGAACTCCGTGACAGCAAGTTCAATCTCACACTTGACTTCAGTTGACAAACTGGACCCTACTCCTAAATGCAGCGAACCTGAACAAACAGTTAAAGCAGACAGAACGAATCTCACAGAAATTAACACCGAACAGGCGAGCGACGGATAAATCTGAACATGGCACGTTTTTAACACATTGTCCGTTCCCTCGCACTTCATATCGTGCATGCACAGCGCATTAATAATACAACGAAGCGAGCAACGAAGCTAACTATCCGAGCGATATGAAGACAACAATAATTAGATCAATAATTAGATCAAGATGATACTGATACGGCAGTATTTAATGTATTTAAATTTGGGGGGGCTAAGCCCCCCCCCCCCCCTCCTCAAATTCATATTTGGGGGGGGGGGGGGGGGGGGGGCTAAAGCCCCCCCTTGCCCCCCCTTCCGCCGCCCCTGGTCGATTGAGGTTTGCTGTCAAATAGAAACGATTAATTTGACCTAAACGGCGTTCCATACAAAAAAGTAGAACAAATTTTAAAGTTAATGGCTACCCGACTTGTGTCGAAATGTCTAGTGCGATGTTCCATCGAACAAAATTAGCGCTCGATCCAAACGCATGGAACTAGTTGTGACCTCGATCGATTTCTATCGAAGTACATGTGACCATGATCACGTTCGATCGACGTGACAAAGCGATCGATCGAAGATCATCGACGTCATTGTTGCAATGATTGCTGTTCATCGATTGAGGTTTGCTGTCAAAAAGAAACGATTTATTTTGACCTAAACGGCGTACCATACAGAATCCAGAAAGCACAGATGTGCGTTTGGAGATAAGGATGGGTATGAATCCTACTTGCAATGGGGAATCACATGGAAATTGGGGCAGAGATTTAAACCAATGTATATTTTCCTGCCATAAATGCCGCAAGGCTTTGGGAAACATATACAGCATGCTAATCACCCTTGTTCGAGGATTGCGCCTGATTTGGTAACATCTACAACCTTCCAATTAGGTTTCCCGGACATTGCATACATTATGCACAGGAAAAAAAATTGTGTTCCCAACCACGATTCTACCTTAGAAATTGTTCCATCAAACATTTCACTGTTGACTTAGCAACCACACCGTGCTACTAGACAGCCAAGGGGGAATGGTGTTTGGTAACAATGCTTTTTATATGTTGTTCGTATTTTGGCGTTGTGTTGATGTAATCATGTGTTGATGTAATCACTATTAAGCCATATAACTTCAACTGTTATCCCAGGTGTCAACTTCACAGGTGCACAGCACAAAAAGCTGTTTGCTTGTTTATAGGATCCAGTAGTACAAATCAGTCCATTTAGGGTGGGGCAAAGGTAATACACTTATGCAGTACTATCGTCTACTTCAGCATCATGATTATTATGATTTCTTTTGTGGTTGGGTCCATTTTGGTTTAGAAAATGGTACACTTCATTAGTAACCAAGTTTGTGCTCATACATACATGTTTTCCTATTGCATCATTCCTACAGCTTACGCATGATTATGCATCAATGGAATAAATCAGTATAATTATATTAGTATGGTGACAATATATTATGCACACCTTGTAATTAAGTTGATAAGACCTAATAAGATCTAATACTGTGAAAAAAAAATGGAATTAGACTACAATATTATATTAGAACTGCCTTGGCCAATCTAAATATTGCATAAACTTTTACTAGTAGTATTACTACATGTGGATATGCATGTGGTGACAAATTTGATGATGAAATCAGTCTCGTTTTCACTATATCTAGCGATCAGGTTAGTTCTTATCTAATCATACGACACTATGAATTGCCTGGTTAAGGCTTACTGTCAGTGTAATGTATACTGAGCAAGGAATTTACTGTTTGCTCCTTGTATGTCGTTAATTGAATGCATTTGAGCAAATATAATTTTACTAGAGGCACAAATTTATATGATTACAATACTTATATTATGCAATGCAAGCATCTTAATAGTTCCTGTACAGCAGAGCTAGGTTAATTCATGTCAACATATTCTTCACTAATTGATGCCTCGATTGTGAGTCCCTTTTTTTCACTTGAGCTAATTTCAGTTGGTTTAGGAACATCATAACTGCTGAGATCAGCTGCTGGCGCCTTATGTTTAGAGCTTAACGTTGCTGGCACATCGTATTTTGAGTGCATCGATAGTGTGTCACATCTCGCATCTCTTAAGTTATCTCTTTTAGCCTGGTGAATGTTCCATATAATTGATACTCAATAGATTTTTTTTACCTTTCGATCTGAAATCACTTCATACACGTGTTCACCACTTTCTGCAAAAGTCTTCCGACAAACGGCAATAGGGCTTAGAGGAAGCACTTCAACTTTGGTGACTGCTTGTTGTCTGTGTGGCATAAATTATAATTTAACTTTCATAACTGCTTGATCATTGTCATGCATTACATGCAAATTTAAATCCACTAACCGTTTGCTGTTAGACCTCTTTCGTTTTGTCATCATCACAGTACAGCATATGATTGCCAGTATAATACTGACACAGCCAACAGCAAGAACAACAGTCCCGACTATTATGAAAACATGGTACAGTGTAGGCTGCTGCGAATATTTTGCCAGGGAACCAAGAGCATATGTAAGTGTCCCGTTGGCAACCGTAACCTACTCAAAATAAATGATTGCTAACAATTCTGCTGCCGTACAAATGTACTCACTGACACATCCAATGCATCATCTTGACTCAGTTTGGGAGGCATCTGACAGATTGCAATCTATAAAAAATAATCGAGGATTAATATTGACTCCTGAAACAGATAAACATACTGAGCCCGTAACGTAAACTATTGCACATGTATCTGTCCCAATGGTGATATGGAACTCCAAAGTTTCTACAGACAACAAGTTTTTGCCCTAGTTCCAAAACGAAATTAAGCACTTCATAAATGTAACAGAGAGGTGGGGTATCACTAACCAACAATTGTAGAAGAGATCTAGGTACATAATGTTGAGTTGTATTGAAGGGATAGAAAATAGGATTTGGCTTCACAAACAACTTCAGTTCTCCTGTGATGTTTGGACCTGCTGCATTGTCCATAATCAGAGTGTAGTTCACTTCTAGTATTTGACCATTCGACGATACCATTTGTGATATTACTGGTGCAGTGCATTGTAATACATTACTGCTCATCACTTTGCAGGTCTGAAATATCATAGCATGATTAGTAGCACATCTGTGTTGTATCATGCAGCAGGTTTTCTTACAGAAGTCCTGGCAATCAGATTATCATAAAAGACAAGAATAGGGTTCTGGACAACATTCAGGTTAGAACCAGTGATTGTTAGCATTACACCACCCCTGAAACAGAATGACTTCAATGCATCAATAAATCTTTACAAACATTCAAACGTACGCTGGAATAGTTACGTTTGGAGATACACTAAGATATCCTGGATCACTGAAATAAGTGTAATTTTCAGTGCTTCCATTTGGTAGTGGTGAGTTATCTATTATTATTTCCACATGGCCACTACCAATAGTTGCTGCCTTAGTAGAGATGCATCGAATTTCTCTCGATGTGATGTTACTGTTAAAAGTGTGCACACATGGCTCATTTAGATACAACAATCAAACTCACAGCTTTATGCAGGGAACACCATTCAAGAAAACAGCTGTGTTTGACAAATTTCCTATATTAAGTGCTTGCCCATGGATCGTCACCATGGTGCCCCCAGACTGAGGTCCATATGATGGGAACATTGATAATACTGCTGGTTGTGCATAAGTAAAAGTATATCCCAGCAAGCCAATCAGCATGGACTCTCCACTGAGCCTTGTCAGGACAATGTTTAGATGAAATGTACCAGCCACAGCTGCTTTACCTGTGAGACAGGATATATGGCCTCCTGCTGAATAGACAACACTAATATTATGCATCTTATATGTGCATTGGTGTATGTACCTGCTAGAACTGGTAGACATTCTACACCGCCAATGTATATATGCTTTAAAATATGTGACCTGTTTACTTGCGAAAGACCTCCAAGAACTACTTCTGTACCACCTTGGAGTGATCCAGATGAAGGATAAATTGAACTGTTTAACAAAATGCAATGGGTAAGATTACACCAACAAAAAGTTGTTTCCTTACCTTACCACCAATAAAGGACATAAAGGAAAGTAGCCACATAGTAGACTACTATTGCATTCTGTTACATTACTGCACTGCAGGCAACTCAGTCCATAACTGTCTGTGAAATTTGCTATTTCTTGGAAACAGTTGTATGAGATACCTATAAAATGGACATATATAAGTATGAATCAGTTATAGCTAGCACAGGAACATATCAAGCAAATGCTTACTCCCTTCTCTACTACTGGGGGTTGGAATCGGTGCTTCAGTTGCTTTAGAGAGAATTTCTGATGATATTTGATACACAGAAGAAAATGGTGGTACTTGTGTTGGGGAGAGCAATGGCTGTACAGGCTGGAAAGATGGCTGTGGTGTAAATTGCATATTTGATGTGGTGGAGCAAGTTATGGGAGCAGCAAAAGGTAGTTGTGATGTTACTAGCAGTTGTACAAGTGAAGATGTTACCTGTGGAAGAAGAGGAGATGGTGGCAGTGGAGGAGCAAGTGGTAGTTGGGAAATGGATTGCACTGGCAGAAAAGGAGGTGTTGCCAGTGGTGGTAGAGGAGATAGTGGCATTGGTAGTTGGGAGGATGATAGCAGAGGAAGAAGAGGAGGTGATGGTAGTTGTGGACTAGGAGAGGATGGCAGTGAAGGGGCACGAGGTAGTTGGGCAGATGATTGCACTGGGGGAAGAGGAGGTGTAGGTAGTGGTGGAGGAGGTGATCGTGGTGGAGGACCAAGTGATATTTGGGCAGATGGTTGCATGGGAGGAAGAGGAGGTGTAGGCAATGGTGGAGGAGGTGATGGTGGTGGTGGAGGAGCAAGTGGTAGTTGGGCAGATGGTTGCAGTGGAGGAAGAGGAGGTGTAGGTAGTGGTGGAGGAGGTGATGGCGTTGGTGGAGGACCAAGTGGTAGTTGGGCAGATGGTTGCAGTGAAGGAAGAGGAGGTGTAGGCAGTGGTGGAGGAGGAGATGGTGGCAGTGGTAGTTGGGCAGATGATTGCACTGGGGAAAGAGGTGTTCCCAGTGGTGGAGGAGGGGATGGTGGCAGTAGAGGAGCAAGTGGTAGTTGGGCAGATGGTTGCAGTGGAGGAAGAGGAGGTATAGGTAGTGGTGGAGGAGGTGATGGTGGAAGTGGAGGAGCAAGTGGTAGTTGGGCAGATGATTGCAGTGGAGGAAGAGGAGGTGTAGGTAGTGGTGGAGGAGGTGATGGCAGTGGTGGAGGACCAAGTGGTAGTTGGGCAGATGGTTGCAGTGGAGGAAGAGGAGGTGTAGGCAGTGGTGGAGGAGGAGATGGTGGCAGTGGTAGTTGGGCAGATGATTGCACTGGGGAAAGAGGTGTTCCCAGTGGTGGAGGAGGTGATGGTGGCAGTAGAGGAGCAAGTGGTAGTTGGGCAGATGGCTGCAGTGGAGGAAGAGGAGGTGTAGGCAGTGGTGGAGGAGGTGATGGTGGCAGTGAAGGAGCAAGTGGTAGTTGGGCAGATGGTTGCAGTGGAGGAAGAGGAGGTGTTGCCAGTGGTACTAGAAGAGAGGGTGGTAGTGGAGGCACAAGGGATAGTTTGGTGGATGATTGCATTGTAGTAAGAGCAGGTGTTGTATGTATTGTTGAATGAGAAGGCCTTGATGACAATGGTTGTGCTGTTCAAGAGAATATTTCATAATTATTCTCATGTCTCTCTATTCTGAAACTGTAACAAATATATTGGACAAGAAAAACGTTTGATTATTTCACGTGACGCCAGTTGTAGGCAAAAGAAACGTTTTTTAACGCTGTGCATAGTAAATGGACGGACCAGAGTATTAATTATTTATTCATGCCGTTTAGCTCTTAGTACATGTAATGAACAGCCTGGCAATATTTGCGGTCATCTCGAAATTGCTTTCACATATACATTTATGTCTTCTGCAAATGTGTTGATTTTTTAAAAATCAGTAAGTGGCTAACTTCCTACGCACCCGCGCAAGACAGATCTACATTCAGCGCACAGTAGACTTACATGCAGCCGAAGATTTCTCTTTCATGGCAAATGCCATCAGCAGGTAAGCACAGTACCACACTCGCCACATAGTGCAGACAATACACGCAATCTGTCAGTTAGGTTAAACGTCTCATGACTCATGCTGTAACAATGCTATACGTAACAGGTGTAAAAATGTGTACACGATATGTCATAAATGCTCTACGCATGTGTGCCATTTATCTTTATGAATAGAATCACTTTACAGGACTATAATTGACAAAAAGAGAAACATTGATTCCATTGTACAGTAGCGTACACGAATGCACGCGCCATTCATTAATTAACAGTCATGTAAATCCATCAGCAGCTGGGTCCGTGGGTCAGGGGTGCAGACTATATGAGCCAGAGACCCTTGCATCTACCATTCGGTGTTATACAAATGTATGGAAACCACATGCAAGAAATCATGCAGAGGAATGGTACACAGCGTAATAGCCAGTGGCGTAGTGTGATTGTTGAGCGCCCGGGGACATAATGCGCCGGGG
>OY811982.1:4524236-4674193 GCA_963681505.1 Eunapius fragilis | reverse complement strand
GGGGGAGGGGGGGGGGGGGGGGGGGGGGGGGGGGGGGGGGGGGGCAAAAATCCCCCGGGGCCCCGGGGCCCTCAATGGGGGCCCCGAGCCCTTTAGAGCCACACCCTTATATTAGTCCACTAGGCCAACGCCCCCCTCAGGGCCTGGTCGATAATGAATGGCTTTAGTTTGCTAATTAGTTTTCGGGGGCCCCAGGACCGTTTGTAAACCTATCAGCGTCCTTGGTTTTACACTTTCTATTTTAACGAGCGGCCAAGAATGAGCTACCATCACCAATCAGGCGCCCCAGAAAAAGAAGGGGAAAAAGGGCCAATGCGTGCTGAAGGGGTCCAGAGGGGCAGAAATACGCTTAAAAACAATATGGGTTGGATGTAAGTGATAGCTTTTGATGAGATTTCGTGATAATCAGGGGTCCCGGTTTACAGTAGCTGAAGCAGAAACGATCTTTTTACTGTTTCTAAAAAAGAATTAAGAAACTATCTCCGATCAACGATGTGGCCAGATGCGGTTGACTTCTTTAGGGAACATTGGCTGTCCGAGTCAGAGTTTGGCGAAGCAAACTAGAAATATTAAATAGAAAACCTTCGCAAACAAAAAAAGCGCGCAAGGTTTGCTGTCGGGCCACTCCCCTTGAATTGATGATTTTGTGCGAAACTGTATGTTTTATGTTTTATGTTCTTTTTTTTTTAAATTTGCTTTGTACATAAACACAAATGGACAAAACAGCATAGCCCAGTATTATACACTAATAATTCATTAGGCTAGGGGCCCCCGAGAAAAAAAAATTTGCCCCCGGGGCCCCGGGGCTGGCTCTTGGCGGCCCCTGGCTATGCAAACGTGTTTGTATGAAAGTTTGCTGTGAGCTGTAACCTGTAGCCCACAGGGTAGATGTGTACCTGTGCCAGCCCCAAGGGACCTCAAGGGTCATATGCGGATCCTGAAACACTGGGACCCAGCTGGGGTTTACAAGCTCTGTTCCATGTACCCCACAGGGGTAGGTGTGTTACCTGTGCCAAACCAGAGACCCCAACGTCCACGCGTGGGATTTTTGAAACACAGGGGGATGTGGACCCACAACACAAACTGATAAGTTTACTTTCAAGCTCCCCTGTGGAGATGGGTGCCATTCTTCTGAGTTGTAAAGCACACTGAGGCAGACTCTGAGGTGTTTCATGTACCCACAGGGTAGGTGAATACCTGTGACAACCAAGGACCCAATGTCACGCGTGGATCCGGAAGACTGGACCAGTTGAGGGTGTGACAACAACTGATTCAGTTGAACAGCTCATCATATAATACGACCTCCTGTCATGGACCTGCTCAACTGATCTTTTTAGCTGTTATGTTTACTGGTTTCCAAACTGCCTTTTTTAATGTGAATAAAAATAACTTTTTGTTACGTTGGTTGATCCAGGGGAAGTTTGTGTCTTTTATTAATGTACTTGTGTGGGAGAGTGTATGGGTGTGAAACTAAGTGATTATATTATGGCAGATGTAATGTTACATACATCTGAGGTGTGGCTTAAACTGATACTGCAGGTAACAGTTCTACTTTGTGACCTTATATGGATACATGTACAATGAGATATGATCAGTATTGTTGATGTAGGCAAAGGTTTGAGGAATGGGCTTCCCATCCACTGTGTACATTTTCCCTCCAAGCTATATCCCAGGATATGAAAATTATGGTGGGTGGAGACTGTGTTTGGTCCTATATAAATGTATAGACATGTACAGTTCCAGTGCATTTGTTACTTTACTTTGTGATGGTAAGTTAATTTCAGCTTAATTATGTTTTGTTGTTTTATTACTTATATGGCACCTACTAGATGAATGGCAGGAAAAAATATCATTTGTTTCAATCCCTCATTTTTGCCTGTATTCAAATCTAGAGGAAATCATGCAATTCAAAGACATTTCAAGGTACACCTTATTGCTTATTTTCAGATGTTAATAGGTACTCATTTCATGTAGGGCAAACGAATTTTTCTGTGTGATGCACTGTTTTTCTCTATACACAAACCTCAGCATTGGAGTCTATTGGTTAGCCTATTATTTATGCACTCACCACATACATGTATTGTTCATTCCACTCAGTGTAATTTACTATTCCTCGATGCAGATTGTGCACGTGAAAGCACACACCATTCACGTTACAGTGATGAACATGCACTGAATTGGATTTGGTGAGATTATGCTTTCAACCACTTGTACTATGCACTCATTTCTAAATAAGGCTTTACCTCTGTGAGGAAACAAGGTATCGATTGAAGACCCACATTTCAGTTGCAGAATGGAATTATGTTGATTCAACAGTAAACAAATTAAAAATGTTAAATTGTATGCTATTGATTTTCAACCACTGCAGTGTACTACTGCTTCTTTACCATTGCAACAAAATGTTGTTGACTGTGAAGTTTTTCTGTGCTTTTTAAACACTTATTCTACTGCTACTTAATGCATGTATCCAATAGGCAGCAAGGCTGAATTTGGAGGAATCCACCCAGGTAGAGAGTTTGCAAATTCATTGGAGTGATGGCACATTCACATGACTTGTAACTCAACATATAGGACATGATGGAAAGGTATAGAATGCAAATGGTCCATGAGCTCTCTCAAGGAGAGCTATACTGCTATACCCACTACAAGCAGCAGAAGGTATTTATAAAATGTCATGCATTAATCTTTTTTTTTTAGACAAGCAAAACCAGCCTATCATGATAATTGCAGAGATTAAGATTAAGTGTGCACAATGTATCACTACAACTTCAAGTGAAGGTCACATTTGCAGCAAAGCATCATTCAGTGATAATGGTGATGGTAGCAATGGTTGTTGTAGTGGGGATAAAGGATGTGGTATCGCTGATGCTGGCATTATTGTCAGAGATGGTGAAGACAATGAGAATAAAAGTAGCCCCAATGAACCTGGTCATAATAGTGATTCTGCTGAGAGTTCTGAAGACAATGATAACTTGAACAAAGACACAACAATACTTAATGTACGTGAACACTCCAGACTATGACGGTATATGTGCACTAAAGTGGGGAAGGGAATATTACCACAGATACTTTCCATCTATGGAAAGGCCTCCCTAGCAGTTAATAAAGATTATGTCAAGCAAAATATATATTATCCCAGCTGCATTAAAAAGTGAAACTCAGTGCCCATTTGCAAGAAAACTGATATGAGAAACTGTGAAGGAATTTGAGGTACAATCTTTCAAATATATATACATCGAATTTTTTTACACATATCCTAGCCTACTATACAAGGAATTATCAGTGGTCATGTAAGATCAAAGTACCTGAAGAACACCAAAACTGTGGAAAAAAAAATTCGAAAACCTAATCCGAACTGGCCATTTCAACATTGTCAAAACATGGTATGTAATATAATGGTGTCTGCTAGTGTGCCTCACTCTTATGTTAACAGGCATCAGAGATTCATCAACTATACTTTTAAAATGAGGTTGAGAGTGACGAAAGAGGAAGTGCTTCTGTACTATTTAGTCATATAAACAAGCTTATTATTTGGCCAGAGGTACTGTACATTTCTAGAAATTTGTGTATACAGTCTTTCAGGTTGTCACCGATCTTATCATGAAGCGGTTCAGCATTACGCGATCCAAAGCAATTGAACATTTTATGCTCCAGAACCATGACATTTTATTTTTATTTTTATTTTTCTAGCGTCATACAGTGCAGACAAGAGTATGTATGCGTTTTTACACTATCCATGTCGTTTTCGTTAGCCGTATGGCTAATCATATTGCATCATTCCGCGGCTAACCATTGTTTTTAACACAACACACAATACATGCATTGCCAATATACACAGTACAAAACAAAATAAGAATAACATTCAAAGAAAGCTAATGCCTATTGCATGATTGTAGGAAGGGATTCCCCATCGTCAAAGCCTAGTCCACTCCTCCATGCGCACTTTACCCTAAGACACAATCTTGATGCTCGAACCAGAAAAGTCGAGCTCTGACAAATGCACACGTTTCTGCATATGATTTTTCCCATTTGGCTGCAATGCTGGTAGCTAGCTACGTGCTTCAAAACATGTTCCGCTTCTCTGTGGAGAAGCCCCTCAACGGATATTACAAAAGGAGTAAATGTACCTCAATTGCCTTTTCATATAGTTTTTACTTTTCTAGAGCCCCCGCTGAGTTCAAAATTGATTCTGGTGTTCGATGCAGGTGTGATGGTGTGTCTGCGTCAATGACTTGGAGAGTCCAGAAACCTCGAAAGTCTAGATCCTGGACCATCTGCCTCTTTGACTATTGGTTCACGTACAACCTGACTCCATACTTGAGCAGCCACATCCCCAAGACAGCCCGAACTTCGTTATGTCGTATTCATCTTGTAGCAATCGGAATGTGCGGCTGAGGAATGTCGGGCTACGTACAGCTAACCATTTAATCATTCCGCAATCATTCCGCAGGAATGTGGCTAACCATTTCATCTCGTTATAATCATTCCGCAGGAATGTGCGGCTGAGGAATGTGGGGCTAACTTCCACACGGTGCCGCGTGTAGCCTTTTAAAAATCTAATTGCACCAGAGCTAATATCTATATATTATCTCTGATTGCACTATAAAGTAATAAGAATCCTACAACATAACATGAAAATCAATTGCACTATAGTACTCATAAATTAATGATCATGTTCGAAAGACACTGACAACAGACTAACACATTCTGCTCTCGCAAGGTCTATCGTAGTAGAGTACAGCTGCGGATGGTGATAGGATCGATCAACTAGATCCATGGAGACACATCAGAAGCGAAAAACCAAATTTACAACGTAGCCAGAAAAGTGTTTTGCTACAGTTCTGATATTGCTTCTCTGAGATGAGTGGGCGCAAGCCAATATAGAAGGTTAAAAACCCTTCCGCTTTGTATGGTCAGGAGGTAATCGAAACGGTGTGCCTGTGCCGTGCATGCACAAGGAAAAAGTAGGTGTAGTGTTCACTATACGCTGCCCACAGCCGCTACACGCCAACAGTCTTTGACACACCAAATTAATCTACCACTGATAATGTCTTACAAGGCACACACAGGAACACCAATGAGCCAAATGACTTAGTTCAGGGTGGAACCGCTTCCTGCAGCACTTCCACTTTTGTCGGTCTGCCAGTCCTGAATCTGCTCGAGGAATAAATAGTTGTGCACCCAAAACCAGTTTGTCCAGTGCAGAAACCAGTTAGGACTGTAATACCTGTAATGCCAGGTGAAAGACAAGTACAACCTGAAATGCCAGACTATAGCTACGGTCTCATCTACACAAACACAGTACAAATTAAGGTTAGTTACTACCATTACCTACACTACACTCCCCCTCACTTAGACCTAGTCCCATAATAATCAGGCGGGGAACGGTGTACATGCATGTTAAAATATTTTTAAAATGTGCTTTGCATTCCATTTTCCCCTCTTAACGGTATAAGACTATAAGCTTACCCAGTGCTTCTGGGGCGGAGCCCCAGACCCCCGATGGGTAGCTTGCAGGGGAGCTTGCAGCGCTCCCCTATACCCCCTAGCTGCGAGACGGGAGGTTCCAACCCTCATTAATAATTCATACTGGACCCCCCCTCCCCCCCTTTCCAGGAATCCTGTATCCGCCCCTGTGAAACATGATTACGAACCAACTCCACCAGTTCAGCAAAGCTGCTCTCCGTAGGCTTTCTAGGGGCCAACAAGCTACGAATAAGTTAATACGTAGTAGGGCCACATGCACTCAGTAAAACGGCTCTCCCGCGACTCCATTTGCTAGGAAGAACTGTTCCAAGCGTTCACAATACGAAGTCCAGCTTTCAGTGTCACGGTCGAAGGGTCCCACACATGATTGATAGGCGCAAGCAGTCGGCTGGCCCGGACTCCTGCATGCATATGCATGCATGCTCTCCGTTTTTTTTTTTCACCCTAGCCTACCCCGTCCTCATAGAGTTCCTAGCCGCGTTAATCTTCGGATGAGATGTGGATCGAACTCAACAATCCCTAATGGATTGCTATCAGGCCCGGGGGATCGGGGGGATCGAACGATCCCCCCCCCCCCCCCCCCCCCCGTTTGACGCTGGAGTTCCGCTTCTCTGGATACTTTTATTAATTTATGTTTTTATCATGTGTAATGTGACCCGCAGTCCGCGGTAATTCCCTCCTACGATAATCAATAACGGAACCGTGCGGTTTGTTAATTAATCCTTAATATTCGTTTTACGGTATACAATCACATGGGAAGACCAGCGCAGCGAGAGAGGGAAAGGAAAAGGGCAGCTAAATGCTGCCAAAGTATTGAAAAATTCGTGAAGAAGAAGAGAGTGGAAGGTAAATCAATTTAGTGGCTGAGGGATTTTATCAGAGATCATGTATAGATCTTTATTTAGCTTTAGTCATGATTACATGTAACGTAGTGGCGATCGGTGTAGACGATTAGAGGAATCAGATAACCTACGAAACGTATGTATTTTTCATTTAGATGAGGCAGACAAGGTATCGAAGAGAATAGATGACGATGTCACTGATTTTGAAGAACGGGAAAATGAGCCTCTGGAGGAGATGCCTGTCACAGAAAAGGCTGCATCCGTCATAGAGGATGACAATGTCAAACAAAGTGAAACCGAAGACAACCCCCCCCCCCCCCCCCCCCCCCCCCCCACAACATAAAGTTCCGCTGTCTTAGTTATAGATCCCCCCCACCAAACTTCCTGGCTACGGGCCTGGCTATATACTAGTACCTTCTTCGATCGGAAAAGTAAGTTGAACCGTGGGACATTGTTAGGGAAGGTCAATGGAGCCTTATTTGCTCCTTCGTTTTTCAAACAGTACCTTCTCATAGCTAGCAACGCTGGGATCATCCCAATGGATATACTAGGAAGACACTTCCCTGACTACAACACTGCCGTCGCACTAGTTTTACCTTCGTCGCAAAATGTTACGTTCCACAGTAGATAATAGAATCCATGGTCCCACTTCAGTGTATACCTACCTTCACATATCATAAGAAGATATTTTCGTCGAGCTCTGCTCTCTCCTCAACTTCCGTAAGGTTAATAATCTGTATGAAAATCGTGCTAGCAATTAACATGCAACTTCCGTAAGGTTAATAAATCTGTATGAAAATCGTGCTAGCAATTAACATGCAACTTCCGTAAGGTTAATAAATCTGTATGAAAATCGTGCTAGCAATTAACATGCAACTTCCGTAAGGTTAATAATCTGTATGAAAATCGTGCTAGCAATCGTGTAACCTTAACATGCATGAGCCATATAGAAATGCCATATTCCCATGTTGTTCATTTATTAGGTTGTGCAAACCTGGTTTAATTTGTACATCAGATGATGTTAAACTGTTAAATGCATACCCAAATATGTGTCCCTATATCTTCAAAACCTTCAGACTTCCCCAAGTACTCACCTTGACCATTTTTGTGCAGGGCTTATATAGAGCCTCAGTGGCGTAGGAACCGGGGGGGCCAGGAGGGCCTTGGCCCCCCAATCATAACATTGGGGTGGCCAGGCCCCCCCGCCCCCCCCCCCCCCAATCCCAATAAAATTCAATGTTCACACGATATATCTTTGGTACGACATGGTACGGAACAGCTAAGTATGGCACGGTACGACTACCGATTATTTGGGATTGTGTGGCGGCCGTAATGCCTGAAATCAACCATCATGCCATTTTAACACTATGGAAACAAGCTACTACGCATGCTCATATCGCAATCTACCACAATCGAGCGACTGTATGGTTTTGGTAGTGTCAGGATAATATTATCTCTGGTAGTGTTCAAGCATCGAATTTTAACCATGCCGTACCGTATAGTACAGTACCATGCTGGAACGAAAGAATGTGCCGTGTAAACATAGTATTAGTGTTAAAATATAAATCCACTCATCGGTTTGATAGCGTTAATCTTGTAGCCCCTCTTGATCGGAATATGTTCTTTCAGGACAACCTGACTTTCCCGAAGCGTATAACTTACCTTTATATGTACTATTTAAACAACTGTGTGCGACCGTGAGGTTAACTATCATACTTTTTCAAAAGCTTCCGCGCTCCGCGCGGAAGAGGCCACGTCCCCCTCTCGCGCATTCCCACCCCCTTGTTGACACGTTTGCAACCTTCCGCCGGCTATTTCACAGATATTTTGTTATGAAGTTGGCCACCCCAATCTTTAATACGTTCCTACGCCACTGAGCCTGCCACAATAGTGTGGTTATTCATATATGCCTGCTCTTACCAATGGCCACCATCAACCTTTCTAAGCTAGCCACAATATGTATGGTGAAGGTGAGAGGTAACTATACGTAAGTTTATGATGTGTGTCATCCATGAGGTTCTGCTGATTTCAGCGCACTGGATGCAGGAGTGTACCATCAGTGGGTGTGATTATAGTAACAATCTATTTACAACTGAAATGCTTATACTTTAAAGTTCACAAACATAGTACTGATACGGTTGTCACTCTCAAGTGATCATATAAAGTGCTCAAATGTATGGCATTACATAAATGTAATAATATACATTACTGAATCATTGAAACGAGAGAGGAAAATAAAAATTATAATCATGTTTAATTCCATGATTTCGTAGTGGCTTGTTACCTGCATCATTTATAAATCCAACCAACACATTACAATACAATGCATTAGAATTCGATAACTTTTGCTAAATGAATGTAGAGAAGCGTAATAACTGATCCGGTTCCTCCCTAATAATGGGTTGGAAGTACGGTGGTTTGGGGTTGCGTTCTCTGGCTCTCCATGCCTGTGCTGTGTACATTGCTTCCATTAGCTCCCCAGGTTTTGAAGATGTAGATAATCAACATCTAATGCATGCCGTGAGCACCTTCAATGGCTTAGTGTCTACCGCTTAAGACACTTCTCATTGGCTGTACTGTGGACTAACCCCAATAAACCCATACTTCAAAAGGCCCTGTCTTTCAAAACTGACACAGAGCAGTTTAGAGCTCTCTTTGATTCTTCATCCCCAGCCCCACATGCTCCTCTTGGCTTTCATGGTACCTAGTGTAGAGCTGGGTCTGCATCTTGACTCCCATGAGTTCTGTGTAGACATTAGGTGGTGGCCAGGATTGGATATCTCCAGAGCGTTTCCTGTCCTCTTTGTCCGAACACAGCATTAGATCCTCTGGGCCACCATGCTGCTACATGCAAGAAGGGTGGATGTCCCTCTGGCAGTCGAGACCTATGGAAATTATGTACTCTACTTGAATAATAATTATAATAACCCCCCAAGTCTGTTTTGATTCAGCAATCTCCCTTGCACAGGATGGTAAAACCTGCCCAGTCTTGTCTTCCCCAGGTATTGCACCACACACTGAAGAAACATGGAGTCTGCTCCTCTCCAAACACCCAGAGAATGACTGTCCTATTGCTCCACTCCTGCCTGATGTAGATACACCCACCAACTGATCTTACCATCATGGCGATATTATGGTCCTTCCCTAAGCTCCCTGCTGCTGGCCCTCAGGTCTCTGCATACAGCACCGAATTGATGCTGCGGAGAGAAGTTCAGCTGCAAACACCCATTCTCCATTCCCTGAGGGCTGTCATCAACATACTTGCTTCTGGCAAGGCTCCCACTGTATTGTCAGCATTCCTTGCAGGAGGAAATCTAACTCTAAATAAGACAAAATCAGATAGCCCACTTGGCCATCACGCTGTTATCTGAAAAATGGATGGTGATGTGGTTTCTCGCCACATCAAACTATGTGATGTCCTTGCAGAGTCCTGTTGGCAAGCTCATCTGGGTGTCCAGGTGGAAATGGGTAGCAATGTCACCCCCAATCACAGCCACAGTCACTGCTGACCTTTTGGTTCTAAACTGGGTCCTGGGCAAGCCAGCAGCTTTCAACCTGTCGGTCACATTCCCACTTAATCTCACAATTATATTGGAAGTGAGTGTGCAACAGGAGCAGCTGCACTGACCACTGAGCAAAGAAAGCACTGTTCTAATGATGCCACATGTGATGAACTGGCTTAGGTCTGTGTACCAGGTGTAATGTGAGTTCATAAATCATCCCCCACAGTATTACTATCACCTTTCTCACACCACACACTCTACCTACAACGATAACATGCACAGTTCACAGGAAGTGGGATAGGATGGCTCGAGAATTTGCTCTCACAAGGGCCATGCAAACTAAGCCATCCAAATAGTTCATTGCAACTTGTGATGGCCCTGCCTTGTGAACAGACGGGTGACAAGTCTAGACAGTGCTTGAATGGTCTCTGTACCCCTAATCCAACTATCAGGGGGGATACAAACCCAGCCCAGTTCCCTGCACCCTTCATAATTTACCCTATGCTTGTGGATCTGGGCAGCCAAGGCAGCTGAACCTGCTGTCGCACTCGCTTCTTGAAAAACGTTTTCAATTTTTTTTATTATTGAAGGACAAATAAGTACAACACAGACACAGTATTAATTTTTAATGAATCTACAGTTCTACTTACAAACACATCTATATTACCTCACCCCTCCCCTCCCCCCAGTCTTGTCCATGACATAACATCTTCCGCACAATAATGTATAAACTTGCTCATCTATACTCATGTATATACAGGGCCCAGGCCCTCGAACAGTCACAAAGACATATGGCTGTCCCCCAAGGACAGTCATATGCCTCAGACCAACCCCAGGACAAGATGCATGGTTCCCCCAGGATATATACAAATCGAATAATAATTACATCATCGGTATATTCAAATTTATATATAGGCAATGACAGTACTACAAACAAATAATATACACACAATGTCTGTCTGAACCACATTCAAATTCTGTGTCAGTATACTGTCATGTGCACACCATAGTTACATTCAGCCTCCCATGGATACATGTCACTGCAGTTCATCACCCTGGCATTGTGACCTGGCAGAGGAGCAATTGCAATATGTCTCTACCAATAATTTGTACAGCCCTACAGGTGATGTCCTTAGGAAGGGGAATATTTTGTCTGACAGCCGAATAATGTACTATCCTGCTGATAATGTCATGAACTGAGTCTTCCAGTAATTTATTACTCAACTGTGCCTCCGCTAAGCAGAGTATTTGCCATAATAGTACTATAAGACTAAAAACATAGAATACAGCTAGTTGATACCATAACCTGCTAGCATATCCAACCTCTATCTCTGCACTACTCTACATATCAGTCCACCTTCGATATCATCAGCCAGTGTACACAGGCCTATCTTCCTCAACACATCTATCAGTGTTGACCAAGCTACAGGCTGTGCTCCTTTCCCTTGCAGCCACTGACTAAAAATAGCCATATTTATGTCGCCAGCATTCAGTAAATGTTCTTTCTTTAGTGCCTCGACAATAACTCCAGTCTCATCATTCAGAAGAAAGATTCCTAACTTCATGTACTTTGTTCCCACATGTTCAGCCACATTGAATGTCTTCTCTTTGCCTTTGAAGAGCAGTAATTCCCCCATCTTGGGTTTTGCTAAGGTTATAAAAAACAGCATGTATACCATACAAACCTTTAAATGTAATAACCTAAGAATATTTTTCTGCAATTTGTTATGCACCGCTACACAAACTATACACACATTCATATACAATTAAGAAACTCGTAACAGTAATTTTAATCAACCTCAACAAATTACCCCACATCTTTAACTACATGTATATCACCACCTACAATATGCATGGAGTAGACCTCTAATATTACCAATGGTTTATTATTATTCGGTGCTGAAACGTTTCTTGCAATACATGTAATTGATCGGGTGCTGTAATACCATATTCATAATTTTCTTTTATGTAGGTTGAAATATTCTGCTTCCAAAATATAATATAACTACTAATCATGAGGAGTTGTTGTTTTCCACTTTGGTAAATATTTCTCCATGACATATAGAAAAGGACACCATGCAATTCTGAAATTGAAGCAAAACGTTACCCTACTACAACATGGATATATATATATGTGCCTTATTAGTTGGAGACTTTTACAATGAACATAATTGTTTATATACACATAAATGTGGATGCACAAATGTTTCACATGAGGCCGTTTTTAAATAGTGCGATAGTGTAGCTTTGTTCGTGTGAAAAGCTTGGCATGCTGTTATAATTAGTTGTACACATGGAGGTATTGCAAACCCTCTCACATCTTACACATTTGGTACACAACCAACCTGTCCTCAGCTGTTTTGGGCACTAGTTTTCACACTTTGGTTGCATGTGATAACCCTACAAACAATACTAGCAACTCTGCATGTATTACGTATTGCATTAGTTAAGACATTACAGTTGAGTAAAAGTACTTGTCATCCATTTCACACCAATTGGTACATTCAATGCATGAATAGATGGTTAAATCATTTGTATGAATCAAATTAGAGATAACACAATCATCAAACAGGGTTCTTTTAAGCATTACAGGACCATATTTATTTAGACATAACAAATTACATTTAAAATGAATGTCACCAAACAGAAATGCCATCATATTATCCATGCAACTTAGGATGAAGATAGTGTTAATTTATCAGTAGTTATACAGGGTGATTTCAAAGTTGCGCCAAATGGTATTAAACATTTAAATAAACTGAGCAGTATCTTTTAAAACTACTAATTAATAACTTTATATTAATCACTGGCATGTTTTTTGGTTCAATAGCATAATTTTTCCATGATCAGCTCTGGAGTTATAATTATACCAGTTCTACCAATTCAAAGATTGTGCGCGACTTTCCAATCACCCTGTATATACTGGGTTGATTTTATCCCATGGCTAATGATAATTAGCTAATGCTGACACCTCTGCAATAACAAAATTAACTGGTAATTTTTTAAAATTTCCATTAATACAGATTTATCGTGCCATTTTTTACATCCATTACAAATTTAAAAATAAACTACTCAGTAGTTACTTTATTCCCAAATAGTACTCACTAAAATGATTACTATATTCAATACACTTTCGACGTTTGTGCTGTGGTTCGTGCAGATCACACTCCAGCTCTGAGGACATTGTTGCAACAGACACATCTGAATGACAGCTTTTTGGTTCAAACATTTTAAAATCTGTAGTAAAACAAAATCAATAACAGACCAAGAGAGAATTATATTCTATATCATTGGTAATATATTTAACTCTCTACAGCACTTGATTCAAATGACTGATTATTACAAAAATATGGAAAGTGAATTGTTAAATTTTCCAATAATTAATGTTAAATCGATGGACCATCTACACGTAGATTAAATTGGTCCAAATGATCTAACCATAGACTCTACTTCAGAGCAATTTTTGGGTATTAATATCCGCCAAATTTTACTGAGCCATCTAAACAGGTTGGGTAGATAGCATTTTTAACTTTACTCCATCGATATATACAATACTATATACAATCGTCCACACATAGATTATATGCGTCAACGTGTAGACCACGACTTAACATTAATCTCCAATCGTCCTTATGTAAGGAGCATGGTTCTTACATCAGGACGATGTTGAAGTGTAAGAACAATGGCATCATTTGGTAGTTCAAATTATAATTGATCGAAAGCAGAATTGGTCACATGACTAAAGTAATTTTATCACATTCATCTATCAAATCCTTAAAAGGAAATCAAAGGTGTCACCGTAACATTTGAATGGCAAAGCAGTACCATAGAATTGCATATTTCTTGTACTGCAAGTTGAAAGCGGCAATGCCAATGGTACAAACTGTGCTGAGGTCATACCAAATCTATGAAATATTGGAATTCATTTAAAGCATGACAAGAAGTTGTTAAGTTCAGTATAACTAGCTGTCCTTGACATACTTTGTTGAAAAAGAAGTACCTAAATGAAATAAGCTCTTAGTTACTCTAGCATCCTCATGGCAATATAGCACATTCTTAATTAAGGACACTAACCGCACTTAAATAAGGACAACAAGCAGGAGACTAAATTGACTAGCTAAATGTATTTGGTCCCATAATTGTAAGTATGGTGTAACCAACTAATGCCAATGAATTTCTCCTTTCCTTAACACAGTTTACAAAATGTACATTTAAATACATTTATACACATGATGTAATGCAATTCAAAGTAATTGACTCACCAATTTTTATGCAATCATTTAATTTCTCAGGTAAATGACCTTCTGAAATCTTAAAAGTTCTGCTGGGGTTTAGACTGCATGACCATGCTTCATGGTTTTTTACTTTTTTTGCCAGATGCTTTTGATACAAAGTACAAGGACAAAAGTAAGCCCATGCTGCATTACTTCTCAACAACGTAGAAATAATTTCTTTAATTTTTGCACAAATTCTTCCCTCTTTGCAGAGGTACAAGTCATTGCTGGCAACATGAATCTCTACATAAGACACTGAATCAACAAGTGTAACTACATGAATTCCATAGAACAACTTGATACAGTTTGAGTGTACACACATGAAGTTAAGCTCATCTCCTTCATACGCCAGTGTCCAGTTATCATGTGACAGTAATGATGTAATTAATGATGAAAACTCACCACAACTAAATGATCTGTCTTCATAATAGAATGCACCATGTGTGATCATTTGCAATGAATATTCATCCTGTTTCAGTTCTTTAAGAAGTATATCATCAATTTCCTCTCTTTTCAACCCTTTTAGTAGTGAAGGCATAAAATATTCATCACTCATTTTAAATTTGCTGACTATGTGTAAGTGCTGGAAAAGAATCATCATATCCTTAGGCTCAAATAATCCATCGGTGAAAATGGAAGGTAAGTATGGTTTTAATGCTTCAACATATTTGATAGATATGATGCCTTTTTTATAAGCAATTACATGATCATAATTAATAGTCTTGTCAACCTTGTCGTAAATTACGAGCTTAATAATTTCAGTGACTATATTGAACAGCGCTTGTGGATTAATGAACACAACTTCAGGAAGAATACTATGATAGTATAGAATTACATTTAGATCTGCAAAGAATTTAAGAGCAGCAATGATATCTTCAGACATATGTAGTCTTATAGCTGACTTCGAACAGTTTGAATAGCTAAGCAAGTCGCTATTGAGATCTTTAGAGATTATCTGAAGTTCTTGATGAAAGGCAAGCCATCGTATTGGTATTTTCTTCTTAGACCTAACAGCACTGTCTTGCAAACTCCAAACTTCTCTGGTTATTTTGGTTACAGTATTTTGGTCTTCATCATCAGGGTTTTTTGCATTCAATGAAAAAATTGAATTTACATTGCTATCGCTTACACTACTATACACCAGCTTCTTTTTCATTGCCGATGGGATGAGTCTCATCAGCGTATTATTCTTATTGTCTTTTGTTTCTCCTTCGCATTCATTTTCCCTGTCTCTATGTGTACCCACTATCAACAGTTTTGACTGTCCATTTTCATCCAATGTTTGTGTTGCTTGTATACAACATTGGAGGATATCAGTGTTTGACAACACTGATGTTGAGGAATAGAGAGGTGATCCCTTCTCATAAAATGTAATGGTGGGATTGTCGCTTAGCCGGTCACATAATCGAAAGACAAATATGTTCAGATCAGTGTTGAACACAAAAAATGATAAAAGTTGATGAAATTGTGGTTGACCTCCAGAATCAATAAAATAAACCCAATTAATATCAAGTAAAGGGGCATCTTTGTAGGTTGCAATACATGGAATCAATTTTTCTACAAAATTAGATTCATGAAAAGACTTGCTATTAAAAACAGCTGATTTATGGTGTTCCTCACATTCATTGTTGGACTGATTTGTTACAGATGAAATGTCCGACACATCTTTGATATGCTGATCATATGAAGTCATTGGTAAAGAAATTTTATTTATTTCTTCTGCTAGCAATTTATGTAACTCTTCTTCAGTAACTTGTTCAAATGAATTATTAGGTTTACAAATTGTTTGAATTGCTTGCATTGGCCTCACAAGCATTGCTGTACTATCTCTAATCACGGGTGGTGATTGATTAAATAATAGATGCAATAAATGTGTTTTTCCAACACCAGCTGATCCAATCACTAATACCTTTAAGAAGCTAGCACTAACATAACCTTCTCTCAGTGCTAGCTCATACCGCTGTGCTACTGATCTTGGATCTTCATCAATAGCTTCATATGATTCTGAAACAAAATTAATTGAATCATAATGACAAATTTCATATCGACTTACTGCAATTTATAAATTTGATCCCTCCAGTTGCTGTTTGGAAAATGTTCCAATCTGTCTGCAAAGAAATTACCTTTCTCAGGTTGCATGTACATTGAAACAATGCAACTTCATTATATAGATACATGCAAATACCAAAATCCATAATCAATTTGATAAATGCCACAACATTGACACACCCTTCACATGAATAATACTATTTTTCTTCAAAGTAATATTACGTAGTTCTTACCCCCCCCCCCCCCATGACCAAACAATTTTGGATAGGGCATACCTGCGACAGACTCTGACAACTGAATTTAATAAGAATGCACAGTTATTTAAAGCTGAACAAGAAATGAAGCACATTATGTTTGCTTTTTGTACGTGAGTTCTATATCAATAATAATATGTATGGTATGAATTATGCATACTACTAAACTAGTGATTTGTAGATTCTCTTTAAACCATTGAATAAAGCATAAATATCAATTCTGCCTCCTGCAAATGTGCCCTTGCCTAATGTTGTTTCAATGTCTAACCATACTATAAAATAGGAAACGCTTCAGACATTTCAGTAGACCTTCAAGACATAATGAGTCATATGAGCTCTGTAATATAAATTGTGCCATATGTTAGTCCCTTAACATTACACATGTGCAATGTAATGTTACGCTTGTCCAAAAACGTGAGAGAGCATACAACCCATAATGTTATACACTTAACTTACTAGCATTGGTCCAAGATGTTCTTTTATGTTATGATGATACTATCAATAGAAAATAGAAATACATGGAGGTCATATTGGAAATGATGTTCAAGTACTTTAACTAACAAGTTTCACTGGGATTTGATTCCTGTCAACATACTCATATTGAGTATTAGAACCACTCTTGAAGGCATATCCCGATCCTGGAGGCAAAAGCTGACAAAAATAGGAACATAAAATGTACCAAAGAAAAATTCAATCCTTACAGATCCAATAGGTTCAATGGCTAGCCCCATCTTCTGCTTTAAAAACTGCATAACAGAATGATTGGCAAACATAGTAGCAATATCAACAGGGAGGATCCCAAATACATCTTTTCTGAAAATGTCTCCACCTTGCTCTACCAGGTACATCACCACAGAAAGGTTATTCTCTTTTTGGCAAGCAGCGTGAAGAGGAGTTCTATTCCACATACCTATACAACTTGGATTGCATTTTCGCTCTCCAATAAGGTACCGTAGAATTTCTAGGCGTCTGTTATACGCAGCAACATTAATACATGTGTCTCCCCCATCATCTTTTTTGTAAAGATCACACCCTTGTTCTTCTACTAAGTATCTAACTATATCCACATTGCGAGCATGATGAAGAAGACTTCCACCAAATGCACCAGGACATTTAGGATTACACTTACACTGCTCAATTAGATACTTCAGAATATCTAAACTGCCACATATTACAGACACATGAAGAGGAGTGTTTCCATTATCATCCTTTACATTGGGATTCTCGCCTTGTTCTTCCACCAGGTACTTCATTAATGGTAGATTATCATTCTTTTCACAAGCAGCATGAATGGGAGTTCTGCCATGTTCACCTTGAACTCCTGAGTTACACTTCTGTTCTTCAATAAGATACTTAAGAACATCGAGGCAACCATTCATTACAGCTACATGAACAGGGGTGTTCCCATGTTCATCTATATTGTTAGGATCCTCTTCTTCTATTTCCACAAGCCTTTTAACCACCTCCAAGTTATTCTTTTGACAAGCAATGTGAAGTGGGGTTTGTTCCCGATGACCAGTGCTGATTTTATTTTCTTTAATCAAATATCTCAGGGTGGGCTTATTAGCAGTCTGCACAGACACAACTGCTGGAGGGTTTTCTTGCACAACCTTCACATGCTAGTGTAAAGAAATTGAATTATGCATTTCCTTCCAA
Organism: Eunapius fragilis; assembly: GCA_963681505.1. Lineage (NCBI taxonomy): Eukaryota > Metazoa > Porifera > Demospongiae > Spongillida > Spongillidae > Eunapius > Eunapius fragilis. The sequence goes on along the minus strand of OY811982.1, from coordinate 4,656,128 downwards.
CATAAATTAAGAACTGCATTGCAGGTGATGAAAAATGTCACATAAAGCATGATAAAAAGGTGCCATTACATGCATAAATTGGTTTAAAAATTATTGGTTTCATGTACTGCAATGTTGTGCTTCAAGACCCTCTGACATGTAATGCAAATTTAAATTTAACATTCATATGATACAGTGATCCACCACATTCATTTAACCGTGGATCTTACAGTCTACACCAGATATAGCCTGTGTGAGTATTATTCATTTACACAACGCTCATGTGTTATGAAATATTATTCATGTGTTATGAAATATTTGAAAAGGTTGCTCTGCAAGATCCACATGTAGCTCATACACTGTTACGTAAGTGTGGTAGTTTTAGCAAGCTATCTCACATAGCTCGCACTACACTCCCAACAATAGCAACAGATGAACTTGATTTGTTTGATCAAGATGTTATGAACTGTCTTTCGGAGTACCTGGCAATTGAGATGCCACCCAAAGCCAGAGAACAAGCTCAGCTGAGCCCTTCGCCACGATGGACTAGGCTTCAGATCACTTGCCCATCACTGCTCTGCAGCATACATTGCTTCTGTCAGCAGTACTGGCTCTTCCTTAGTCACCAATACTAACCTATTGCATGCACTGACAGCCTTTAATGCTAAAGTAATATCTAATGATGCCTTGTCCATTGAGGAGGTTTTTGACCACCCACATCGACAGCAACTTCTCTCCTCTAAATTGGAAACTGCAATGTTCAACCAGAGCTCATCGACAACAGTTCTGCAGCTGACAAAGCAAGACTTATGTCTGTGTCCTCTGCGCACGCATCTTCATGGTTGTTGGCAACCATCTAGATCCTGAAGAAATCCAGGTGGCTATCAAATGGTGGCTAGGAATGGATACATCTTCTGGGTCCAGATGTGCAATGTGTCCCCACAACATGCTCGATCTCCTTGGCCACCATGCTGTTACTTGTAAATTTGGAGGGGATGTTGTGTCGCGGCACAATCAGCTAAGGGATACCTTTGTGCAGACATGCTGTCTTGCAGGTGTCAGTGCTAGTATTGAAGCTGGAAGTGGGCTAGGACATGACCACCTGCATACCACACCTGCTGATGTCCTTCTGCCAAATTGATGATCGGATGTACACAACCGAACACTTCTAATGCTGGTTTTAGTGATGCTGGGAGAGGGAAGGGGTTAAAGGAAATCTCAGTATCATCCTCGCATGCTCCCATCACCAGTCTTGCACCTCTATTTGAAGCCTCCAGAAACCAGTTGCCTTGAAACGATGGCTGGGTCATCAGCTGTGCAAGCCTAGCATTGCCCCATCAAGGCTCTTGATGTCCGTCACATAAGAGGCTAGCATTATTGTCTTTATCACATTAGATAAAAACACAACAATGGTAGTAATGCAACAAACCTATCAAACCAATCAAATATTCAATTATCAGATATGGAAAGTGAAACGGATTTCTAGGGTCTAGTGTGGGAATGACAAGGTGTTGCTTCTGTTGCCTGAGGTATATCTTTGATAATACAATTGTAATTCTACACAGGTAGCAGTACACACATTTACACGTACATGTACTATCTGACATGGATCGAATGAAATACATATAAACAATCTGAGGCTCGATCCTTGTAAAAGCACACCATTCACTTCATAAATTCAGACAATAAATATGTACATGTATTTTAATGAACTTCATATCCTTGGTTAACGTTTTTAAAGAGTAGATCAAAACCAGTAGATTTGATCAGATTTGATCAAATGAGGTTGCTCGTTTGAAGCATAGATAAACATGTAACTCACAAGCCCAATGTGTATGCAAGAAGATGAGCACAATGCAGTCAATTGTGTTGTAGCCTTTTTTTGCATGATCATTGTATAAACATCAAGGTAAATAGGAATGTAAGAAGTACATGTAGTGACAATCATCGAAAATTTGGCACCACTAATTGGAATTGGAATTGGACTGTGGGCTATGATGTATGGTGCAAAAAAGGTGACAAAGTGAAAGTGATGCAGTTGCAGGGGATTCTTGAGATATCCATGGTTGAGTTATATTCAAGGGGAAGACACTGTTCTCTGTTTCTATTGTGCTACTGCTGTTCAGCACAAAATGCCAATGACAGGATATATGGATAACTAATTTAGTCATTCTGGCTGCATCAAACAGGTCTATAGAAACGATGAAAAAAAAACTGTTTAACATCACAATGCTGCTGGCATGTTTAGTTTGCAAATGAGTAAAGAAAAAAAGCTCACAACCGTATATGCTTTCAAAAGTTCACAACTTGCTCGTCAAGAGCTTCCTTTGCATTGAGCACCCCTAGACAATAGTATGGCAGTGGAAAGATAGACAGTAACTTCATGCAGTTCCTGACCTTCAAGAAATAAATATACCATATCTTGAGGCCTGGCTGCAAAAGTCACAGGATTGATTTACAAGTCTATTCTCAGAATGAAGTTTAAAAACAATGGCTCTATATGGTATTACTGAGGAGCCAACAGATAGATATTTCTTTATAAGGGTTGATGAGATCTACACTGAACAGCTAGTTTTCTGCATTCGGTTTGTTAATGATCAACTTACCTTCCACAGCATTTGACTCCATCTCTGCAGAAAGCATTATCTGAACCCCCATTGTAATTCAAGACACAGTAGAGACAAATGTAATCCTTTGAGGTACATTAGACACTATGGAAATAATCAAAACATCTTTGCAATAGCATGTGATTTTTGAAAAAATGACACTGCTTTATATTCACCAGGAATGGTTGCTAGCTCCTACCCATTGAACTGTTCATGCTGCTACTTTGACTTCAATTGAAGATAATCATGAAGCCCTGGGTGAAACGCGGATTCAAGCCAAAGATATTATATATGAAGTGGGATTCTCAATTCCCGAAATGCAAACAACAATTAAGATGGGTTTACAGTCCTGAAGAAATACTATGAGGTCTTAAATCATGTTATAAACACAACAAATCAACGCTTTGATCTAGGTGGTTATAAGGTGCTGTGCAAATTGGAAGAGAACTGCTGTGCAATGCTTGATGTTTTACAGTTGTATACTAATAACTTCAACCAAAAACATTTGGCCACGCAGCTCTCCAACTTTCATTCTAATGTTGGAATTAGTCAAAATGAATCAATATGAAGGTGCCAAAATAGAAAATAAATGTCAAAGTCGATAAATTACTAGTTGATTATATCATAGGTGACCTTGAGTTCGATGGATAGTGTACTTGTTTTATCATGATTGTATATAAAAGTGCTCCATTGTAATTATCTACAACTATTGTTGTGCAATATATTCAAGCATATAATATGCAAAACCGTTATCATATTGCATGTGTAACATACCAACAGCCTCTAACTTCTCAGAAAGTTAGAATTTACAGTGCTATATCATTCGAAACCACAACGTGCCAATTTTTTTTAAACCGCTCCTATTGTAATGTATTGACTACCGCGTCTCTTTTTTATTGTTACAAAACGTACATTATTGTTCATAATATGAACGATATCAGCACATATGATATTGCATTTCTCACACTCTTTCCAGCTACGGTACTTTTTTAGCTTGAATATCTATTTTAAAAATTCATGTAAATTACCTACTGTATGCATATATATATATATATATCTTGTGCAGAAAGAATTAACAACATTAATTATAACCAACAAGTATTGCATAATATTGATGACACAATGTAAGACATTCATGTGGAATAATTTTTACTTTAAAGCAATGCCAATTAGCAACGAACTTTAATCAATCAAACACCCTGCATGCAAGTTTGGCATCTGCACTTCTAAAAGATATATCAGTGACTACACTATCAAATGCTTTAGTGATGAAGCAGTGTAGTGAACTAGATACAAATTTCAAGTTCCCTTTCAGACAATACAAGGACAAACAATATCAGGGTGGATACTTTAAAAGATATTGCAAAAGTGACTAAAGAATTATATAATGGTTTATATATATATGAAAGTCAGAGAAAAGCACACACCCCAAGCAATATCAGAGAAAAGCACACACCCCAAGCAATATATATATTGCTTGGGGTGTGTGCTTTTCTCTGACTTTCGCACCATCACATGAACAAACTAATCTCGAGCCAAATAAAAACTGGAAGGATCCACTAGAAATCAGGAATCATGCATCCTGCAAATATCATTGCAATTCAAAAATGTTGGCATTTTTGAGGGACAGTGAATTGACAAGTATCTGTAAAGGTAACTTCAAGGCACTGCTTGCTCTTCGAGTTGATGCTGGTGACAAAGTCCTTGAGTATCATTCAGAGACTTGCATCTAAAACAACTCACAACGAGCTACAGCTTTGTGTTGAAGAATTCTTACAAAGTAAGATAGTAGAAAAAATAAAGGAACAGGCAGTAGGATCATACTATGGCATCCAGTGTGATAAAGTAACTACATCAGCAACTGCGAACAACTTGGTTTGGTATTATGTTATGTAGAGGGTAATAAACTAGTGGAACAGCTACAGGAGTTTATCCTGTATTTTCACAACTGGTGAAGCACTGTGCCACAATGCCATTGAAGCATTGAGCGTTGTTGGACTTGACGTCAAATTATGCCGAAGCAATTTAATAGGCGGTTTGGAGATCTTTCTAGACAGGCAGTTCAGGGGCTGTGTCTTATATTGAACATTCACCAGGTAGTTCTGATTTAGAACGCTACATGCAGATTCCCTTTAACAGGAGTTTTCACTATGGACATGTTTGTGGTGAAGTCAAGCTGATAAACCTAGTAGACTTGCTGAAACCCTGAAAGGCAGAAGAACATGCCATTGATGTAACCAAAATTACTAAAATAATTCATCTGTTGCTTTTGACTTCAGTAGTATATAGTTGTGCCAGAGATCATATATATGATCTCTGGTTGTGCTGAGAGCATGCAAACTTCTTGTTGAAATGCACCTCGAAGCACGATGGGAGAAGACAGATTTCATGCGCTTACACTCAATGATTTAGAATTGGACATCAAGGAGAGTATGCAAAAAGAGAAATGCTATTGCTTAACCCACTGGCATCATAGATTATAGAATACAGGGATTGGAAACGGTATATACATTTACGTGACGTGACGTCACGTTCCGTTACATGACCGTGCTTCGCATCAAATCCTTTGGCGGGCGTGTGAGCTGTTAAACATCCTTCTGTAGCCTAGGGAGCTTCTTTCGGCGTTATATAGCCTATAACTGTGTGAGGACAGCCTCTTTGACATCAAAGAATCCTTTAACTATTCTTTTTACAGAGTTTCAGTTGAGCCAGTGAGCGGTCATAGCTACCACGTGATCGGGTAGTGGTTGTGGCATTTTCCTGGACAGGAAACATTATAAATCCATTTTGGGAGTTCCCATATAGATTACGTAGTTGGTAGTGTGGCTTAGTAACGTTCTGGAGTCCCTGCGAAGGGTTCTGGCATTGTAAATCGTAAATATATCATATAATGATATCCAAAAAGCGTACTTTTTGTGTACTTTTCCCAGAAAAGTGATCAGGATTCTAGAATATTTGAGGACATATATTGAATCAGGGATGCATATTAGTGGCATGATCAAAATTTCTTATGTGTTGTGCATGTGTTGTAGGAGCAAATGGCTCGCAAGTTTGTTTGGGTCGAAGCTCAGATATATCCGTGTTGAATGGAATTGCTCCACAAATGACTCTTCTTATTGTTAAACGTATTTTTACCCTTTGGATAGCCAGATCGGGCACAAGTTTCTCAAATGTACTGACTATTTTCTCGGGAAAGCTCACAAAAGTGCCCTGGCCAGGGTACATAATTTACGGAATGCAATGATATTTTCAGTAAAACATTAGTTCACTGATATTTTGAAATTTACAAAAATTCATAGTGTTGCACGCAACATGTTGCCTCGTGTATGCCGGTGTCAGAGGCATAATTGACTCCCAGGCATAAATGACTCCCCCAGTCATTGACACCTAAGGTACTAATGACTCCCACAAGGCATATATGACTCCCCAGCTGGAATTGTTTGAACCACGTTTTTTTTTGGTGCGCTTTAAGAGAGCTACGATGGCGGATGATGAGTTCACCGCTGTGGAGATGTATTTACGTAGCAGCCAGTATCCTAAGGGTATGACAAAGGGCGAGAAGGCGAATTTTAGACGCAAGTGTAAAAACAATTTCAAGTTTGAAACTGGAATGTTATACTACAAGAAAGATGGTATTGACGAGGCACCACAGTGGAAGATATGCGTACGATCAGACAATGAAAAAAGGCGGATACTTGAGTCATGCCATTTTGGAATAGAAGGTATGTACATATAAACTTTATAACTTGTCAGTGTCCCATGGATTGGGCTGTAGGGTGCCATCTGGGCAGAGATAAAACAATTGAGAAGGTTTCAAGTCGTTTTTATTGGCGAAATATGAACGAAGAAATCAGAAAATTGGTTCAGCACTGCGAGCAGTGTCAAAAAATGAATGCAAAATTTCCCAAATCTAACAGCAAACTCCATCCAATAGTTCCTGTTCCAAATGTGTGGCATCAGGTTGGTCTTTATTCGTCATGAATACTAAATTATGCATAGCATATTGGCTAATTTTGTGCAATAGGTTGGTATTGACCTCATAGGTCCACTGCCCACAACTGTCAATGGAAATAAGTATGTGGTGACTTTGGTTGATTATTTTAGCAAATGGCCAGAAGCTGCACCACTTAAAGATAAGACTGCTCATGGAGTAGCATTGTTTTTGTATGAGTGTTTCTGCAGGTAAGTATATTTCATATAGCATGACTTTTTAAAATTCATCATTTCTTTGACATATATAGGCTAGGATGTTGTGAGGTCATAATATCAGATCAGGGGAGAGAATTCGTTAATGCAGTCCAACACGAACTCTTTCAATGTACAGGAACCAAACACAAAGTTTCTTCTGCATATCACCCGCAAACAAATGGTTTAACTGAACGATTCAATCAGACACTGCAAGCATCACTTATTAAACTTGTCAATAGCAATCAAAATGACTGGGATGATCATCTGTCAGCTATCCTATTTGCGTATCGGACCAGTGTACAAAAAGCCACAAAACTTACACCCTTTGAAGTCATGTACTGTCGGTAAGTATCATGCAGTTGTATATAGCCCTTTTCATTACCGCAATCCTATACATACATGTACATTGTAGAAAACCGAAGTTACCTATTGATATGGAGTACGCATTAAAAGCAGAAGACATTGGCAATGGTGCCGTGAGTGAAAATACACCTCAAAATGATGATGGAAGTGATTGTGTTCATATTGATTGTGATAGAAAGAATGATGGTGAGGATAATAATGATGGTGATACAAAAAGAGGTGATGGATGTGATGAGTATAATGAATGTGTCGATGGTGATAGAAAGAGTGATGGTGAGGATAAAAATGATGGTGATATAAAAATAGGTGATGGATGTGATGAGTATGATGTCGGTGGATGTGATGAGTATGATGTCAGTGATGGTAATTCTAGTCACAATAATGGCAAGGGTAGCACACACAGCAGAATTAGCCATCATGGAAATAGTCACCAGAATGTCAATGAGATAGTTCTTTATGCAAATGAGATTCATAAGATCAAGGGTGCAATAACTCAAAAAGTGGAAATGAATATAAAGAAGGCACAGGAAAAGGACAAGTATTACTATGACAAAAAACATTGCAATCTGAAGGTATATATGTACTGCATACTACACTGTTATATAATGCAATACCCATTAAATCTGTAGGAATTGGGTCCAGGGGATGTTGTACTTCTTAGAAACAACCATCGAGACTCTAAGAAGGGAGATAAGCTGAAGCAAAGGTGGCTGGGACCTTATAAAGTGTATGAAGTATTAGATAAACGAGTCTGTCGATTGGAAAATTCTACTGGAAAAGTGTTGAAAACTACTGTAAATGTTTCTCGCCTTATAACTTTCACTCCTAATCCAATAAACACTGAACAGGTAGGTAAACACTTTTTAATACAACAATATAATGAAAAAGGCACTGTTTTATAAAAAAGGTAATGAAGAAAATTGTAACTAAAACAAGCAAGAAAGAAAACCAGCCAAAGAAGGTTAGATCATAATATTAAATGTTGATATAATTATTTTTGTATGTCACATTTTAGAAAACACTATACTGGATTGATGAAATGTGCCTCACTCTCAAGCATAAAGATGCTATAGAAAACAATGAAATGCTGAATGATGAGCATATTCAGGCTGCTCAAAATCTTATGAAGAAACAATTCCCACAACTAGGAGGCCTTCAATCAACATTGCTCTGCCAAAATAAGGGCTTTTCTTCAGCAATAAAAAGTCATGGAGCATTACAGGAAGGTATGTATTTGGCATATATGTGATTTTTTAGGACACTGCACATTGAAATTGTCATGTCTAGTTGTACAGATATTATTTGTTGCTGAAAGAGATCACTGGGTGGCCAATAGTTATCATCAAGATGAGATCAGGCTGTATGACAGTAAATGTTCCCCTAACTTACATGGCAGTCTACAAGAACAGATTGCTCTTATCTACAAAGAAGCTGCAAATAGTAACACTTTAACTGTCAAAGCTATTCTAGTCCAACAGCAGGCTGGTGGTGAGGATTGCGGATTGTTTTCCATTGCTTATGCTTACCATGCTGCATTGGGGGAAGGTCTACTGGGAGTAACTTTTGATCAATCAAAGATGCGAGACCATTTAATATTGCTTGCTTGATCCAAAAGTGTCTAAAACCATTCCCCCCTGCCCTGGAACAAAGAGGAATTAAAAGGAATAAAATGAGAATCTTCCATATCCACCTTATTTGCATATGCAAGCTACCAGAATCATCAGACTCAAATGTTATTCAATGCGACCAATGTAGCCAGTGGTATCATTTCAGATGTGTGAACATTGAGCAAAAATGTATCCCTAACACATGGCTATGTTCAAATTGCTATAAATAGCAGAATCTATGATTAGTGACAGAACCATCGGACTCAAATGTTATTTAATTTTTTTTATGCATGTTTTTTATTTATTTATGTAATGTTATTCACTTCTACCAATGTAGCCAGCGATATCATTTCAGATGTGTGTACTTTGATTGAGCAAAAATGTATTCGTGACACATGGTTATGTTCAAGTTGCTCTAAATACCACAATCTATTGTAATGCACATCACCCTGATTGCAGACAACTTTTGCGCATGTGTGTTACACTATGATCAATGTATCAGTATCAGTGTGTGACGTGTGTGTATGTGTGTGTTGTGTGTGTATGTGTGTGTTTGTGTGTGTGTGTGTGTGTGTGTGTGGGTGTGTGTGTGTGTGTGTGTGTGTGTGGCTGCAGTACAAGTAAAGATCCAACCAAGTATGCACGAGCAGGCAGGCGTCGTATCGACTGGAGAGTCAATCATGCCTTTACGCGTATTTGACCGGGATTCATATATGCCTATAGGCACGAATGACTGGGGAGTTAATTATGCCTAGGCTACAATAACTCCCAGGAGTCATTTTCATCAGGGGGGAGTCATATATGCCCAGGCGTGAATGACTGGGAAGTCATATATGCCTAGGTGCCAACGACTGGGGAGTCAATTATGCCTAGGCATAATTGACCGGGAGTCATATATGCCTAGGTATCAATGACTGGGGAGTCATTTATATGGGAGTCATTATCGCCTGCGACACCGGCCTTTATGCTGGCATGAAGCCAAACATTAGCCTTACTGACCAAACTATTTTTCTTTTTATAAAATGCACGTGACTGGGAAGTATGAAATGAAATTCCTTAATGTCCCCTAGCACCCACCCCCTTTCCTGCCCTCTGCTTTTTACGCCATCCCTAACTCCAAATCCAGAATGCGACTGATATATGCCGCTCATTAAAATTCATTGGGGCCGTCTGCAGGGGATGATCTCTGAAATGATCGCGCTACGAATTTTTGTACGTACACATTTAATGACGCTCGGAAAGAGTGCGTCGTTCTTTTTCTCAGACCTATATAGTCCTGTTATTCTGGGGACGAGATTGAACTTTATTGTATACAAAACAATGCGTAAAACGACGCCCCCACTTACGCGCTCATGAGAGCGATAAAGATCTTCAAGATCGTGCATCGTAAGGTGCATGATCTTGACGACGCGTAAGAACAATAAGATGTGAGATGTCAGGCTGCCTTACCTTAGTTGTTTCCTTCACAGTTATATCCATCACAGTAGTTGACAAAACCACTCAAATGAAATTATTTCCTTTACCAACGGGGTTAATTCCAAGTTGGGCGTAGTAGCCCGGCCTTTTAGCAGGCACGTAGCAGATGGGCGTTTCTGGTCCGGCGTCAATAACAACCAGAAACGCCCATCTGCTACGTGCCTGATTTAGTCTAGGGGCCGGGGGTTGGATATTTGTTTCTTTGTTAACTGAATGGGCAGCACTGCTTTACTGGTAGTCCGATGTTGGTCGCGAGTGTGGCAGTGGATATATTCATTATCGCGCAACAGGATGGCGTAATAAACAATCTAAACACAATCAAAAAGTGAAAGATTGGTTTAACCAACGAAGACCCAGGGGCGACGGAAGGGAGGGAGGGGGGGGGGGGGGGAAGTGGCGTAGGCAGGATTTGGGAGGGGGGGGGGGGGTTTCCACAAGGGACACCCACACATTCAGGAAGGGGTATGGGGGAACGCTGTAAGCTCCCCATCGGGGTCTGGGGCTCCGCCCCAGCCGCTTTGCAACTTTCGCAATTTTTAAGTCACAAAACATAACATAATTGCGTAGTAACATAATTGCGTAGTAACAGATGTAATGTATAGCCTAGATTGCAGAAACCAAGTGTTTTCAGTGACTCTTGTTTAAATCGCTTAGTCATGAAGCTACCGTCTAATTTAACTCATTACGGCTAATATGTGCGCATGCGTATTCTCACTGATTTCAGAAAAGGGGGGGGGGGGGGGGGGGGTTCCGGGCAACGCCGCTGCCTACGTGCCTGGGGGGGGGGGCAGCCCCCCATAATTGTGATACATCTTAATATGAATAAGCGTTAGCGGCGTGGTTCAAGTAATGTGATTCGCTGCCACGCCTGCCAGTACGCCACATATATATAATAAAATAAAAAAACAATATAAATGAATAATAAAATTAATGAAGTATCAAGTTGAGTGTTTTACACAGCCGAGAGATTTACCTTGCTGTCTGAAATTGCAAGGTCAATTGATGTATCAAAGAGATGTTGTGGCCTGTGGTAAGAAAAGCGCGAACCACGGAGGCACATGATAGCTGACCTAAGTAGGGAGAAGTCACTTTGCATCGAAGCCAGAATAGTGTTTTACTGTACGGTTGTTCCTGCTTATCCGCGATCAATGAACCAAGTCTCTTGAAAACTACTGTAGCATTCCTGTTTACTTCATTCGTCGGTAATGAAATCATTATCAAACTTCAGCCCCCCCCCCCCCCCCCCCCCCCCCCCCCCCCCCCTATTTAAGTTCAGTAGAACATCATACTACATTTTTCTACGTCTCTGTAAGCGATACGGTTCTTTAGTCTTAATTTGTGCGTGCTAAACGCGTTTTTCTAGGATGTTTCGCTACTCGGTTGCGGACTATATACCTACTATTTTATACCACTGTTACCACTGCGCCGTTGGTAAGTCTTATCTGTATGCCTCTACTTAATTTTATGAAGGTATGATTTTCTTTTGCTTGCAACCTTTCAAGTACGTAACAAGCGTAATTGGAGTTCTTTTGGCAATGTACCTTTTTCCAGGATTGTAGAGGTGCTGACGGATAAAAGTTGCATACTTCTGTTGCGCATAGTGTGCTACATACCCCCCTGGCTGTCATTGTTAGAGTCACCGTATCGGAGCGGCATGCGAGCCAAGGGGAGAAACTTTTATTTTCGATGGGATAGGCAATTAAGATTGCTTAGAAGATCGTACGATTGGAAAACAAAGGCTTAATTAGCTCGTTCGAAAAGGCTATAAAACACTCTTCGTTTTCAGGCCTAAGAAGCCCAGTGCAATTAATACACATTTGGCGGATTCAATAGCAGCGTTGACTTAGTACCTTCGATCCTCCAATTTTAAAGCGATCATCTTTTAAAAGACGTTTTCAAGTTCCTGTCGGACAAGATCCCGTAATCCCGACTCTCAATCCCTACAGTCTTGGCTTAAAACACCTGCTACGCTCTGTACCGTCATAGATATTAGAGGTACCTCTAATATCTATACATACACAATATTTATTATTATTATTTTTTGACGTTGTTTTGGTGCGGACTCACTACTTACAGAACAATAAGGCACAGCATAGGCGAGGGGGGGAAGGGGGGGGGGGGGGGGGGGCAAAAAAACAAAGTACAAGACACCATCCCCCAACTTTGAAGAGCTCATTGAGAGCATCACAAATATGCTATTATTTTTTTGCAGGGGGGTATGGGGGAAAAAGTTATGAGGTGTCAAAGTTTGAGAGGGGGTCTTTGCCTTATAAATGTAATAACATTTACGATTTTTTTTTTTGCAACATAATGACAACATCATACTGTTCGCAGTGTCCATAGGTTTTCTATGCGTGCGACGATATGGTTTAACTCAACTATCTGCTTATCAGCACGATTCTATATTATTATTTGTACGGAAATTAATGAGGGGCCAACTGTACTTATCACGTGATTGAGGCTAAGCAAAACCACAGGCTTTCATCATGAAATAGCTATTTGCAACGCACAGCTTCAAATACCGCTGATAGACGAGGTCAATCTACGACAGCATCAACAATCCAAGAGTTTCAAAACGATTGCTGCCAAGTTAAAAGCTAGCGCTAGTTCAGCCAAAAATAACTACGTTGTTAAGACACATTTTGGAGCAAGTTAATGCGAGAGAAATGGGAATTACTCTAACTATTTATAAGCGCAATGCGGCAATGGGTAGTATAGCGTACATAGGCGGCCCCTGCAACCCCACGAGAAAGAACTTATTAGTCGTGGACCTCAGAGCCGACGCCGGCATTTAAAAAGTGGTGCGGCCAAACCGCGCGCAGGCCGGGCGCTTGTATGAAATGAAACAAAGGATTGATGTAAAAAAAGGAGCCACAAGCGAGATGAGTATTAAATGAATAGCACTTGCATCATGCAGCAGAGTACGCAATTAACTATAAAGTATAATTTTTTTTTAAATGGAAGTTTCAAAAAGTGGTGCGGCCATGGCCGCACCTGCTTGAACGGCGGCGTCGGCCCTGGTGGTCACCCCCCAGTATTCAAAATCCGCGCGTGACGTTGGGTCCCTGGTTGGCACAGGTACACATCTACCCTGTGAGTACATGATACAGCTCAGAGTCTAAGTGTGCTTTGCAACTTACAAGAATGGCACCCATCTCCTCAGATCAGCTTGAAGTAACGTATTAGTTGTGGTCACACCCCCAGTATTCAAAATCCGCGCGTGATGTTGGGTCCCTGGTTGGCACAGGTACACACCTACCCTGTGGTACATGAAACAGCTCAGAGTCTGTCTCAGTGTGCTTTGCAACTCACAAGAATGGCACCCATCTCCACAGGTCAGCTTGAAAGAACTTATTAGTTGTGGTCACACCCCCAGTGTTCAAAATCCGTGTGGATACATGAAACAGCTCAGAGTCTGTCTCAGTGTGCTTTGTAACTTACAAGAATGGCACCCATCTCCTCAAATCAGCTTGAAGTAACGTATTAGTTGTGGTCATATCCCCAGTGCTCAAAATCCGCACGTGACGTTGGGTCCCTGGTTGGCACAGGTACACACCTACCCTGTGGGTACATGAAACAGCTCAGAGTCTGTCTCAGTGTGATTTGCAACTCACAAGAATGGCACCCATCTCCACAGCTCAGCTTGAAAGAACTTATTAGTTGTGGTCACACCGCCAGTGTTCAAAATCCATGTGGGTACATGAAACAGCTCAGAGTCTGTCTCAGTGTGCTTTGCAACTCACAAGAATGCCACAGGTCAGCTTGAAAGAACTTATTAGTCATGGTCACCCCCTAGTGTTCAAAATCCGCGCGTGACGTTGGGTCCCTGGTTGGCACAGGTACACATGAAACAGCTCAGAGTCCTGAGATATTAATGAGTTTCATAAGGCCATATTATATTCCGGTACGTTTTCTAATTATACCTTTTTGAATCACTTGAAACAGCAGTGGTACAATGGCGGATGATGATTGGGTACAGGTGAGACAACTGCTTCAAATCATCAAGGACGCTTTCAAGGAAGGGAACTTATATGACCTGCACGATTATTTCGAACAGCAGCGTCAACGCACTGAAAGGTTCAACGAAATTGCACAATTGGTGGTTGGGGACGAGGACAGTATCGCTAATGCGATAATAACGCTACACAGAGTTTGATGACGTGAAGAAGAAACACGATTTTATAGCAACTGAACTAAAAAAGCACAAGGCTTTATGCCAGAAACTGCAAAAAACGAAAGAGTGATGCTTAATGTAGGTCAGTTGCCTTATACATATGGTAAGGAAAGTATTTAAGAAGTTCAACATAAAGGATGAAGACCTGCATATTTCTTCCATTGAGGAGATGAGCTGACAGTTTACATCGAACAAACTTCAGCTCAACAGGCAAGATAATATCGAAGCGCAACAATTGTGGCTTCAATTAGAACCGAAATTTAGTGCTGCAGAGAAACGTACCACAGACGAGATAAAGAAAGCGCAAGGAAAAATGGTACATCCTGATATTGATGTTAACACAGTTGAATAGCAAGTAATATCGTTGTACAGTGATGGAAGTAAAAGTAATGAAAAAGCACTATGCCTAAAGCTAATTGATCTGATTAGGAAACATTCTTAATGACTGAACAACTACATGCATCATCATGTCAGTATAAGGAGTACATAATGGTCACATGTAATTGAAAACATGATCTATGAAAGTTTGTGGTGTATAGGCCATAGTGGTGTAAGAAACATGGGAACATGGTTGACTGAAATAGAAAAACAAAATACACCGGTGCAACATCATAAAATTGTGCTACATGTATTTCATTTTTCCATTCTTGTTCTGCATGTGGACTGTGTTGCTACTCTCAGTTTACAGTGTCAATTATTGATTTAGTAACTGTGATCTCGGTTCCCAATGTGCATGTTGGAAACACATTAGAAATTATCACAGGCCTTCACATGGTAAAGATTCAGGCTGCGTTATACAAGAGGCTGGAACTAGTTCTACCTCCCTCTTCCGTATGCACCTCTCCACCTCCCTTCTCCATATGCACCTCTCCACCTCCCTCTTCCATATGCATCTCTCCACCTCCTCTCTCCATATGCACCCCTCCACCTCCCTCCTCCATATGCACCCCTCCACCTCCCTCCTCCATATGCACCCCTGCACCTCCCTCCTCCATATGCAACCCTCCACCTCCCTCCTCCATATGCACACCTCCACTCCCTCCTCCATATGCACCTCTCCACCTCCCTCCTCCATGTGCACCCCTCCACCTCCCTCCTCCATGTGCTCCCCTCCACCTCCCTCTTCCGTATGCACCCCATCACCTCCCTCCTCCATATGCACCCCTCCACCTCCCTCCTCCATAAGCACCTCTCCACCTCCCTCCTCTATATGCACGCCTCCATATGCACCCCTCCACCTCCCTCCTTCCACCTCCCTCCTCCATATGCACCCTCCACCTCCCTCCTCCATATGCCCACCTCCACTCCCTCCTCCATATGCACCCCTCCACCTCCCTCCTCCATATGCACGCCTCCATATGCATCCCTCCACCTCCCTCCTCCATATGCACCCCTCCACCTCCCTCCTCCATATGCATCCCTCCACCTCCTACCTCCATATGCACCCCTCCACCTCCCTCCTCCATATGCACCCTCCACCTCCCTCCTCCATATGCATCCCTCCACCTCCCTCCTCCATATGCACCCCTCCACCTCCCTCCTCCATATGCACCCCTCCACCTCCCTCCTCCATATGCACCCCTTAACCCCCTCCTCCATATGCACCCCTCCACCTCCCTCCTCCATATGCACCCCTCCACCTCCCTCCTCCATATGCACACCTCCACTCCCTCCTCCATATGCACCTCTCCACCTCCCTCCTCCATGTGCTCCCCTCCACCTCCCTCTTCCGTATGCACCCCATCACCTCCCTCCTCCATATGCACCCCTCCACCTCCCTCCTCCATAGGCACCTCTCCACCTCCCTCCTCTATATGCACGCCCCCATATGCACCCCTCCACCTCCCTCCTCCATATGCACACCTCCACTCCCTCCTCCATATGCACCCCTCCTCCATACGCACGCCTCCATATGCATCCCTCCATCTCCCTCCTCCATATGCACCCCTCCACCTCCCTCCTCCATATGCACACCTCCACTCCCTCCTCCATATGCACCCCTGCACCTCCCTCCTTCATATGCACCTCTCCACTCCCTCCTCCATATGCACCCCTCCACCTCCCTCCTCTATATGCACCCCTCCACCTCCCTCCTCCATATGCACCCCTCCACCTCCCTCCTCCATATGCATCTCTCCACCTCCCTCCTCCATATGCACCCCTGCACCTCCCTCCTCCATATGTACCCCTCCACTCCCTCCTCCATATGCACCCCTCCACCTCCCTCCTCCATATGCATCTCTCCACCTCCCTCCTCCATATGCACCCCTCCACCTCCCTCCTCCATATGCATCCCTCCACCTCCCTCCTCCATATGCACCCCTACACCTCCCTCCTCCATATGCACACCTCCACTCCCTCCTCCATATGCACCTCTCCACCTCCCTCCTCCATGTGCACCCCTCCACCTCCCTCTTCCATATGCACCCCATCACGTCCCTCCTCCATATGCACCCCTCCACCTCCCTCCTCCATAGGCACCCCTCCACCTCCCTCCTCCATATGCACCCCTCCACCTCCCCTCCTCCATATGCACTCCTCCATATGCACCCCTCCACCTCCCTCCTCCATATGCACCCCATCACCTCCCTCCTCCATATGCACCCCTCCACCTCCCGCCTCCATATGCACCCCTCCACCTCCCTCCTCCATATGCACACCTCCACTCCCTCCTCCATATGCACCTCTCCACCTCCCGCCTCCATATGCACCTCTCCACCTCCCTCCTCCATATGCACCCCTCCACCTCCCTCCTCCATATGCACCCCTCTACCTCCCTCCTCCATATGCACCCCTCCACCTCCCTCCTCCATATGCACCCCTACCACCTCCCTCCACCAAATGCACTCCACCTCCCTCACACCTCCACCTCCCTCCTCACCATGGACATGTTGCTACAAAGCCATTGACAGGGATGTTATTTGTTCCCTGTGGCAGTGTGGTGATTACCTCATTGTTGCTGTCTTGCAACAACGCATGTACACGCATACAACACAGATCCACAGTGGTGCCCTTGGGTGCTGGTGCCCTTGGGTGCTAGAGTAACTCCTGCCATACCATATTTGGATGATAGCACCACCTCGTAGGGTGGGTACAGGGTACATTACCTGCCCATTACAAGGTATGGTGTGATATGAGGGTGGTATGGAGGTGGTGATATGAAGGTGGTGTGAAGGTGAGTGTGATGAGGATGGTGTAGAGGTGGTGTGAAGGTGAGGTGATATGAGGGGGTGTGAAGGTGAGGTGATATGAGGGGGTGTGAAGGTGAGGTGATATGAGGGTGGTGTGAAGGTGAGGTGATATGAGGATGGTGTGAAGGTGATGTGATATGAGGTGGTTTGAAGGTGAGGTGATATAGGGTAGTGTGGAGTGAAGTGTGATGCAGTAAGATATGCTAAGCAGATACACCTCATTCCACCACAAATGAAAGCAGGCCACACCACTGGTTCCAACAGTGAGCTCACCACTGCATCATGATAATGTATGATAGCATGGTCTGTTGAGGGAGTTCATAATTCGAGTTGCTTCACCCAACCCACTTTGACACATAATTGGTACCGCATCCCTGTCATGACCAACTAAGACACACCAACATCATGCACATACCAATGTCATCCTACACATAGGTCAACCTACATAGAGCAGGGGTCAGCTACCTATAGCTAATTTGGACCTAAATTTTGAGGTGATGGGCCCACACCACCTCAAGGGGAAAATCCTCACATAGTGAGGGGAAAAAAACCATGTAAATGCTGCTCTGTTCAAACAAAATATGACAGCATGGCATAGCCATAAACTGATATAAATTTGTGTTCAGAATCATGGTGCTTCCTGATCCGCTGCTGCTCCACCATATTTCAAGAAGCCTGTGCATAAGATTCAACACCAATGGGGGTGGGGGGTGGAAGTCCAGTATTTAGTGACCGTGCACACGATGCCTAGAATGCTCACATATCCACAGAAACAGTCTCATATACTACCTGACCACATAGCCATTACTTGTATGTGCACGCATATCCAACACTCATCAACAGCCTGACACGAGGCTATGACATTGCATCCAACGTATCAACATCCATTAACAGCCTGACACCTTTTGCATCAGCCTTCAACAGCCATACCTTAACATAGAACCACTCAAACTGCATTTGTATAGGAGCATATTTTCTGTCTAATTTGTTCCTCAAACGACAGAAAGTGTATCTCCTATATCATGCTCGCTTCACCCAACCCACTTTGACATATAATTGGTGCCGCATCTGCTGTGCACGTCACTGTCATGACCAACTAGAGTAACAAAGAAAGTGAACAGAACCTGACCTGACAGCTATGCACCATACACTCCATAAAATATCCAAGCCACCATGGCCTTTAACACCCACACAACACCCACACAACATCCACGCCACTATGGTCCCACACAAACTCCAGGCCAGTATGGTCCCACACAAAATCCAGGCCACTATGGCCCACACAAAATCCAGGCCACTATGGCCCACACAAAATCCAGGCCACTATGGCCCCACACACAATCCAGGCCCCAAACATAACTCTTGATTAAAAATCCAGGCCATTATGGCCATACACAAAACTCTATGGTCCCACACACAATCTATATAGTACAGGCTAGCCTCAAGGCTCATTAAATGCTGGTCAGGCCACAAAGCTCACTTGCAACACCTAGACCACACAAATCACAACGATTTCATATAGGGGGGGGGGGGGGGGGGGCAACCACCCCCCTTTTGGTACAACCACCCCCCTTTTGGTACAACGGTACATTACAAATCTAAGTCACCAGTGTTCTAGACACACACACACACACCCACACACAGGCTAGCCTCAAAGCTCAAGGCACATTAAATGCCAATCAGGCCACAAAGCATGCTTGCAACTTGAAGACCACAAAAATCACATATGTAACTACTTGATATCGATCAAGAACATGGAACATAAGTTTTTTAATCCAGACTCATTTCATCAAGCTTCTTTATCATTTCAAGAAATTCATTAAAATGATGCTGCTTCGATTCATCCGCCTGTAGTACTTCTGTAATCGCTTTCTTTGCTTCAGCCAGGTCAAATGCATTATCATTAAAAGGCAGCACAGGCCATTTCAATTCGTCCATAAGGTTGCAAAGCTCGTCATTTAATTTCAACTGACCACGCACACTGTCCCACTTTTTCTTTGCTTGCTTTCGCTTCTCATCATCTAATAATATGTCTTCGTAGCCTCGTCGCCCTGGATAACCTTATCCAACTCGTGAGGGTAATAAATCGCGAAATCAGTAGCGGTATCCTTACGAAGTACTTTATCTACAATTTTCCTCTCTAGTACGTACGGTATCTGCCCAACAATCTGTACCCTTTGCCTGTTTAGAATTTGTTCAGCCATGGCTTTCACATCCTTTGTCACCCCCTCTTGAAGTTCGTCCAATTCTTTTTCGAATGCTATGAAACTACAATGTAGACTGCAACTGGGGCGTTCGGGTTGGCATGTAGACGCCATTGTGTATACGATTGAAGAAGTTATTAATTGGTCACAATGAAGTTATTAAGTCACGCGTTGAAGTGTTGTTCATACGTCAGCATATAGCAACAGAACGTCCCAGCTGCACAGCAGCCGCCGACATTGGAGTTTGAAGAAGAATCGTTGGGCTGATATACTAGTTTGGCGTAGCCCGACCTTCGCGTTTTGGCGGAAGGTCGGGTATTATCAAACCTAACTGATTACCGGCCAATTCAATTATCCATACACAACCAGAAATTCCATTTAGAGTGTTACATCCTGTATCGTGATCGGGTCTGTACAGAGCCCGTAATCTAAACAAGATGCCGTATAAATTAAAAACAATAGAAGTGGTCTGGGAAACTGGCTAACAAAATTGGTTCTATGCCTGGGCCATTTCTAACCGTACAATCAGAATGCAGGTGCTCCGTGACGTCACGATTATTGTATTTATTGAGCAGTTAATGGTACGATGGCTGTGTCAAACCTGGAGCTCGACAATGCGATAAAGGCGTCTCAACAGCTTGGTTATGCGACGATTCGTCCAGACCAGAACAGAGCTATTAAAAGCTTCATGGAAGGGCATGATGTTTTTATTAGCTTGCCGACGGGGAGTGGAAAGTCGTTATGCTTCTCTGCGCTACCCTACGCGTTCGATTACCACTACAAACGCGTTGGCAGCATCGTGGTGGTCTTTTCACCCTTGATTGCATTATTGGGCTATTCCATTTAATGCACAGACGATTCCATTTTATGCGCAGACAGAGGGAGATCTTTGATTTCAGGTCCTTTCTAATGCTATCCAATTTATCTTGCAGTGCCAAGTACTTCTTGATCGAGTCGAAGCACCTTGGACACAAGCACCCTGATTCATACTATCTCCCTGATTCCTTTTTTTAGTTGTCTCGATCGCTAAACCCATTAAAACAGGCTCTGCAGCGTTGCGATGTTGTACTAGCAAGCTGCCTCCTATTCCTGCTTTCTAACACCGGAGCGTCGCACAACTTGCATCTATTCATTTTTACAAACGTATTGACCAATGACACCGTTAATGAGTGTTGCCGCGACACTTACACCCAATGACGTCACAACTGTTACGAACGTGCGTAGAACCAATTTAGTTACACTGTAGCCAGTTTCCCAGACCACTTCTAGCGTAGCGGTGATGTAATCCATCCGCAGCTTCTAGTGTGGTCTGGGTACAAGACTAGTAACTGCCTAGATGTAATGTCGATGTTGCCATAGATTGTTTAGGCAGGGATTGGAAACGGGGTCACGTGCACACCAATTAACAGCTCCATCTGTGTTATAGGTTATTGTAGTAGTTATTAAGTCTGGAATGGCTGAGTAACAGTAATGGACCTTCAAACACCGTTAATACTATCTACAAAAGTAGCCACAGGCCCAGAAATGACAGCAGTCTTACTCTATTCGTGCCGTGTCCCAAATGATTGACGCGATGTTCGATGTAAGCCAACTTTTTATAACCTCATACCAACACTCCCTGGCTTAGTCCATAGCCCAGTTCTGTCGCAAAATGAGTGCACTAGAGGATGAAACCTTCAAACCCCGTTAATACTATTTACAAAAGTAGCTATACGCCCAGCCGTGCGAAACCCTAATGATTGACGCGATAGTGATGAAAATCCAACCTTTTTAACCACATACCAACACTCCCTGGCTTAGTCCATAGCCCAGTTCTATCGCAAAATGTGTGCACTAGAGGATGAAACCTTCAAATCCCGTTACTACTATTTACAAAAGTAGCGATACGCCCAGAACTGCCAGTCTATTCGTGCCGTGTCCCTAATAATTGACGTGATAGTCAATGTAAAGCGAACGTTTTATAACCACATACAAACACTCCCTGGCTTATTCCATAGCCCAGTTCTATTGCAAAATGAGTGCATTAGATGATGAAACCTTCAAACCCCGTTAAAAGTGTTTACAAAAGTAGCTATACGCCCAGGACTGACAGTATGTCTAAAACGCTGTTTCGTGCCACTACGTGTTTTCAAAGCAAGGGGAAAGAACAAAACCTATCCAGTTTTGTCCAGATTTCTACGAAGAACGTATTTACAAAAAAAAAACAAGTTCAAAAAACGTACAGAACAGTTTTTGCACGCCCAGAAAGGATTCACATAGCTTCATTACTCAGTTTTGTATTAAAAGCTCCCGAAGATTCGTTCACTAAAACTTCAAAAACGTTCCTTGACAAACCTTACCTTTCATGAATTGGGTCGAATAGTTTCGAGGCTCTACACGACATGGATTTCGCCAAAACCAGCTATAGAACACTTTCCCACCAAATTAAAAAGGTGCTATCCATTAACAAGTAAATAAACACATTCTCTAACGAGAGAGTTGTTGGTGGAAAACTGGAAAATTGAAATAGGCCCATTATACTCAGACATGCACTGTTATGTGAGTGTGCTAAATGTAGGCCTATTTCAATATTCCAGTCAAATTTCTGTCACTCTTGTTTCCGTGCTTTTTACACCACCATTGGTCAATCCTATATACCAACAACTCTCTAGTTAGAGAATGTTTTTATTTACTTGTTTCATGAGTTTTTTTCAACCTGTCATAACAGTAACGTGGTCAATAATCAATGTAGGAAGAGCCCCTTTAACTTTATCTCTTAAATGCAATAACAAATAACTTTAATAATAATAATTATAATTGTACGAATTAGTTGTATTGATTACAATCTGTCCTCCCCCGCGCCCTCGTCGCCTGCAGGGACGTCCTCCTCCCCGGCCTCCCCGCCATGCTGGGTTCTGCCAGGGTGGCAGTGGCCATGCAGGCCAGGGGGGGAGCACAGGCGGTGGTGGTACCGGCGGGAGCGCAGCTGGTGGTGGTGGCGGCGGGGGTATTGCTGGTGGTGGTACCGGCAGGAACGCAGCTGGTGGTGGTGGCGGTGGGGGTATTGCTGGTGGTGGTACCGGCGGGAGCGCAGCTGGTGGTGGCGGCGGGGGTATTGCTCCACGTGGTGGTGGGTAAATATCTGCTGCTGGTGGTGGCGGGGGCAGCTCTGCTGGTGGTGGTGGTGGGGGCTGGTGGTGGTGGGGCAGCGGGGCTTCTTCTCGCGAGGGGGTGAAGGGGAGAGGAGTGGGAGGATGAATGTCATCCTCTTCCTCCTCCTCCTCTCCATCCTCCGACCCCTCATTATTAAAAAAACCCGTAAGATCTTCAGCTGCCATCTACATGTACGTGACAGAGACAGAGAGTATGATTAAATTTTTACCTTTTTCTTTTTCAAGCAAAATGCAAACCCTTTAGACGTGAATCCACATAGAGTATTATTAAATTTTTACCTCTTTTTGCAAATTAAAGTGCACTATAATTCATTCATTCCACATTAAACAAATCTGACAAATTCTCCTTCAAGCCCAGAAAAGGTATCAGCTCGTCAATACTTCCACTAGAAAGTGCTGAATCAATAGCCAAAACGTTCATGTGGCATTTGCGAGCTTTATAAAGCAGCCTAGTGAAAGCCCTTAATACAGGAAAGTGAGGTGTAGCTGCCCTAATAACCCGCAATGGACTAGAGCATTCTGGAAGCTCACAATTAATACGATGCCCAAGCTGTTCAATAATCCCAGAATGCAATTTCAAAGTGATATCAGTATGAACATGACCACACTCTGAATCAAGATCATCAAGCCCAGCTTGAAGATCTTCAATGGACATTTGGAACAGTGACTTTGTCTTCAACACTATTGCTACTTCTTCACTAGTGAGGTTGCGACACTCATTTGTACATTTCCATTTCAAGGGGCGCATGGTAACCTTATCTCTGTCCCCTATCTCCTCTGACACTACACACCTACCATTGAGGTCTACTGGAATGGCCCTAAGTCGTTTTGCGTAAGTGTACGAAGTATTTAAAAAGTAAGGTTCAGAGCCAGCAGTATGATACCTATGCCCTACTAAAATATCATTTTCTCCTAATTTCATTGCATTTATTTCACGGATAGTTTTTAGCAATGACCCTGCTTTTGCTCTTCGTACACTTAGTGCTTTAGAAACCAATGCCTCTGCTCCAATCTTACTTACTGCTGCACGGGCAGATCTAGTAACAACCTTTTGAGCTAGCAATGGATGAGACTTACAAAAGGCATCATTTACTTCACTTAGAAGCTCACTATCCCTAAGAATAGCTTTTTCAAGACCACCATTATACTCCATTAGTGCATGAGATTTGGGATCATACAAGGAGTAGCTATATGGGAGAAGGATATGGTTGCAGTTATTTTCATTTCACCTATAGTTCTCAGCCCTTGCAACTGCAATTATATCCATACAGTTGTAACACATGTACATGGCTTGATGGGTTCCTCCGAGGCACGTGAGAGTAAGAGTGGACCCAACCCCCCCCCCCCCCCCTTCCCCATCCACCTACGCCGCACCTAGCAAGGGTTTGGCAAGTGTAGGGCACGTTCCCATCCCCGCCATTGTGCCTGGAACCCGGACTCAGAGTGGGTGGGGGGCCACACCCCTATCCGGAATGGCACGTGACAGGCCTGGTAATGGCTTGGGGGAGCCAGGGGAGACCCTGGAATGCCTCAACACTGATCACGGCTCTAGGGCAGACACCCTGGCCGGAGTGAAATGAGCTGATACAAACCCGGTGCTAGGTGCACAGCAGTGGGGCGGGCGGTGGACAGAAAAACCGCCACCTGACCAGCACCGCACATACTCGGTCACAAAGCAATGTCAGCAGGAACTCTAGCTCATTAGCCATGTACTGGTACAATGTACACCCACATCAGTATATCTAAGAGTGCGCGTACGCACGTGTACGTGTCCATGTACACGTGCGTACGCACACTCTTAGATATATGTGGGTGTACATTGTACCAGTACATGGCTAATGAGCTAAAGTTCCTGCTGACATTGCTTTGTGACCAAGTCCACAGCTGTCACATACATGCGCACACACGCGCTCATATATATAATTATAATTATGGATTACGGGTCATTCCTACCCAAGCGTACGCAAGTTTCTGCATGTCTGACTCAAATTTCAACCAAACTTTTTTTATGGGTAGGGGGGTAATGTGACAAGACTAAGTGCAAAGGTCACCCCTTAAATGTCTTCGGTTGTTGAGATATTAATGGTTATTTTTGTGACCTTTTCCTTGGACACACTATTTTTGATGCACTGTATTTGGTGTACCCTTCACCTCTCATCAACGAAATTAGCATTAAATAAAAGCTATTTCATTAAGGTGTTATGAGGGATGTTTAAATTTTATTATGTATCTTTGGTGAAATAATTTCAGCCTTTCATCTTCTGTATAATTAGATCCTAATTGATCTGCCATACCATTTTCCACTGTAAATATTTTCCAAATAGTCTTCAATATGGAGAAGCTATATGCCAAATTAGCAGTTGGGCTGGCATTGGGTTTAAGGTGTAGAAAATGGGAAGATACTGATTCCAGCTATTTGGTGCAATTCCACCCTGCCTCCAACCTAACCACATACGTTTATGTTTTGATAGGCTATCTAAACATCTATGACCTAACACAACTGTCATAACCACTGAGAGAAACAGCATTTCACAATCACAGGCATACAATACAGAGCTTAGAACATCATAACAGTACAACACCTCCTTCCACTGCCCAATAAGGCCCTTGGGGTGTTGTGATTTGGTCACTGTATGCATGCTCCGAACTGGCCTTGGCTGCGTGCTTCTTTACAGCACCACCTACACCATCACAGGGACCCATGCCATGGCTGGTCGCAAAAAAGTGCCACGCTGCAGGTACTCCGAAGTCTTCCAAGTGGTAGCATAGGTTGATGAAGCTCTTGCAATTCTTGTATTGCCCAGCTGCTGCAGCCAGTTTTTCTCTCAAAGCTGCTTCAGTTTGGCTTCGTTTGCTTGCTACATATGATTGCGATAAACTCTGTCGCCTCTGCAGAGATTGTCCTTCATTCACAACTGACAATGTCACTTCCTGTGACTGATATTCCTCATCTTCTTCCTACACTTCTTGGCTACATGTTACCTCAACAACTTCTGGTAAAGTGGATGCGGACTCATATTCTTCACATGCCACATCAGAAGTCCGTGATAAACGCTTCCTACAACAACTACACAATTTCTCCCCTGCCTTCAATAAAGTAGGAAACCTCGCAGCAATGTGTTCTGACACACTTCTCAAATCCTTCCCTTCATTAATAATAACTTATATGAACTGAAGCATACTAATAAAACAGTACTTACTTAAGTACTGTTTTATTAGTATGCTTCAGTTCATATAAGTTATTACCCTCTACCCCCAACACCACCCACCCTCTACCCCCAACACCACCCACCCTCTACCCCCAACACCACCCACTCTCTACCCCCAACACCACCCACCCTCTACCTCAACACCACCCACCCTCTACCCCCCAACACCACCCCAACACCACCCACCCTCTACCCCCAACACCACCCACCCTCTACCCCCAACAATCTCTGCAGAGGCGACAGAGTTTATCGCAATCATATGTAGCAAGCAAACGATGCCAAACTGAAGCAGCTTTGAGAGAAAAACTGGCTGCAGCAGCTGGGCAATACAAGAATTGCAAGAGCTTCATCAACCTATGCTACCACTTGGAAGACTTCGGAGTACCTGCAGCGTGGCACTTTTTTGCGACCAGCCATGGCATGGGTCCCTGTGATGGTGTAGGTGGTGCTGTAAAGAAGCACGCAGCCAAGGCCAGTTCGGAGCATGCATACAGTGACCAAATCACAACACCCCAAGGGCCTTATTGGGCAGTGGAAGGAGGTGTTGTACTGTTATGATGTTCTAAGCTCTGTATTGTATGCCTGTGATTGTGAAATGCTGTTTCTCTCAGTGGTTATGACAGTTGTGTTAGGTCATAGATGTTTAGATAGCCTATCAAAACATAAACGTATGTGGTTAGGTTGGAGGCAGGGTGGAATTGCACCAAATAGCTGGAATCAGTATCTTCCCATTTTCTACACCTTAAACCCAATGCCAGCCCAACTGCTAATTTGGCATATAGCTTCTCCATATTGAAGACTATTTGGAAAATATTTACAGTGGAAAATGGTATGGCAGATCAATTAGGATCTAATTATACAGAAGATGAAAGGCTGAAATTATTTCACCAAAGATACATAATAAAATTTAAACATCCCTCATAACACCTTAATGAAATAGCTTTTATTTAATGCTAATTTCGTTGATGAGAGGTGAAGGGTACACCAAATACAGTGCATCAAAAATAGTGTGTCCAAGGAAAAGGTCACAAAAATAACCATTAATATCTCAACAACCGAAGACATTTAAGGGGTGACCTTTGCACTTAGTCTTGTCACATGACCCCCCTACCCATAAAAAAAAGTTTGGTTGAAATTTGAGTCAGACATGCAGAAACTTGCGTACGCTTGGGTAGGAATGACCCTTACGTAGAAGTAACAGTTAATTTCATAATAGTTAATTTCATTCACAATTGAACTTTTGATTGCTGCTGAGGTTTGAATGTTATGTAATCCACTTAGCCACACTTTCTGCTAAATCAACTCAAAATGGCTGCTCACACATAAAACCATTTCTGGTCCTCAGGGGTTATCAATAATCAACAATTTTATTTTGAAAAAACACCAAGTTCAATATGGTGTCCAAACTGAAAGTGGTGATTTTCAACCTTACAGTATTTGTAAAATCTGTAGTATAAACCAATTAATAGTTTAACTCTTTCACCTCCCACCAAAATGCATATCGTACCTTGAGTGCACTTCATGAGATCTTTGAGTGGTGTGAAACATGCAACTAGGCTATAAGTGGGAATCATTATTCAACAATGTGTATCTCCTAAACCATTAAAGTTATTAAAGTAAAAAATGGTCAAATGTCTTCTCATATGATGACAATCATATATGAGAAATTGCACCAAAATCTGAGAGGTGCTGTCCATTTGCTGGGTGAAAGGAGGCAGAATGACCCCTTCACCACATATTCGAGGCGGGGCATATCCGGGGCATATCCGGGATTCTCGGATCGCCCAGACCCAGCCCAATCTGTGCATGACGAACCGCAGAGAGGTACACCTTAACCGTACCATCTGATAGCCCCTCGACAAACAAATAGGCGACAAAATGGGACAATTTCTCTTCCGATGTAGGGTAAGGTGAAATAGAGTAACGATCGCAAAAACGAGCATAACGATTTTGGCCAGCTGCGTATGATCTCAAGGAAGAGGCTGCCAACCCCGCCGAAAACAACTCTTGAATAACTGGGGCCAGCCCGTCGACGGCCAGTCGGGCTGCTCCATAACCAGGAGCGCCACGAGTAGCTCCAAAAGATGGGTCGGGGTTGGGTCCGCTGCCTGCAGCAAGGAGAAAAAGAGAGAGCTTATCCCGCGAGATGGCATCAGCTATCCCATTCTGGGCACCTGGTACGTGACAGGCCCTTAACGATATCTGGTAGTGAGCCAAGATAAAGAACAAGCTCCTCATAAGATGCATGATCTGCCCCTCCTTGCTGGAGCCCGAATTTAACACCGCCACGGCCCCCTCATTATCAACATGAGCCACCACCTTCCTGCCACGCCACTGCGGGCCCCACACCGCGCATGCCAGGACCACCGGCAAAATCTCCTTCAACGTGATGTTCCTCCCTCCCCAACAATCAGACCACGCGAATTAAAACCAATGGTGAGCCCACCATGCCACACAGCCAAAGCTACCCGAAGCATCCGAAAACAGGCTAACGTCCTCGACCGCATCGTCAAACGGGTGCCTAAGGATAGATTTCCCGTTCCAAGCCTCCAGAAACGTATCCCACCAGACCAGGTCAGAGCGGAAAGAGGTGTTCAGCCTGATGTGGTGATGGTCCTTGTGTGCGCCAGCTAGCAGTTCGAACATACGCCTCAGGAAAGACCGGTCGGGCCTCACCACCTTGCAGGCATGCTGCAGTTTCCCAACCAATGACTGCAACTCCCTCTTTACGCACGACCTCCGCCCCAGCCAACACCTTATCAAGCCTTTGAGCTCCGAAATCTTCTTCTGAGGAAGCCGCAACTCCATAGCTATCGAGTCCATCTCGATGCCTAGGAACGTCACACATGGACTGGGACCCTCCAGTTTCTCCAACGCTAGCGGTAACCCGAGATCCGCAAAAACCTCGAGCAAACTGTTAAGTTGGGCGGCTTCAGTCGCTGACGACGATACCAGCAGGAAATCATCCAGGTAATGAAACAACGGCAGGATTCCCCTTCGCTTGGCTACCCACTCCACGGCGTTAGCGACAGCCGTAAACAACTTGGGAGCTGACCAAAGACCGAATGGTAGAACCGTGTCCACAAACAACTGTCCTTCCCATGACATTCCCCATAGCCACCTGTCCTCAGGGTGAATGGGACCGTCCGATATGCACTGCGCACATCAATCTTTGAGAGCAACGATCCGGGTAGGCCTACAACAACATCAGCGACTACGTCCACTGTGACGTACTCCAATAAGCACAAGGCCGGGTCTATACCATCATTTACACTTCTGTCGTGAGGAGAGGACAAATCAACAATCAACCGCCACTTCCCCGTAGCACCCTTGGGAACCAGACCAATCGGACTACAGTGAATCGACGGAAACGAGCGAGGATCCAAGGGACCCACAACACAACCCAGGAGGCACTCCTCGTTCAGACATCTCTATCCTCGCATACCGAGGTCATGTTTCCCCTCGCTTTGGCACACTCGGCAGTCCGGTAGTCGAAGCCCACACGAAAACCCGAATGCAAGCCATCCAGGATGAACTCTACAAAATCTCGGTCCGGGTGAGGGGACAAAGCGATCCTCCACCTCTCTCGCCCTAGAGGCGTTCTAACTTGGCTCAGAAACTCAGGGGTTAACCGCCCGACATTTGGCCAATGCCAAAAGATCCGATGTATACCGGTAAGCCATCAGAGTGGCCGAATGTCCCCCTGCGTGCCAGAAGAAGACTCACTAATGACCACCCCACGGCACCCTAATTAACACCGAAAATACGCAGCAATAGCAAACCGCATAATCAAAACAACAGCCATAGAAGACTTACTAATGACCACCCCACGGCACCCTAATTAACACCAAAAATACGCATTAAACAGCAATAGCAAACCGCATAATCAAAACAACAGCCATAGATACACACGACAACATTGTCATCGGACCCTAATGGTGGAGTCGATCCCGCTTGTCGGTCGCTGGATAAGGCCTGGTAGATCTAGGGCATGAAACGGCAGGATGTATGCCATCGCACGACGAACAAACGTGACGCCTCGAACACTTCGAGTAAAAACATCTCCCAGCATTGAAATTACGGCAGACCTCCTGCACGGCCTGGGGGTCGCGCCGATCAGTTATGGCCAAATGGCCGCCAGACCTTGACTCCTGACCGACAGACAGGGATGCTACTACCGACCTAACCATCTTCCAGCCGTACGCCACGTCCACGTAGTATTCGCGCGCCACATGAGCAGCGGAGAAGCACAAGTCACAGTATTTCCCCGGCGTTGCCTTGCCCGTGAAACAAGGGGAGTAAAGGCACACATTAACGGCCGACCATCTCCGATTGCCCGACGCCGCAGCTTGCTTCCTGAAAGTCGTGTTGTAGTTCACCCATGCCGTACCCACGAATTCCTGGCTGGCCTTATGAATTTGAGATATATAGGCTAGTAATTCGACCACATCGGCGGGAAAACGCCTAGACATAACGCTCACGTAAGCGGTGAAGCACTGGAGCCACAGCTTGATGTTAGTGATCTGCTTCTTCTGTTCGGCATGAGTAGGGTTCCCCCCTCCTCCTTTTTAACAGTCCACTGCTCCGGGAGAAGATCCACCATCTCAATAAACTCCCACGACCAAATGCGTTCTCAGCAACCCTTGATGGGACTGGCTGGACACCGTCCCCTATGAAAACGCCCACGGCAGCCCCCGATCGCTACGAAACTGTCGCCGCCAACGTATCGGTAAGCGAATTCCCCGGAGTCGTGACATGGTGGAGATCAGAGCCCCCGACCAACTGAGCCTGAGGGACTGTAGATTGGTGGAGCAGAGAGCCCCCGACCATCTGTGCCGACGAGTGCAGGTGGAGCTGAGAGCCCCCGACCTGAAGAGCCGTCGATAGGTGGAGCTGAGAGCCCCCGACCTGAGGAGCCGTCGATTGGTGGAGCTGAGAGCCCCCGACCTGAGGAGCTGTCGATTGCTGGAGCTGAGAGCCCCCGACCGTCCGGGCTGACGAGTGCAGGTGGAGCTGAGAGCCCCCGACCTGATGGACCGCAGATTGGTGGAGCTGAGAGCCCCCGACCATCTGGGCTGACGGTGATACGTGATACTTGGAGCGCAGAGACCCGCGGCCCCCTGCACTAGACGGCCCACCCTGCTCGGCTCTTCCGCCAATTTCAGATACAGCCACCATACTCGGTTCATTTACCGACGGCCGCACTCCTAGCCCTTCGCACGAGAAAAACGACAATTACCAAGGCCCACCAGAGAAAACAAAATACACTCGCAAGGCGCTCCGCATGCCCCACAGCACACGCATGTACACCTGCCTACCTGGGGCCCCAGATGTGGGTGGGTGTGACAGATCAGTGACCTGTCAAAGGTCAAACCTGAATGGAGGGTCAAAGGTCTAACCTGTATGGAGCCATTCAGGAGGTTGAACTCATTTGTATTGTAGATACGAACTTTAGGTTAATTAAGTCATGTATTTAGTGTTACTGATATGTGTATAAAAGCATGTATTGGGAATTAAAAAGAGAGTTCTGCCAGTAAGTAACTACGAACGGGAGTTACGAGGTAGCAATCTATATACATTAGGTTGCGGAGTGCGGCTGTTAGTTCATGCGGAACTTCAGATCCGTCACATTTGGTGGCAGCAGTGGGATACGATCCTCTGTTAGAGTATACCACGCACTTCAAGCTCATCGGAATTGTATGACAATGCGATCCGGTCCGGTCGCGCATAAAAGTCGTCGGTGGAAACGATGGATGAGTTGAAGAAAATGATGGCAGAGCTGGTCGCGGATCGACAGAAACGAGACAAAGAATTTGCAGCCGAGCGTCAAAGACGAGGAGAAGCAGTAGCGGAGCGGACAAGAAGGGAGAGAAGTGGAGCGAACCATGGAAACTATGCAGTCGCATATCGACAACCTCATGTTCATGATTAAGGCGCAGCCGGTAGCAAAGTCGGGGGCGGAGCTGAGCGTGAAGCTAGTAGCGCTGAGGGATGACGACATCGAGTCGTACCTCATTACTTTTGAAAGGATAATGGCCGCACACAAGGTGGAAAAGGAACGGTGGCCGCATTATCTGGCTCCACAGTTGGCGGGAAAAGCACAGTTGACATTCGCAGCTTTGTCGATAACGGAGGTGGGAGAATATGAAGCTATTAAAGATGCAATTCTGACCAGGTATAACATTAATGAGGAGGCTTACAGGAACAGATTTCAAACTGAGAAGAGGAAGGACGGAGAGACAAATCGCGAGTTTAGTGTCCGCTTGATAGATCTACTACAAAAATGGATGAAGGGGAAGACAAGCGTAGACGAGATACAACAAGTGATTGGGATGGAGCAGTTTCTCAATTCACTCCCACTGGAGAAGCGTCTATGGCTGGTGGAGAGGAAACCGGGGTCCTGCGTAGCAGCCGGAGAGTTAGTGGATGAGTTTGAGCAGACCAGACGTAGTGTTGCTGAAGGAAAGTTACCAGGCAGTGAATACCCCACATCAGTTAAGAAAGCGGTGCAGTGTGCTTACTGCGATAAAAGTGGCCATGTTGAAGAAGACTGTAGGAAGATATGGGTGGCAGATCGTCAGGACCAAGCATGCGCGTGAGATGTTATCAGTGTCGGCAGGTTGGACATTTGTCAAAGAATTGTCCGCAAGGAAGGAGAGCAATGTTTAGCAAGGAGACGGAACGTCGTGGCAGAAAGGAAGAGCAGAAGGTATTCCGCCAAGGGATAATGAAAGGCAAGATGGTGAAGGTGTTACTCGATACAGGCTGCTCTCGGACGATGGTTCGCCGAAACTTGGTTCCAGAACACAAATTGATAGAAGGAAAGGGAGTTTGCAATTCGCCGTGCTCACGGAGACACAACATTTTACCTGCTGGCAGAAATCGGAGTCGAGATATCGGGCAGGAATTTCAAGGTTGAAGCCGCCCGCTGTAGCCGATAATCTACCGGTGCTATTGCTTCTAGGAACAGATGTCCCTCAGTTATTCAAGTTGCTCGGAAGAGAAGAACCTGAACTGGCCAACGTAGACGATGCGTTAGTGGTGATGACAAGGGCTAAAGCACGGCAACAGCTGGAAGAGAGAATCCAGCAAAAGGAAAAGGAGATTACGTCAGGCACTAAGTCTCACGATTTAGAACTGGTGGCGGTAAAGGCAACTGTGGACAGAACTGGACCAAGGAAGGGTGCCGGTGAACCAAGTTGTGGACTCGGACTCCCAGTATCAGGGGAGGAGTTGAAAACCCTCCAGAAACAGGACGAAACTTTAGCCGAGGCGTGGCGAGCCACAGAGAAATCGCCGCAACCGAATGAAACTGGATATTTCAAGGAGGATGGCGCATTGTATAGAAGATGGGTGCCAACGGGCAGACCAGAGATGAATATCGAGCAGCTGGTACTTCCGAAGAGCTGTCGGGGAACGGTGTTGGAGATGGCTCACGAGATTCCCATATCTGGGCACCAAGGCAAAGAGAAGACAAGGCAGAGGGTGCTACGAAGATTTTTCTGGCCTTCAGTGTACAAGGACATTGAAGGTTACTGTAGGAGCTGTCGGATTTGCCAGAAAACTACCCATAGTGTTGGAACGAGAGCGCCACTGATTCCTTTGCCCATTATCAGTGAACCATTCAGCCGAATGGCTATGGACATAGTAGGTCCGCTACCCAGATGTCGCAGCGGTAATCGCTACGTGTTGGTGATGTGCGATTACACAAGATACCCCAAAGCTATACCGCTGAAGAGCATTGACACGGAGCATATAGCTGAAAAGATGATCGAGGTATTTGCTAGGGTAGGAGTACCGCAAGAAATCCTGACGGACCAGGGAAGCAACTTTGTGTCACAGTTGCTAGCGGAGTTGTATAGGCTACTTCAAGTGAAGCCTATTCGGACCAGTCCATACCATCCGCAAACAGATGGACTGGTCGAGAGTTTTAACAAGACGCTAAAGGCCATGTTGCGGAAGACGGCGTCGGAGGATGGAAAGGATTGGGATAGGATGATCCCCTACCTTCTGTTTGCGTACAGGGAGGTGCCTCAGTCGTCGACTGGCTTCTCTCTTTTCAAGCTTCTTTACGGTCGGGATGTTCGAGGACCACTGGACGTTCTTAAAGAGACCTGGGAAGCGGGCCAGAAATCGGAGGAGAGCGTCGTGAGTTATGTAATGTCAACGCAACAGAAATTGAAAGAGATGGCCGAGTGTGTGAAGGAGAACATGCTGGAGAAACAAGACAAGCAGAAACGATGGTATGATGAGGTTGACGGAGTTCAAGGCTGGCGACCCAGTGTTGGTGCTGTTACCCACAAGTACGAATAAGTTATTGGCTCAATGGCAGGGGCCATATTAGGTGTTGGAGCGTATGGGTCAGGTGACCTATCTTGTCAACATGTTTGATAAAAAGAAGAGGGTGTTCCACGTGAACATGTTGAAGGCTTTCCGTGTCATGACACCTCCAGAAGTATGCAGCTATGCAGAGGAAGACATAGATCAAGATGACATATCGGTATGGAATGAGGCTAGTATGAAGAAGGCAGACTTTGGTGATCAGCTAAGTGTAGAAGAACGTGGAAGGCTGGATAGACTGCTTGAACGTTACCAGACGGTGTTCAGTGATACACCAGGCTTAACTAAGCTAGCGGAACACAGAATCCCCACGGTGGAAAATAATGCTGTGAGGTTGCCACCCTATCGATTGCCTCATGCCTACCGGGAGCTGGTTCGGAAAGAACTGGATGAGATGCTGCAGAGCAGAATTATCGAGACCTCCAGAAGTGATTGGGCCTCTCCTATTGTGCTGGTGAAGAAAAAGGATGGAGCGCTACGAATGTGTGTGGACTATCGGCGACTAAACACCATATCCAGAGTGGAGGCATATCCGATGCCTAGAATTGATGACCTAATAGATGGACTGGGGAAAGCGAAGTATATCACCATGTTGGATCTCACGAAGGGGTATTGGCAGATGCCAGTAGCTAAGGCAGATCGCTACAAGACCGCATTCATCACACCATTCGGTTTGTTCCAGTTTCGTGTCCTTCCTCTTGGTAAAAGTGGGGCCCCAGCGTCTTTCCAGAGGTTGATGGACAACCTAGTTCGAGGGTGTGAAGGCTATGCCGCAGCTTATTTGGACGATTTGGTGATCTATAGCAACACTTTTGAGCAGCATCTGGAACACCTAGCAGAGGTGTTTAAAAATATTGGTGAAGCAGGGTTGACGGTCAAGGTCGGGAAGTGTCAGTTTGCGATGTCTAGATGCGTATATCTTGGACATATAGTCGGTAGTGGGAGTGTGCAGCCTGAGAAAGCTAAGCTGAAAGCAGTCGAGGAGTTCCCAGTACCAGAGACGAAACGTCAGGTGCGGGGTTTTCTTGGACTTGGGGGATACTACCGCCAATTTATACCTGACTACTCCTCTATTGCAGCCCCGTTGACAGACTTAACGAGGAAATCAGCCCCGAACATCGTAGTATGGGGAAAGGAATGTCAAGATGCATTTGGAAGGTTGAAAGGGCTTTTGTGCTCGAAGCCTGTGCTGAGGAGTCCAGATTTCGACAAGGAGTTCATCCTGCAGACTGATGCGTCGGATAGGGGAATAGGGGCAGTACTGAGCCAGATTGAAGATGGGCTAGATCACCCTGTGGGCTACTTCAGTAAGAAGTTACTGCCTAGAGAAGAGCGCTACTCCACTGTGGAGAAAGAGTGTTTCACAATACGACTTGCAGTGGAGGCGTTCAGAGTATACCTGCTTGGCAGAAACTTCGTAATTCAAACGGATCATCGATCATTACAATGGTTAAGAGTGGCTGAAGGAAACCAACCCAAGGTTGTGCAGATGGAGTTTGGCAATGCAGCCCTACTGTTTTAAAGTAGTGCATAGAGCAGGGAGGGCGAACCAGAATGCTGATTCTCTTTCCCGACTTGCAACAAACAAGTTGTTGCTGGAGAGGGGGAATGGAGTGACAGATCAGTGACCTGTCAAAGGTCTAACCTGAATGGAGGAGTCAAAGGTCTAACCTGTATGGAGCCATTCAGGAGGTTGAACTCATTTGTATTGTAGATACGAACTTTGGGTTAATTAAGTCATGTATTTAGTGTTACTGATATGTGTATAAAAGCATGTATTGGGAATTAAAAAGAGAGTTCTGCCAGTAAGTAACTACGAACGGGAGTTACGAGGTAGCAATCTATATACATTAGGTTGCGGAGTGCGGCTGTTAGTTCAAGCGGAACTTCAGATCCATCACAGTGGGGCCTGGGATGGAGTCGAGCGCGCCAACTTCCCAATCTCAGCGCTCCGACTCGTCACCAAATGTTCAAGGCGAGTCATCCTTTCCTCCATGCCCCCTGCTTCCTCTGTATCGGCTAACTCGGGATGAATGTCCACCATCTCACGGATCAAACCAGTAACAGAAAAACCGCCACCTGACCAGCACCGCACATACAGGCTGTCACGTGGCGATAATAACGCGCATGCGGGATGCAATGCATTGCTTGCTCTGCGGCCCATTAACCTCAGTTAACGAGACGTTAACCTTTATTAGACAGATAAGGAAGCCTTCAAATAAGGAAGCCTTTTTATACATCAGATTAAAACAATAGACACTACATGCTTTACATGTGAAGTGAATGGTTTTGTGCAGATCCGTGCTGTACGTTAGTCGGGCGGGCCCTACCACCGCGTTTGGTCAGGTAGTAGGGTGACAAGCCCGACCAAACACCGCCCGACTATGCTGCATGCACAGCATTTTAATGTTAATACAACATGCCATAACATACCTTTGGGTGGTAGTGGTAGTTCTGTGACCCCTGCGGTACCGCGTCCTCTCGGCAGCACTTTTAGCCAATCGGACAGCAGGGTCATTCCAATACCTACTCCTTTCAGATGCTTTAATGGCAGCTGAATTGTCCTCGTATTTCTGCCTTTTAGCAGCGCGGTTTCCCTCGAGGTCCTCTTCATATCGCCGCCTTTTAGCAGCACGGTTCTCCTCGAGGTCCTCTTCATATCGCCGCCTTTTAGCAGCACGGTTCTCCTCGAGGTCCTCTTCATATCGCCGCCTTTTAGCAGCACGGTTCTCCTCGAGGTCCTCTTCATATCGCCGCCTTTTAGCAGCACGGTTCTCCTCGAGGTCCTCTTCATATCGCCGCCTTTTAGCAGCACGGTTCTCCTCGAGGTCCTGTTCATATTGCCGCCTTTTAGCAGCACGGTTCTCCTCGAGGTCCTCTTCATATCGCCGCCTTTTAGCAGCACGGTTCTCCTCGAGGTCCTCTTCATATCGCCGCCTTTTAGCAGCACGGTTCTCCTCGAGGTCCTCTTCATATCGCCGCCTTTTAGCAGCACGGTTCTCCTCGAGGTCCTCTTCATATCGCCGCCTTTTAGCAGCACGGTTCTCCTCGAGGTCCTCTTCATATCGCCGCCTTTTAGCAGATCGCTTAGATTCGGGATCGACCTTGTAGCTGTCGCGTGCAGAGGCCTTTTTCTTTTCGGGATTGGCCTTGTAACTGTCGCGTGCAGAGGCCTTCATCTTTTCGGGATCGGCCTTGTAGCTGTCGCGTACAGAGGCCTTCTTCTTTTCGGGATCGGCCTTGTAGCTGTCGCGTACAGAGGCCTTCTTCTTTTCGGGATTGGCCTTGTAGAGCGCTCGGGCTTTCGCTTTGTTCTCGTCTTGTTTTGGAGGTATTCCGCTTGTTGCTTAGATCTCTTCTTTTGATTACGCGAAGGCATTTTTAGATAAACAACTTCACTAGCCAAAGTAATAACAACTAAACTGCGATAGGAACACCAAATAAATTTAGTGCAGGTTTGATCAAGTATTTATACTGCCAGAAAATTATTAATAAAAATCTATTGTACATCATTATTAAATAGAACTTGATATATGTGTGTCTATATGACATGTAAGGATAACGTGCCGGTAAATTTCGAAGCGATTGGTACTATTGCCGTTCTTCAAAACCGTTCGTAGCTTGAGTTATACCTTCCTAAGAATAAGAAGACGACGACGACGACCAAGAATTATTTTAGGACTGGGCACGAGAAACAGGAAATTGTTTGTTTCTCTATAACCACACCGTTTTATGACACGGAGCAGGGGTAGGAACGTATTTAAAAGTGGGGGGGCTGAAGTGAACTTGATAAAGTGGGCGTGGTCATTATGTGCCATGACGTAATATTACGTCATGGCCCGCGAGACTAACAAACCATGTATAGTCGCATGGCCGTAGACAACTTAGGGGCTATAAAATATGGGGGTGCGTGCCCCCTCCTGCCCCTAAATAGTGTAAGCTCCCCCAATGGGGTCTGGGGCGAAGCCCCAGCCGCTTTAACCGTTTCCTTATTTGTTGTTAGCAAAAACTTAACATTAAATGCACCCGGCTCTACACGGTATAGCAACGAATGCTACTCCTATATATTTTTGGTAGTTGACCTTTTCAAAAATCACTTGCCCCCGCGGAGATTTTTTGATCCGCTTTGTCATTTCTTCGATACTAGTAGTGTCTAATGTATCACGAAGGATTACATTTGCCTTTACTGCGTCTTGAACAGCTAAGTTCAGAGCATGGCCATAGCAATGGGTATACAAAGCTGTATGCTCTTTTTGAAGTATAGTATTTGATACATATGTTTTACAGCCTGCCATTGTAGTTAACTAGCCCACTGTTCACAACAATTCTGACGTGAAGGGATAACCTCACCAAAATGTCTTCTATTGTTCGGATGATGCTTTCTGCAGAGATTGAGTCCATGCAGTGGACTATACTCTACTCACAATCGACCGCTATCAATGATTACAGTTAATTCTAATTATACGAGATGCGGTTAACATTTTAATATTTTCTCACAAGGAAAATTTAGGGGTGCTCAAGCCCCCCCTTATCCTCCCTTGTTTACGGCCTTGATATTATTATTACGTGCCCGTTACTATCTTTCGCCATGAAGCACGTGTCACATGTACATATACCGCAATAATTAATTATTCATACACAATAATAAAAGTGGGGGGGCTTAGCCCCCACACATTTAAAAGTGGGGGGGCTATAGTCCCCTCAGCCCCCCCCCTTCCTACGCCTATGCACGGAGCCAACGTAGAACTGTAGATCGTTGTGGTCTCACTCTCATTCCATCGCTACAAAGAGATAAACGATCCGTTTCTCCGTTGTCCCTCCAGACGCTAGTGAAGTTTTATTAATGACTTCATCAACCCTCAATCAATCCTATATTGAACCTGCTGCCGCAGGTTCAGATATTGACGGGGCATAGCCTTCTATCGTAAAATGTATGGCGCACGTGACCCGTTTCCAATCCCTGTCTAAATAATCCATGATGTTACTCAGTCAGCAGCCTTAGTCTGCAGCCTCGTTGAGATCGCTGCAAGACGTACGTTCCCTCGGCACACGGATATACGCCAGTAGGCACTACTCTTCCACCGACCCAATGTTTGGATCAAGGAGTCGTCCACTCCTCCCTAGCAAAAAATCCTGTAAGAATTTATAAGAATTATAATGAGTTAAGAATATGCAAGAAATTGGGACCAAGATCTTATTAGGAATCCCATAAGATCTGATAAGATACTTATATAAGTTTCTTACAAGAATCTTGAAAGTATCTTAAAGGAACTTGTAAAATTCTTACAGGATTCTTACAAGATCCTACTACTATTTCCTATAGGATTCTTATAAGATTCAAGAAATTGGGACCACGATCTTATTAGGAATCCTGTAGGATCTGATAAGATACTTATATACGTTTCTTACAAGAATCTTGAAGGTATCTTAAAGGAACTTGTATAATTCTTACAGGATTCTTACAAGATCCTATTACTACATACTATAGGAATCTTACAAGATGCAAGAAATTGGGATCAAGATCTCATTAGGAATACTGTAGGATCCAACAGGAACTTATGTAAAGAATCTTACACAGTCCTTGAACAATTCTTATAAGCTCA
Source organism: Eunapius fragilis (assembly GCA_963681505.1). NCBI lineage: Eukaryota > Metazoa > Porifera > Demospongiae > Spongillida > Spongillidae > Eunapius > Eunapius fragilis. Next base: position 4,616,036 of record OY811982.1, on the reverse strand, counting down.
TCCATGAAATAAGTTCCTAGTCAGTTAATTGTATTTCATTTCCTGGAATGCAAGAAAATTGGGGACCAGGATACGTAAAGGAATCCCTTATGATCTATAAGATTCATTTGAACATATGCTTAAAAGATATACTAAAGCTTTCTTGTACGAGATTCATGTATATAAATGTACTAACCAAAAAATTACAAATACAAAGATACATTCCTTTCAAATAGTTCACTTTGAGTTTCCTCTCACTTTCTTTAAAATGTCCAGGCATTTTTGGTTGCAGCTGGTTATTATCTCATTTCCTTTGCAAATCATAGTCCCTTTTCCGAATTTGACTTCTATGCACTCTAAAAATGATAAAATTACAAAGCTTTATTACACCACAAAGATGATGCACAAAATATATTATTAATTACATATACATTCTTTTTATTACCCCCTTCTTGTGCTTATCCCTTAAGGTATCCATCGTATCTTAAATCCTTTTACTGTCGCAATGTATCCCTTAAATTGTAGTGCACTCATTACATACTTACCTTCAATAAGAGCTACTCGTTTAGGAGAAAGGTTTAGCTTTTCACATTGATCTGATTTTTTTTAATACAACGATTTTGACATCTCATCCGTAAACAATGATTGCATAAGTCGCCTAGCATATTTGCTAGGCTCAGTAGCTGGAATGGCCAGCAGATTCACACCGTTCTTCTGTAAGGTGTTAAAAATAAATCAACCCATGTGTATAACTTATGTACACTTACAGTTGTGAAATGCTTGACATCCTCAGCATTAGTGATTACCCGAGGAGCATGTGCAGGGATGGTAGACTACACATACAAAGTAGAAAATGTAACCACTAATTAATTTTTTTATTTCCATTACCTTTGTATCACTAGCTGATAGCCACATCTGCTTCAGCTCCAGAAGAGTGGTATTGATGGATTTCTGAAAATGACTGTTTCAAATATATCCTCTAATCTTGTACATAAATTTACCAAGTAGAACAAACAATCTCCGGCCGGCTCAAGAGAACATGTATCCTTATTATTTCATTCTTGGGGAGAAAAGGAAAGAGGAAGCAGAATGAGGAGAAGAACCTTGTATTTTTTGGTGTATTTTCTTTATCTTCATCAATGGTGATTGGGTTCTGATTTGTTTCACTCTAAAGGAAAGGTGCAATGTTAATAGTATTATTACACACATCATTGCTAACTGTTTGAGACTGATCTTCATTCGGCCAAACAAAATAGATGATTGTTGTGGCAACTGAGTTTCTGCATTCTGAATCATGTATTGATGACATTTGATACATATATATAATTACAACTATGTAAAAATTGTCTTATAATTATGTTACCATATACGTTTGAGCTTCATCCACACTTTGTTTTGTGTGTGGTTTTGCCTGGTCCTGTGATCCCCATGACAGGTGGTTTTTTCTCTGCAGGAAATTAACAAACAATGCTATAAGTAAGATTGTAGTTATTCTATTACAAAGAGCATAAAAACAAAGGTATAGTGTACTTTTTGGAATTTTTTTACTGCAAAATATTATACAATTAAGTAAACAAATTATGAATCATTCGGGGCCTGGGGCCAACTAGCCTCTAACACATTCAAGAAACTTGCTTCCCGCCTTTCAGTCCAGGTTAACTCCTCCACTTCCACCACTCTGGACAGCATTTATTCCAGACTAAAACTTTCCCTTGTGCGCTCGAATGCCAGAGCATTTCTTGCAAGGGCAGGTCCCCGTGCTAAAGTCTCAGACCTCTACTTAGTTGGTTGACTCATACATAGTTACATAGTTTACTAGTTAAATACTTGTTTATCCTGTACGTGCATTTGTCATATATCTTATGTTTTTTTTAATGTACGTACAGGATTATTATTAATAGTTAGAAACTGTAATTATCTTTTTAATCTATAACCTTTGGTTTTGGTTCTACTTCATCTGGTGTGCTATCACTGCTGTCCTCTTCCTCCCTTTGCCGCTTCAGAGGGGCTGGCTTCCTAGGCTTTTCATCTATACGTAAGTATGCATTAACATTCCCAGTTACCATTATTAGATTAATCATTTACCGTGTATATTTACAATAGCAACATCTTGTCGCTCATTCCATACCACTTTTAATTCTGCAAGCAAATCAGTGGAGCTGATGGAACTTCCGTCCTCATCTTCAAGTTGTGATGATTTTACAACAAACAGCTTATTTGTTCTTAAACTCTTCACAGTACACCATTCTGTACAAAACAATATTATTTACAGTATGTATTGTATAAGCACAACATTTAACATCTTATTCTATGATCTGGACCAGGACAAGCTATAATTTCCCTTTGCCCGATGACACAGACTACTGTCGCGCTAAATGTAAGCTATGAATGATATATACGGCAGCATGAGAGTACTGTATCAGCTGCTCTTGATAGTCAAAGGAAGTACACAAGTAACCAATAATAGTATTCATATAATTAAGCGCAGCTGCTCCTCAATACATATGACCCTGAGAAGGTAGCTTCGTGGAATTGACACGCAATGCCAGGGAATACAGTTAGATGTATATGGGGCAGTGCAAGAGAAATTCGGGCTTATGTAGGATTTTGAGAAAATTCCAAGACAACTAAATGAAAGTAATGCTTGCCATTGAAATGTATGGCTAATTAAAAATTCAGCGCTTTGTAGCTCTCTGATACACTGTCCAATTTTGAATGCGTAAGAACAGTTTTGTAGAGAGCGCTATCCTGTATCCAAAAACTGTTAAATTTGAAAACTTGAAAAAAATTGCTAAAGCCCAATTTTCTCTTGCACTGCCCCATATACATTACTTGCAAAACTGGCTCAAGTATAAACCACACTGTAATAAATGTACGTGATTACGAACGATCCTGAGCATTTTGATTTGTTAAACGCAAAGCTTGATCTACTAAACGTAATTTGAATACTTGCAAAACTGAGTCTGGTACAAACAATAGTCAGCCAACCCATATAGCAATTTCATGCACGTATTTTTTTCTCCTAAGTATGCACATGCTTGCACATAGTACATACTAATCTGACTACTATAAATTTGGCAAAAATTTAACTTAAACAACTCACAAACACAAAGCTCACTTATTGGAGAAGGAATTGGGTTCTCCGCGTTGTCTAAGTGCTTCAACGGAATTTTCTTGGCCCGTAGACTCATCTCCTTGAGAAAACTTCGATGCTATACTATTAGTGATTGAACGGAAGTGTGCCTGTGTGACGTGCATGGGAGCCGGCCGCGGCATGCCGCATGATATCATGCACATGCATAACATCCTTGGCGGGAAGGGAACAGCTGCTGAGAAAGAATGATCCTTGTCACCCGGACGTCTTCGTACTGGCAAATTGTTAAGACATTTTGGTTACCGTAGAGTATTTAAGATGTATTTTTGTTTAGTGTAGCGCATTGCAAAGTTACGCTTTGTATTTAAACAATGGATAACAAGCGCAAGCAATCTTTACACATAACAGGGAGCACACCACGTAAGCGAAAATAGACGATATGGTATTCTAAAATTATAATAATGGACAGTATAACTTTTGTGAGTAACTAATCACATGTCTAGATCTTGCAGACAGTCGTTGTGTAATTCATCTCACGCCATGATGAGAATATTGATATGGGTGTGTATGCATTGTATGAAAATCTAATTGTAATAAATTCCTACCCAAAATTATCCAGTTTCTTACATATCTAGTCAAACGACGCAGGAGTTCATCGTACCTTGCGTAACAAACCATTCATAACCATAAAGGAATATCATAATTATAATGAGAGATGGAAGTTGAATGTTTTTTTCAGTTTCACAGAGAAATACACATATTCCTTATCAAGTCAATACAAGTCAAGGAAGCGATTTCGATTCATGTGGTAATACTGACCTTTATTCGTAGAATATACTAATAATTATTGTGCACAATTATAGTTGTGAATGCAATTTATGACGAGGAACAGTTACATGTAGGTGCAGAGGGAGGAGATATTTATTCAGGTAGTACTTTAATTGCTTACAATGTCAATCATTGTAAATCGTTATTTCTTATTCAGATATGTCTGGTTCTGACACATCAGCGGGTGTTGCAAAGCTTTTCATGGAAGATGAGGATGAGTTGTCTGTATGTCAAGATGGTGATGATGACAGAGAGATACATGTAGCTGTTACAGATGAAACACATTTACAATTGGGTAAAGCTATCTCACCTTCATGATAATGAATATATAATTTATTATGTTGAATGTTACTGAAGATGAGGAAGAGGTTGACACATCAGCAGGTGTTGCAAAGATTGTAACTGAAGATGAGGATGAGTTGTCTCTATGTCAAGATGGTGATGATGATAGAGGGATAGCTGTTACGGATGAAACACGTTTACAATCAGGTAGGGCTATTTCACATGGTAATCAATATATAAATAATTATGCCTCATGTGCTGTTGAATGTTACTGAAGATGAGGAAGAGGCTGTATATCAAGGAGGGAATTTTGACTCAGGTAATGTTGTGGGGTGTGCAATATATAGGATTATGATATTTTTATGTAATATAGAAGATGAAAATGAAGAGGTTCTTAATCGTTATGGTGATGATAATAATTCTGATGACACAGATTCTGAAATAATCTCTGGTATGCAACCAAGGGATTTATTATAAGTATCTTGTACTTAGTAAATAATCTGGCTATATATTATTCTGCAGGTTCAGGTACATGTAACAGCCATTTAGGATTATCAGCTCATTCTCAGACTTTATTAAGCCAAGAAACCCTAAATGTAGGGTTGCAGGACAGTGCTCTAGCTGGACAATGCTGTGACAATGAAGGTAACGGAAATGTAAATGCAAGCCTTTAAATTTTGACCATAGTGCATCCTCCCCTTACAAGCAACAAAGATTAGCAATGCAGAAAGCCTTCTTGCTATAAATCAATTTGCTGTAACTCATCAGTTGATGGAAGCATCAACACAACACCTTTTGGATTTGATACAACTTCACTGTGCAAACTCAGATAACAGTATCAAAACTGTGTATAAACTACGAAAAAGTTATAAAGTTACACGTGGTATAGAGATATTAAAATATTGCTCAAATTGTTTAGAACAAATTGAAAACAAAAGCTGCAGTAATATTGTATGCAAAGGTAGCTGTTCTAAAATATGCTACTTTTCTTTGCTTCCTTTTGAAGAACAAATTGTTCGAGTTTGTGAAGGTACGTTTGTGACCTAACTCTTAAAAATAGTGTTTATATCTCTTTAATAGATAACTGGGATCTACTACAATATCCTTTTACAAGGGAGAAAAGCACAAATACCCTTTGTGATATCCAAGATGGAAAGTTGTATAAATCATTGATGGAACCAGGAAAATTTCTTTCTGTTCCTGAAAACTTAGCTTTGCAGATGTGTGTTGATGGAGTGCCCATGTTCAAATCCTCAGGTAAACAACAGAGTTACTAGTATATACAGCTCAAAATATTTAACTTTTTTTAATTTACAAAGTATGCTCTGTTTTTATCTATATGTATTAGGTATTCAGCTTTGGCCTATACAATTCTGCATTTCTAATCTCCCACCACATTTGAGAGGAAATGTTCAAAACCTAATAGTTGCTGGTCTGTGGCTAGGATGTGTAAAACCGAATCTTAATTCCATTCTACAGCTAGTTTTAAACAAATTGAAATATCACAAGGAAAATGGTATAAATATTCAAACAAAGGATGGCACAAAGATTGTAAGAGCAATGCTCATTCAAGGAATCTTTGATTTTATTGCTAAGGCAATGGCATTGAATCATGTCCAATTTAATGGTTATTATGGCTGTCCCTACTGTATGGATAGAGGGACGTATTGTAATCATCGAACTATATGGCATCCAAGTGATGAGCATGAGCAAAGAACATTGGCCAATTTAGTGGAATTTGTTCGACAGGCAGAGAGTACTCATAAATCAGTTTATGGCATAAAAGGAAGAAGTATTTTATCAGAACATATGAATATAATACTGTCAGTGGTAATTGACTACTTGCATTCTATTCTTGAAGGAATAACAAAAAGCTTTTATGGAGTTTTGGTTTGACTCAAAATATAGTTCTAACCCATTTTCCATCTGTAAATTTTTGAAAGAAATTGACAAGAAGCTAAGCAGAATAAAGCCTCCACATAATTTTAGAAGTTCACCAAGGAGTATATCAAAAACTCTTTCATTTAGGAAAGCATCAGAGTTGAAAGCGTGGCTACTTTTTTATTCTGTTCCTATATTAAAAGACATTCTGCCACCAAAATATATAAATCACTGGATACTTTTAGTATGTGCAATGCACATATTACTCAGTACATCAATAAGTCAAGAGGATCTAGTATTTGCTAATGAAAATTTAATACAGTTTTATGAACTTGCTCCAATTCTGTATCCTAATAATGTATGCACTGCTAATCTGCATAGCATTGTTCATGTATGCAAGTTTGTTGAAAATTGGAGTCCATTGTGGTGTTATTCTACATTCTGCTTTGAAAACCTTAATGGATTTCTAAAGAGGCAATGCCATGGCACTGGAAATGTTTTGCCCCAAATACATAGATCATTAAAAATAAGGCAAGAAGTTAGTAAGGAATATAATAAGATATCAGAGTGTAAGAATGACAGTGTGATAAAGTATTTCTCTAAATATGATATTAGTTTTATGTCACATGTATAAAATCAAAATATGAATGTCTTACTGAAGAAGAAAAAGCTACGTTGAATTCAATTGGTGTGACAATTAATGAACCTATTCTTACCAAGAAGCAACTACAATTAAAGTTAAATGTGGTACACTGCAGAAGTGACAAACACAAAAGAAATAGTTCAGTTTGTGAAGTTAAATTTATGACTAATGTACAAAATACAACTCCTGCTGAAATATGTGTTATATCGGTTCGTCGTTTTTGTGCAATTGGAACACAATGGAATGCAATTGGTGATGTTTTTGAAAAAACTAATGACAATATTGTCGTGTATGAAGAAGGAATGGATATACTGAGGTTACAGCGAATTGATAAATGGATTCAAGTAGTCAAAAAACTTTCAAGATCGAAACGTTTGATTGCTACTAAAATGGAGAATATTGTGCAAATCTGTGTTGATATACCAATCAAGTATAGTGTGACAGACATCATTGCTTTTGTACCTAATGAGATTGAGCACCATTGAAAGAAGTTCAGAGACTTTCTTCTATAAAAAATTGTTGACAATTGTATTTTGTAATAGCACACATGAACTTTTATTATCCTATAACAATGCGTATTATACAAGTTTATAAATCATTATGAAATTTTACATGCACAAGGGATTTGATATTTAAAGCTCATTTTTGGGGTGGTAAATAGTGTTGTATAAGACCAAAACTGGAATCTTTTAATAATGGACGTTGCAGGACTTGTACGAGCCTTGTATGATTTATCGTAAGAACTATAAACTGAAATCTTATAAGAATAGACGCTGCAAGATTGTAAGAGTATTGTAAGTTTTATCGTAAGAACGAGACCGTAATCTAAAAAGAATAGACGATGCAGGATTCTTGTGAGAGTCTTGAAATATTTCTTATAAAAACAAAATAACATTTCTAATAAGAACAAAACAGCTAGGAATCTTATAAGGATAGACGCTGAGGATTCTTGTAAGAGTCTTGTAATATAAGATAGACGCTGCAGGATTCTTGTAAGAGTCTTTTAATATAAGATAGACACTGCAGGATTCTTGTAAGAGTCTTGTAATATTCCTGTTTTGTTCTTATAAGAAATATTTCAAGGCACTTACAAGAATCCTGCAGCGTCTATTCTTATAAGATTCCTGTTTTGTTCTTATAAGAAATATTACAAGACTCTCACAAGAATACTGCAGCGTCTATTCTTATATGATCCCTGTTTTGATCTTATAAGAAATCTTGCAAGACTCTTACAAGAATCCTGCAGCATCTATTCTTATAAGATCCCTGTTTTGATCTTATAAGAAATCTTGCAAGACTCTTACAAGAATCCTGCAGCGTCTATTCTTATAAGATTCCTGTTTTGATCTTATAAGAAATCTTGCAAGACTCTTACGAGAATCCTGCAGCGTCTATTCGTATAACATTGCTGTTTTGTTCTTATAAGAAATCTTGCAAGACTTTACAAGAATCCTGCAGCGTCTATTCTTATAAGATTCCTGTTTTGATCTTTTAAGAAATATTGCAAGACTCTTACGAGAATCCTGCAGCGTCTATTCTTATAAGATTGCTGTTTTGTTCTTATAAGAAATCTTGCAAGGTTCTTACAAGAATCCTGCAGCGTCTATTCTTATAAGATTCCTGTTTTGATCTTATAAGAAATCTTGCAAGACTCTTTCGAGAATCCTGCAGCTTCTATTCTAATAAGATTCCTGTTTTGTTCTTATAAGAAATATTACAAGACTCTTACAAGAATCCTGCAGCGTTTATTCTTATAAGATTCCTGTTTTGTTCTAATAAGAAATATTACAAGACTCTTACAAGAATCCTGCAGCTTCTATTCTTATATAAGATTCCTGTTTTGTTTTTAGAAGAAATCTTGCAAGACTCTTACAAGAATCCTGCAGCGTCTATTCTTATAAGATTCCTGTTTTGTTCTTATACAAAAATATTACAAGACTCTTACAAGAATCCTGCAGCGTCTATTCTTATAAGATTCCTGTTTTGATCTTATAAGAAATCTTGCAAGACTCTTACAAAAAAAATAACTACGTTGTTAGGGGCTGTCCATAAAGTACGTCACGCTTTTTTTGACCATTATGGACCCCCCCCCCCCCCCCCCCCTCCTCCTCGTCACGCATTATCCCATACTGATGGTATACTTAATGTATGCATCGTCACGCTGACTGAGACCCCCCCCCCCCCCCCCTCCCTCCCCCTTGCGCGTGACGTACTTTATGGACGGCCCCTTAAGACACATTTTGGAGCAAGTTAATGCGAGAGGAATGGAAATTACTACAACTATTTATAAGCGCAATGCGGCAATGGGTAGTATTGTGTACATAGGCGGCCCCTGCGCAGGGGCCACCCCACGATAGTCTCGCCCCCAGACCCAGATTCCCAACAGCTGCGGGTGGATTACATCACCGCTACGTGGAAAGTGGGTCTGGGAAATAAGAACGACGCACTTGTTCCGAGCGTCCCTCAATGTTTATGTCCAAAAATAGTACGGCAATCTAAATTTAGAACTAATCTCGCACAATTAGATATCAATAAGTGCTATCATTTCCACATGATATTACTACGCGTGTTAAGTACAATTATCTGAGTGTATATTTATCACTCATGTAGAGTCGTGTACAATTCTTTATACCTAATAAGAGGTTGCTCCTGATCTCAATTACCATGGGTAGCCAGGGTAGGGAAATAGGCAGCCATGAATGATATGGCTCATGGAGCCCCAGTGTCTGCATACTCTATGCATAATCAGCTGCAGCTGGTTGGTGCAATGGATATGATCTACAGATGCCCTAGTGACTACGTATATAATGCAGCTGCACCTGTAGATTGTCTATAGATAAGGCCTGCGAACCACAAGGCAAACTACATGCCCCTATACTAATATGCTTCCTCTACAGCCAAGCAATTCATCGTACGCGTATGACAGCACTGAATATTTTAGCGATTTGGCGTATCCAGTTGGCAAACTGACGAAAACATCTTTTCCTTGCATGAAGGTCTTAATTGCCTCCATTTGTTGCGGACTTGGGTCAGCAAATCCTAGCCTTTGAACCGCGCGCAAAATCACCTCCTGAATATGCGTATCTTGCTCGCACATTTCCACTTCGATGTCTAATTGAGGCACACCTTCCACTTGAAATCAGGTAATCAGCAACTTGCATGTGTTATTAAGGTTACGTCAGCGTCATTACGTATATACACATCCGTCCCAATGTTTTGGGACGCTCGGAACAAGTGCGTCGTTCTTATTTCCCAGACCCACTTTCCACGTATCGGTGATGTAATCCACCCGCAGCTGTTGGGAATCTGGGTCTGGGGACGAGACTAACCCCACGAAGGGCGCCAAAGGGGGGAGGGGCATTATTGATTTAGCATGCAATTTGTACGCTCAGATGAGTGTTAGTAGCTATTTTACACATAGTTACATGTAGTAATCATATTGCAACGCTACAGTAAAAATTACTTATAGGGGTTGGGGGGGGGGCGCCAAAAGCAGGGGAGAGGGGTGTCATGGCCCCCTGGGCCCCCCCATCCCCACCCCTGGGGCCGCCTATGGTGTATCTATGCAAGTTTGTGCGCGATTTCATTCTTATTTATAGAAGTGAGATCGATTTTCGATTGCGTAATGATTTTTAAGGGGCGTGGTCTAAAAATGGGCGCGTTCGTAGGCGGAGGGGGGGGGGGGGGGGGTTGCCTGGACGTTGATTTTAAGAATTTTTGGGATGGTGTCCATAATTTTTTTGTTTTGCCCCCCCCCCCTCAGCTAGAGGTATAGGTAAACTTGATTTTAAAAATTATGGGCAAGTGTATGTAATTGACATCAAAAAATCAATGCGTTGTTCCATAGATATCTACTTTAATATCTATAGTTGTTCAGGATCCGTTTCTAAGTAGATTTGTAAATTGAATCAATGTGAATCTGTGTATTGACATCCCTTGCTAGAATCAGGGCCCTAGATAATGATGGTTAAATTTTATTATTGAGAAGTATTATTTACTATTGCAGCTGCCAGCTCAGACACCAGTCTGCTCTTAAACCGATGGTATATGGTGTTAGCAGGGCTACCCTTGAGTGTTAGTAATGCTCAATGATACCTTATCCATTGATGACGCTGTTGACCACCCACATCAACAGCAACTTCTCTCCTCCAAATTGGAAGCCGCAACAGTTTTGCAGCTGACAAAGCAAGCTAGACTTCTGTCTGTGTCCTCTACAAATGCATCTTCGAGATTGTTGGCAACCCCATTAGGACTCTATCTACATATGCATCCTGAAGAAATCCAGGTTGCCATCAAATAGTGGCTGGGAATAGACACATCTTCTGGCTTATATGTGCAATGTGTCCCCACAACATGCTCGATCCCCTTGGCCACCATGCTACATGTAAATTTGTTGGGGATGTTGAATCAGCTACGGGATACTGTTGTGCAGATATGCCATTCTGCAGGTGTCAGTGCTAGTATTGAAGCTGGAAGTGGGCTAGGACATGAACACCTGCATACTAGACCTGCAGATGTCCTTCTGCCAAATTGGGTTTACTCTGAACCTGCAGCCCTTGACTTCACTGTGGTGTCACCGCTTGGTTCAATCCTTATGCGGGTACCACAGCAGGGTCAGCGGCCCTCTCAGCAGAAGGAAGCATGCCAAAAATAACCAGAAGTGCACTAAGCTCAACTGGGTATGTGTCCCAATGGCAGTGGAGCTATATGAAGCTTGGGGTGAGGAGTTTCAACATACTTTTTCACGTTTGGCCACCAGACCAGCTGTGAAGTCTTCAGTACCTAAACCAGAAGCACTGTCCAGCATATATACCAGAATAAACATGATGCTGGTAGAGCTAATGCAAAGGCCTAGCAAACAGAGTTACTCTAGGTTAATTGTAGTACTAGGACTTTGACTTTGTATTATATGCTACAGTATGGTAGTATATGGAACAATGTCCAGCAAAATCAACCTTATGATACATGTACTTTTTTTAAATTTTCCAGGACAAGCAAAAGAAAAGTAATTATAAATTCAACGCTTAATAACTTTATGATGGATAGTCCAATTAAGGATGTGTAAGGACCATTTGATGGAAGCTCTTTGGAGTTCACGGAAAATGAAAAATTTGCTAACTTGAAAAACTATCCAGAAGGGTGATTTTGCTGGACACTGTCCCATATGTTTATATTACTATTTCTTGTTGGCAGCAATAAAATATAATGTATTTTCAAGATGTTTGTAATTGTTACAATTATATAATAATGCCAAAAAAATAGTCAAAATTATTTTAAAAGCTTATTGGTGTATATTTGCAGTCACATATGTATAATCTGCAACAATGTGAATGCATATTTTGCAACAATGTGACTGCATAGAAATCTGACCCAGCCCAGTACGATTTGAACAACTGACTTTAAGTGAAGTTCATTACCCATAATCTCCACCTGTACCCCCCTCCATTAATGATTGAGCAATTCAAACAAAAAGGATCATAGGCCTACACATTATAAACAATGTAAAATTGGCATGCAATTTTAATTGTCAACTATTAGTATTAAATTTAGTGTCATTTTATATGACTAGGGACAGGCATGTGTAAGAATGCCACACATCTGTGTGTATGTATGTGTGCTTATAGGTTCAAGTACATCTTATGTCTGCACTGCCTTTTATTAGAGGACTTAAAGAATTGCCTTGCAGATAATTGTTCTTTCACTAACATATTCACCAATACAAGTGCAAGTAATGACGAAATAAAAGTGTGCTAATGTACACCACTGAAATAAGTGTGAACTATATGTAAAAGTACATTCAATGCACATAAATGCACACATTAACATAAACTGTAAATGTATGCGAGTTGAAACTGAACAACACAGACACACACACACATACACACACCAGGAAGCTTCAATATATTTCTGACTGTGGCTATAATGCTGAAAATAGGAAATACATATATATTTAAATACATACATATGCCCTGACATCACAACAATGCAATACTCCTATTATAACATGTAATGCATGTCAGAAATAATTTATACATCTATTGACAATACAGGTCAAATTTCGTGTGAACATGAAACTGATTGACAGTAATCCATTTGACACCAGTAATCATTTATACGTCTGAGTATGAACTATGGGAGGAAGATCTCCACTATTATGATACTAGGTCTCAAGTCATTGTAACTATCAAATACGAAGTTCCTATAAATATATATGTACCTTTCCTTTGAAGAGGCTTGCTGCTAGGTGGTAATGTTCTTTTTATTGCAGAACCATGAGCTACATATTGTGTAGAGAAATATATGCACTTAACACCAGGTCCATGAAAAGCGAATCCTTTTTTTCGCCTATTTTGTCGAACTTTTGTTGGAACGGTTTTAAATGCCACAAATATCGATTTTGCTACCTGAGTACAACTCTCTATACGATGTTTGGAGCTATTTCTAGCCTTGTAACTACTTCCGCTCAGAACCAGCCTTCGTTTAGGCCGACAGGGTAAGACCCGCTACCGGAAACGGGACACTTTTTTCCACAACGTTTTTGCATTGATAAATAACATAAAATTGCTCACCTGGTTAGGATGGATAGGGTTCGATCAAATTCTGGCAATATCCTATCATCCTAGTGATGAACAAGAACTAAACTCCCTTACGTCTCGACTCCAGACCCAAGTATTGGTCGTAGTATTGTGGGGTCCAGAGCCGAGTCAATATGGGCGTTATTCAACACTAGCATGATAAAGCAGTGAATCCAAGTAGTAGACTACCCAGTAGAAGCTTCGTTTTGAAAATCTCCAAGTTGCAGTCACATTTAAAAGAAAAAAGGGAAGTTAAAAATATAATCAACTAAGGCCATTTACATCTTGTAAAGACGTCTATTCGATGCATAACTTCTCGTCTGAACTGTGTGGAAGTCTTCGCATGCTACTACATGAGGGACAATAGTCATGTACCCAGACCTGCTAGTCCCCAGGCTGAAATCAATTACAGTCACTTGTTTCTCGTCTGGGCACGAGGCAAAAACAGTTGCATGTGGGTTTTGCTGGAGTTTTGTAATGAACTAAGCCAACGGAAGGCACAACTCCTGTTGTGGCCTCATATTCGTATTAAAACTTGCGCTAAACGTCCTTGGAAAAAAGTGTCCTCAGCAACACTTTGACATCGATAAACTTCGACCCGGATCACTTCGAATGGGTATAGCTTAGGGTCCACTATAGATACGAGGCAGGAAACTAGGCCTAACGTCTTGGCAATGATTGAACTATCTAAAAATATACTTTTACCGGCCATTGCTGTTTTCCGACTCATTTTCCCAAAGTTGGGTTCGACAAAAAAAAAGTATTTGATTTTCACGAACCCGGTGTTAAACATAAATGATGACTAAACATGACTAAGTGCTAATAATGCATGGCTGTAGTTCCCACAACCTCAACTTGCCTTGCTTTGGCTTGTTACCAGGTGTCATATTTCTATTTAGAGATCCACGAACTGTGGTGTGTGGGAAAAGAAAAGAGTGCAACCAGTATAGCCAGCCATACACTCTATTTGTAGCATAATGAAACCAATTAGAGTGAATTAGTAACATTTAAAGTAGTACCACATAATCACATATTCCCTAAACTTGCATTCTTTATGAGATCATATTTGCATAAACCATTATCTCATTGTAACCATTTAAATACATATTTCCACTGGTGTGAAATTTCAATCTCAGGCAATTAGTGCCCTGGGGACATGAGAGAACAAGTATGTGTGTGTGTATGTGTGTGTGTGCATGCGTGCATGTATGTGTGCGTGTGCGTGTTGTGTGTGTACACGTGTGTGTGCGTGTGTGCTATGTCTATTTAATGGTAGCTGTTACAAGTAAGTACATATATTGCAGCTCAACAAACCCCTTGAGAAATAGCTCAATTAAAAATTCATCCTTACAGAATTGAACTGACATAATTTGGGTAACAGCCAAAAGCTTTACCATTAAGCTATTTTAGACCCACCATCCGAGAACAGGCTCTTTAGTGATATCCGAGGACGAAGCCCCTTTGATGCTGGAAGAGTAGTAGTCGGTGACCTACTTCTACTACTAACATCTCACCAGCCTCATGCAGAAGATGCTGGAATCGAACCAACACTAAAAACTTTGAAGGCTATCGGTCTACCATTAACCTAATCCCCCTATACCCTAGAGGATGTGGTCCCTCCTGATATCTGTATGTGTGGGAGTGCTGCGCCTATCCCTACAGCAACCCAGGTACCAGGGTTGCCACCTAGTGAGACAAAGTCTCACTAGGTGTAGAGATGGAGTCTCGCTAGGTGGCTTATAAGGGCTGGTAACTCCTAGCTCGATAATGGATACCAGGCAAGTTCCACGTGAGAATGGGATATCCTTAGTCGCCGCGCAAAGAGCTAACCTGAGGCATAGCCTCGGTCCTCGGATATTCCGGAGGCTAGAGCCTTATAGGCTGACCGCCCCAGTAAACCCGGGCCCTTATAGGCTACAGCCTCATATCACAGCACCTTAGCCTCACAATATTTAAATAGAGTTGCAGGAGTTGAACCCGCAATAGTTAAGATCAAACCTTGATGCCTTACCACTACTAATGCCCTGATATCCAAGGACAGGCTAGACTGACGGGGATAGGGATACCACCCTATATATCTCTGTCGGTCCGATGCAAGGCTAGAGCCTTATAGCTATGTCGGTCCAATGCTGCAGGACTAGGATAACCTCGGTCGCCCATATGGGGCTATAGGTGATATCCGAGGGCGGAGTCCCCAGTAGCATTGGATATAGCCTTACATGACATAGTCAGAGGGATTATCAACCTCTAGTATTAGGCCCCTACTTGGCCTAATATCAGGGGCTGCCCGACCGACGGTGGTACATATCGCCTATGACGTACCGCCACCTTCAGCAAGCTGGGCTGAGCATCGGATCGTTGGGGATAGGGATATCACCCTAACCAGGGTGGTATCCCTAGGTGTGTAAAACCGAAGCCATATGCACAAATATTATTAGCATTTAAAGCGATTTGAATGTAAAGTTTTACCACACTGAATATGAAACCTCTCATACCAGATTTCACTTTGCGTATCAAAATCTATATGTAACTACTAGTGGTACTCAGTATAAACAAATGACTGCAGAATAGGGGCAGTGGTTCCTCAACTAATCACCTAGGTATCACATAAAAGGACAGATGCACACATGTATACATGTATTAGTTACTCATATCAATTGCCTGTACCTGCCGTAGATGAGACTTTCTCGCGATGAGCACTTGACAATGTTTGTGGCTGATGATGCTTTGAGAAATTCAAGTTGATATTTTTTGTCGACAGAACAGGGCTGAATGCTTGATGACTCTAAAGGTAAAGTATTTCTACTTAAGGGTGTGTTACCTTCCTACATTAATTACCACATTCGTTTGGTTAAAATAAATTCATACACAGGCTTAGTTGCTACAGCCAATTCTGTACATACATGTACATGTATGCTCAAAAGTCAGATGAAGTGGGCATGGCTCTCGAAGCTTGCTACAACATGCACCTGTAACTTGAAAAACATAATCCTACAGACCTACAGAACTGGGACGGAACTGTGGCACTTCAACTAAATAATAATAATATATATGAACATTTCAAGCCAATGGACCAAGCTAGTTGGAACTGCCATTTCCATTATTTAAGCACAAGTACTGTACCTCTGGTTCAATCTTGGATTTTTTGGCAGCAGGTGCAATACATTCAGCTTTCTTCAACTTCCTCTTGTGGTGATCATCAATTGACAACATTCTGACCGGCAGATCCACACAGGCACATGTATGTGTATAGCAAGAGAGCATATTGAGGTAGAATGTAAGCACATCTTCAATATTACACACAATGGTCCTCACTTTTTAAATTCATTCGCATGCTGTTTGTTGTACCTATCATGCGGTGTACTAGGTGCATGTAATGGCTTTCGAACTGGTATTCTGCTGGAGCCAGTTGCAGTTGATTTGTTCATTGACGTGTCCAGTGTCAAACCTGCGTACAAAGTAAGGTCACAAACACACACTCCACACCATTACTCATATCCAAAACCAGAAGTGATACCACAAGGTACAATGGAGCAATGGGCCAACTGACCTCTCTCCAGCACCTTCTGGTCCAGCAATGCCATGATCTCTTTGTGCAAAGCTTCATCACGTACTACTGGATCATTGGACATATTATGTACAGACCCATGCTCTGAAACAATGGCTACAGTATCCAGCACAGGGGCAGGTTCTAGGGGAGCATGTTCAGATACAGGGGGCACAGGTTCAGCTACAGGGGGGGCTGGTTCAGCTACAGAGGGAGCTGGTTCTGATACACATGGTGCATGCTCACTGCTGCAACTATTGGGAAGAAGATGTATAGATTTAACACCCACACTATGCTACTCCCCTTCTAAGGGACCTTTCTGCCTGTAGCTGTATCTTAGGAGGGATATCGAAAGTGTACCGCCTCATTTTTCTATCATCTTGAGGCAATTGTTCCACAAATGTTTCTTCAATATTTCCCCCAAAGCTTTCCTCCTGACTGTGTTCCACACCAGTTCCTTCTAGATGTTCTCCATCTCTGTCTTTCACATGATCCATAAAACTATCTTCTGTGTGTTCCATATTTCTTTCTTTTGTGTGTTCCATACTCATTTCTTCTGTATGTTCCATATTTCTTTCTTCAGTGTGTTCCATAGTTCTTTCTTCAGTGTGTTCCATAGTTCTTTCTTCAGTGTGTTCCATACTTCTTTCATCAGTGTGTCCTATGCTTCTTTCTTCAGTACCTGTTTGTTCCCTAGTGTGCTCCTTGTCGCTTTCATTAGTGTGTCCCAAATGTGATTCGTCACCCTGTTCCAGGCATCTCTCTTTTAATTTCACACCACTGCTTTCTTCTTGGGAACAACTATATGGTGGAAAGAAATGATCTGTAGCCATATATGAATTATAAAGTAAATAACACTAATATAACTCAACCGTAGTACACATTTTATACATAGGCCAACTGTTATAGATTACGCACAAATATAGTATAAGTGCTCCTGTGTGTACAAAAATCAACTGCGTCACAACATACAGTTGGACAACAAGAGGCTTTCCCTGGCAATGTAATGTATTATAACAGTACTCAATGCAGAGATCCAAGTAAACAGCTGCATCAAGCATTGAAGCAAACTTATGTATTACTAGATCATTAAATACATGTGTACTTTGCCAAAAAAAAAAAACTTCGATTCCTACTTGTATGCCAGACATGTATCAACTAGAAATTACATATTAAAAAAGCAAAATCTATATCTCCCATTGTCTTGTCCTAAGCTTATGAGGGGTCAAGTATCTATATTTGGCTTTGGAACAGCGTAAAAAATAAATAATAAATAAAAATTATACTATCGGTATGTTGTGTGGTGGTCTCAAATTGAGCAATAATTTAATACATATCATTTATGCAGCACCTATCAAGCAAAACACATTGTGGTTGTTGATTAATTTGAGGTTCTGTGCGTTTTTGTAATAATAGTAATACACATGAGTCTTCATAAATGGTCATACTTTTTTTTCTAAGACAATGAAATATTTTGAACATGCAATTTTAATAACAATATCTGTTGCAATTTAACATTTGTACGAACCAAGTGTGCGATATAATAATAAGTTGACAATTGGTAAATTAAGCATGACGTGACATGAAACAAATGGATGCTAGAAAAGTAAGGATGGTCCTACATGCACGACCTGGCCTTGAAGATTGAAGGTTATGTTAATGTAGGAGCAAAAAGAAAAAGTATCACAACAGTTACACGGTTAGGATTGCAACATAAACGCCATTTTTCAGAAGTACTTTTCCGACTCAGTCTCTGAGGTTTGATGCTTCCCCTCCGAAAAATAGTTGTCAGTAACACATGCAAAATGACGGTGGATGTTTTGTGCTTTCCAAGTGAATAGAAGAATTGATGCAAAGCTAGAGCCAATACATGTACACGCAGGGTGTGATGGGATATAATAGGAAGATGTGTTTTCTACAGAGTACAATGGACGTGTGGCTCCTGTTAATGCTAATGTATTGATGCTAAGCATAGGCTGACCTACCTCTCTGTATCAATGTGCATGGTATAGATGACTTGCAAGCAGCACTATTGTATACGGAGTACCAACATGCACGTATGGGCAGTCTGTAGATGTATATTGAGTACGTAGATGTATACAGAGTAACTACTGCTTTACAGCTATATGGGAAGTGAACGTAGCTCAGAAACAAGTCCAATACAGATTTGTACATAAACAAAGCAGGAGTGCCAGAGGAACAATCAACTCCAAGGGTAGATGTACACATACACATACACACACATGTGAAGGGTAGGTGTACATATAAACAAGTGTGAAGGGTAAGTGTATGTATACACTTGCATGAAGGTAGGTAGGTGTACATATGCACACACATGAAGGGTAGGTGTACATATAAACAAGCGTGAAGAGTAGGTGTACATATAAACAAGCGTGAAGGGTAGGTGTATGTACATGTATGCACATATGTGTGAAGGGTAGGTGAACATGTGCACATGCATGAAGGATAGGCGTATGTACGTATGCACACAGGTATACATTTGCACATGCGTGAGCATGAAGAGTAGGTGTATGTATACACATGCATGATAGATAAGTATAGTTGGGCGTAGCCTGACCTTCACGTTTTGGCGAATGGTTGGGTATCAAGCCTCTACTAACATTTGTACCCATCTGATAGCGTATGCGGCTATATGTGATAATAGCCCTCATATGTGGAAATAGCCCACACTCGTTATCAGATGGATACAAATCTTGGTATAGGCTTGATATCCGATCTACTGCCAAAACGTGAAGGTCGGGCTACGCCCAACTGTGCATGAAGGGTAGTTTACATGTACATATGCACATTCGTCATAACCATACCCTTCATCTATTGAGCTGGTATGCAGTGCTGCTGTTGCCGGTGTACTGGAGGGTAACCTGAAAATATAAACATATGAACATAAAAATAAAATAATAAATTTACGACACAATCAGGGATTATGTTGACAAATCAATTGCAGGAGAGTGGAATGGAGTGATGACAGACCTTTTCATCGGAACAATTTACTTGCATGTACATATGTGATTAATGGTAGGATGTATGTAGATCATGGGGTGATGATCATAAGAAGAGCAATTCACACTTACATGATGCCAATGTGTGATGCACACGCACAATGTGGCCCATCTTTCAATATGGCCACTTTACTTTTAACTTCTAGTAGTAAGAATAACACATACTAAAAGTCAAGGATAATCCATGACTGATTATTATGAATTATTAGTGGTATTGTGGTCCTGTAGCAAGTTGCTAACATCTTGAAGCCAACTCGTTTTACGCCTACTAGCCAGTTCACTGCTGCAATACTTAACCGTGTCATTCACTGTTTCAGTATTGTACAATGAGTTTCAGTATAACAATCCGGCGCAATTATATTGTGTCCGATTCATAGATAAAACAGCGAAACAGGTTTCCACTGATACAACTTACACATTATCCTTCCTAGCTTTGCTTCTAAGTTCTTCTAAGTCCCGTATCATGTCCGCATTCTTCAGAAGAAGGTGGCGGGAACATAAGATAAAGTAGAGTGAGGACTCAGCAGGCCTGAAAGGAATACCTCACCTTCGAATTAGCCTTTATTCCAAAAGCCTTGCAAAGCTTTTGTAAAGCCGGACGCTTCAATTCATGAAGGTTGTCCGGAAGGTCCATGTTTCACAGACACGAAAATTCAAACTTTAGAGCATGCGCACATTCCTTAATTAGCGAAGGTATTTTTGCAAGGCATGTAAGCATTTACCGCTCGACACGCCCATCTCTCATAAAGTAACAACCATGCGTCTGAATGCGATCAGAAACGGACACATCGTACTTTGCATATAGGTGGGTCTGACGACAGAAAAAATGCCGCGGCTATTCCGGAAAAAGCAAAGCTACAACGTAGCAAAGAACTCGTTCGTTGCAAAGATATACCTTTTGGATAACACGACGGTTGACTTTAACCTTCTTCCCGAAGTAACCGGGAGAGACTGTCTTGAGAAAGTTGCTCAGTGTTTAGACATTCAAGAAGTGAGTCCTACCGACACACCTTTTTTTTAACATTATCGTCATTATTGTAAACCGCAAAGCTAGTACTACATACGTTCCTCACCGAGGCGGGAGGGAGGGGGAGGGGGGGGGGGGGGTTAAGAAGAGAAAGAGAAGAGGGTGTGTAATCATATGCAATGTCACAGAGACTGCAGTTGTAATTCCACTGAGAGATGCTGCCGCATAGCAGTGATACGTTTGCCGTTATTTTATTTTATGCAATCACATACCGCTTTTGCGTCATTATTTAGGTCCGTCCACTGTTCACTGAATGATTTTTAAAAAGACTGCTTCGTTGATGTGCCAATAAATAAATAAAAAAGGCTATACACATTATTACCGGTTGCTATGGTGCTATTGCGCCATTTCTGCCCATGCAAAAGCTTTACTATTTATTCACCATAAAACCTTTGCCAATCATGTACTGTACAACCAATGAGTTGTGTGATAATACTCAACTGGGTGGAGACCTGGTAGCTAGGCAGAGTATCCCTTAAAAACCTTTGGTGTGGGGTGTGTTTTGGTGGTCAACGTTTCACACTCACACTTTACACCGCTTTACACAGATCCAGTACTTTGGACTTCAGTACCGTACAAAGGAGGACAGGGTTGAATGGGTAGACAGAGACAAGCCTTTGCGAAAGCAACTGGAAAAGTACTCCAGTTCGAGCACAAAAAATGCTGAACTGCAATTTGGTGTTCAGTTCTACACCACTGACGTAACCACCCTCAAGTTTGAAATTACAAGGTCTGTATGCATGCTTGGACATATGTATGTGTTTCTATATAATGCACACACGTTTTAATATGTATACTTAGGTATCTTTACTTCCTGCAACTGAAGCACTTAATTTTGAATGGACACCTCCAGTGTCCTCAGGACATGGCCATCAGACTGGCTTCCTATGCTCTGCAAGGTTGGCATCACACCTACACCACATACGCGCATGTGTACACATGCACCTATGCATTCTCATGCACACATGCACATATATGCACTGCTATACGTGGATGTGTGTGCAAACTGTACAGTAAGATGAAGGGCTGGTATCAGAATTTGGATCAGGCACATTGCGTTTGCATTCATTACTGCTGAACTCCATTGTCCTGGAGTGGAGCATGCAGCATCTGGTGTTATTTCACATTGGCATGGCTCGTGTACATGTAATAACAACATGGTCTGATTATCAGACCATGTCAGGGCGATTTCATTTCCCATGACTGTGTGTTGTCACCATCAGTTGATTGTTGCATTTGTCTTTCAATAGCTGAGTTTGGGGACTACGATGAGGTTAAGCATACTCCTCAGTTCCTCAATAACTATGTTATTCTTCCCTCAGTAAGTTTCTTTTTTTTGGGGGGGGGGGGGGGGCATTACCTTGATCATGTGCACTGACATCTGCTTTAGAATATTGGACCCGTGACAGTTGTCGAGTCATTAACAGCTAAGGTGCGTTCTTATTAATATCACACCTCACCACACCTTTTGATGGTTGTGTGTGAGAACTGGTTTGGTTTGCACAAGGTTGTGTAGCGACAGACCTTAACACGACTCTCACATCTCATTGCTCCAGGCTTCAAAGCTACATCAAAAGCACCAGTATGAATCATTGTGTGTCACACGTGGTGTATATGTAGCAGCCTATTCTGTTGTGCTGTGGAATTATGTCTGGCCACCTGTGATCATATGTGTTGGTGCATGTGTGTCTATATATACACGTTCCATGAATTTACTGCATGTGTTATTGTGTGTGTGTGTTGTGTGTGTGTGTGTTGTGTGTGTGTTGTGTGTGGTGTGTGTGTGTGTGTGATAATTGTGCTGCATAACCTCTTTCCCCTCTCTGTTAGGGGCATGTCCCCAGCTCAGGCAGAGCTTACCTACATTAAATTGGCTCAGCAGCTCCCAGAATATGGCCATGAGGTTTTCCAGGAACTTGTAAGTTGTTCAGTGCTTTAAAGGGTTGGGTACCAAGAGATGAGAGGGGGAAAGGGGAGGGGTATGTTGGGGTGCATCCATTAACACCTGCAGCTGACACAAGGTGTGGAGTGGAAGCATGATTTTAACTTGAATGGGGTATGTGTGTGTATGTGTGTGTGTCTGTGCGTATGTGTCTGTGTGTGTGTGTGTGTGTGTGTGATGCCTCTTGTCTGAGCCTCTGACTGCAGCAGTCATTGAGGGTTGCCAGCCTAGCACTAAAGAGCATGCTGCTCATATGTAGATGCAGAAAGTGGTATTGTGGGTGCACATGAGTGTGGCTGCATATGTACATGTACCTCCTCATAGGATGCCGGTGATGGTGGCACTACACGCATATGGCTGGGGGCCTGCTTCATAGGTGTCTTTGTAAAGCACTCAAATGGACAACCAACAGTCTATTTTAAGTAAGCAGGCTCCATTAGATGGTGTGCTGTACATATAGCGTATGGGATGTGTATGTACCGGTACATGTATGGCTGTTGGGTGCGCCAAATGTGCTGAGTGCACGTATCCATTGAGCAACTTCCATCCAATTAGATGGGCTGAGATCATTAGAATGAAAGTACGTAACAAGAACTTTGGCATCGAGACCTCTTCTGAGACAGTCTACTTCAAGCTGGTGTGTTTATTTTGGTCACACCCACAGACACACACACACACGACACACACAGACACACACACGACAGACACACACATGACAGACACACACACACACACACACGACAGACACACACACGTGCCTTGCCATGTCAAGTGGCTTTCTTGTCCAAACCACTCCTGCAGCCTGATCATGTGGTGGCCCAGTACGTCCTCAGAATGATGATTGGCCAGCACATGTTCTACCAGGCAGAGCTTATAGGGACCTCTGGTGCACAATGGGTCCACGGCTTTGAAGGGTGAGGGTAATTCCTCCCTCCCTGCTGGGTAGAGAAAGCCACTAATGGATTAAAAGCAGCCTAGCTCTCTCTCGCACATGACACACACACACACCTTCCCCCATTAATCCTCAAGTTTTTGTTTTCATCTTCCTCCTTAAACTCCTAACAGTGCAAAGAGGAAGTCGCATTCTCTGCACGACGTGAGAACCAACAGTTCAAAGCAGTGAGCAAGCGTAACACATGTCCTGGGTTAATTCTGTGCAATAGCACAGTTGGTCTGAAGTGCATGGGAGGCGTAATGGGGGGGTGTGTGTGTGTGTGTGTGTGTGTGTGTGTGCTGCCCATGTGTGGGGCGTTGCTTGCAGTGTATTGTGTTGAGGTGTAATTCAAGTGTGTGGGGTCACTTGTGAGGTTTCTTCCTGTCTTGTTTGTTCAGAGATGGCTTGGTTTCACCCACTGAAAGGAAGCATCATTCTGGCAGACCTATTCTGATGCGTGGTGAGGTTTTGGCTACATATGAGCCCATGTACATGAGTTGGTCAAGTGTTCTGGCAGGGGGGGGGGGGGGAAGGGAGCGCTGATTTGTGCATGTTGCTGCCACAGGACACCTGATAGGAGGAGGATGCATATCATCATTGGATCACACACACACTGTCTCACTGTTCACTGGCACATGTGTACTGTATTGTACACACACTCTACTAAAGCCGTGCTAAAAATAGAC
The DNA here is from genome assembly GCA_963681505.1 of Eunapius fragilis. NCBI lineage: Eukaryota > Metazoa > Porifera > Demospongiae > Spongillida > Spongillidae > Eunapius > Eunapius fragilis. The sequence continues at coordinate 4,591,598 of OY811982.1, read as the reverse complement.
ATGGTGTATGTATAGCACTCCTACATGGTATATGTTTAAGCACTCACTGGTACACCTGTAGCATTCACTGGTACACATGTAGCACTCAATGGTGCACATACACAGTGTATGTTTAGCACTCAATAGTACACCTACATGGTGTATGTTTAGCACTCACTGGTACACCTACACAGTGTACATGTATGTTTAGCACTCACTGGTACACCTACACTGTGTATGTTTAGCACTCAATAGTACACCTACATGGTGTATGTTTAGCACTCACTGGTACACCTACATGGTGTATGTTTAGCACTCACTGGTACACCTACATGGTGTATGTTTAGCACTCACTGGTACACCTACATGGTGTATGTTTAGCACTCACTGGTACACCTACATGGTGTATGTTTAGCACTCACTGGTGCATGTACACCTACATGGTGTGTGCATGCCACTCATTCTGTCATGCATCACTTAGGCAGATGAACAATACACACACACAGTAAATTGTTCTCGCTAGTCTACATGTAACTGTAGATGGGTAAGTACATGTACAATACATGGGTGTTCATACATGCAACTGCGGGATGGTTTTCCCACACCCTTTCATTGCTATGGAAACGACAAAGCTACTTGTACATATAGGGTGGAAGGAATTTCCAAGAACTTTTACACCGCAGTTGTTTATAATAATGACATCATTATAACTCCTACGTGCATATGTGATGTAACGTTAGCAGGCACATTTAACGAAACCACACATACATGTATGTGCCAATGTATTTTTCTATATCCATATTATTATGTAATATGTTCCAATATACTTCAGCCCACTTTAACATTGCCACACCCCTCATCCAGGCCACCAAGACCATAGGGATGGGGCAGCCTCCATGTCTCCTGTGTCTCTGTCCAGCACAGCAGGGTAAACCTTTGCACTATGGCACTTCCATATCTCCCCCTCCTCACTCCCAGCACTCTTCCCCTGCTATGTTTTATCCTCTCCTTCTCTCACTCCCTCTCCCTCCCTTTCCCTCTCCCTCCCTTTCCCTCTCCCTCCCTTTCCCTCTCCCTCCCTTTCCCTCTCCCTCCCTTTCCCTCTCCCTCCCTTTCCCTCTCCCTCCCTTTCCCTCTCCCTCCCTTTCCCTCTCCCTCCCTTTCCCTCTCCCTCCCTTTCCCTCTCCCTCCCTTCCCTCTCCCTCCCTTTCCCTCTCCCTCCCTTTCCCTCTCCCTCCCTTTCCCTCTCCCTCTCCTTCACTAACTCCCTCTCCTTTCTCTTCCTCTATCCCTTCTTTGTCGTAGCTGTAGTCCCCTCTCACACTTTCAATCTCATGTGTTCTTTGTTGTTGCAGCACTCAGCAGTCCAGTCCTACCACCTTCCCTACAGAAAAAGGTGCAATGGCTTTGCGTGGCTCCCCAAGCAGGAGCTATACACACAGCCCACAGGTGTCCCCATACAGGTACCCACCGCACCCTAAGGAGAAGGTCAATGTTCCTCTTCCAACTGTACTATACAGTTTCTTTTATTGTAGAAAAAGGCTTTCAGAGGACTCTACCATTCCATCGTCATTGGAGCAACTGAGCAGTGACAAACCAAGTGCTTCTGCATCAAAAGACAGTCCACGAGCTGGAGGGGGCCAGAAATCAATTGGCGGTACAGTTTTTTATTTTGACTCCCTAGTATATGGAGAGAATATTGTTTGTGCATGTGTTTATGCTAAATGGCATGGCTACCACTTCATTGCATTGTTGGGTGGGGCAGGGAGTAGAGCAACCTTCTTGGTCACTGGGAGGTGATCAGAATGCAGGTGTTACGTGCAATGTAAGGTTTCCTCTGCTTTCAAACAGACCAAGCTACAGCGACGCAGCATACAGGTGAGGAGTTCTCAAGTCAAGAAAGCTTTGATGTGATGAAGCATGGGATGATGAAGAAAAGCTCAGGTTTGTTCAGTAGTGGGGTACGCTGTGTGCACGCTGACATGCATGTACAGCATGCATGATGCACCATATAGGGGCGCATATATTCTTCCTCTGTACTGGTGTTTTACACCTTAATCACCTACTGTTTATCTTATGTCAGTCTATACTTTTAATGTAGTACCATGTACACAACTGCATGTGCCAATGTACATTCACAGTGTGAGTGGATTCATGACATTCTTTCCTTACCATACATATTCATATACATAGATTTGTTTACATGGTTAAGTTAGTGGGAAATTATCACCTGCTGATACAATTAAGGTGATGGAGCATTAATAATTATGGAATTTGTAAATGGCACCACTTACAAGTAACTATATACAATGTACATGGCTATTTGGGTCTTACAAGTTGATGTGAGCACGGTTGATACGCATACTAATCATGGCATTGTGTCTGTCTCTTGTGTGATACTTTCTGTGTGTACAGCATCCCTGGATCGCTTTAGCGCAAAACCTGTTCTTGTCGGAGGTCGTTCTGCGCAAGAGGAGCCAGTTGAGAGGGACGAAGACAGTGGAACATACAGCAATAAATGCGACAATAGGGTTAGTTGTGTCCTTATACTTCATGTACAATCATATATTTTATTATGCCTTAGCATTTGTGGCAAATTGATAATAATCAATGAAGTATTGATAATTAAGTGTGAAGGAATACATGGTTTGTGATGTAATTGTTGCTCATAATTATGGCAATTCTGTTATACGTGTACGTTATTGAATTACTCTCCCCCCAACATCGTTAGGTCCATCACCTTGAAGAAGCAATGCAAAGTGGAGCAATCTTTGGGGAGTTCGAAGCTATTCCAAAGAAGAAAATGGTGTGTATGTGTGTGTGTGTGTGTGTGTGTGTGTGTGTGTGTGCACGTGTACAAGTTTGTGTGCATGCACAAGTGTGTGTGTGTCTTGTTGCCTGATCTTATTTTGGCCGTCCCTTACTGAATACATGTATGAACTTTTCACCCACAGGATGGAGACATTAGCGCAGGACAAAAGCCAGAAAATGTGCATAAGAACAGATACAAAGACATACTTCCTTATGAGGTGTGTGGTGGGCACTATGTTATTTAAAGCTTTGCAGCTCATAGGGTTTGTCCCAACTGTTGTGTGAAAGTTAGGTGCAATCACTACATGTATCAATTGCATGTGGTTACTTCTGAAGAGTGTGGTGATGTAATATTGGCACTCCAAGGGGACACAAACAGTAATATTGCGGGATATCAGCTGAAAATGTTATGCATTTTTGATGAGCCTATTACCTTCCGCTAATACCAGGAAAACAGGGTGCTGTTGAATCCTGACAATAACACAGCGCATTGTGACTACATCAATGCAAGCATTATCAGGGTGAGTGGAGAGGGAGAGTTTAATACCTGAATGGGTTCAGATGTAATCCCACATAAGTGTACAATTACCCACTGTACTACTTGTAGCTACATGTCCTGTACTCTGTTCCCATTCATCAATAATATCTCTTTTTCTAATGCATGCATCTTGTATGGGTGCTTGATTTTATGACCTCCATTTTTATGTGGAATGCAGTGTGAAATGGAATGATGGGGGGGGGGGGGGGGAAGTGAACTACTGTAGGTTGTAGCAGCAGCAAAAAGGGACCTAGTGCATTTTATTTAAAAAAATAGGATCAAAGTTGACGTGTGCAATTAAAATACAAGCATAATTTTAAAAAGTCAGGCCACTGTAACTCCATGATGGACAGACTAATTTCCAGTGCGTAAGAAAGAAGTTGTAGAGGCCTGGCATAAGTGTCTCTTTGAATATGAAATAATTTGAAAACTTGAAAAATATGCACTATATTTAGGTCCCTTTTTGCTGCCATGATCCCATACATATATATATATATAGTGTCCAGCAAAATCACCCTTCTGGATAGTTTTTCAGGTTTTCATCCGTGAACTCCTAAGAGCTTTTATGAAATGGTCCTTACACATCCTAAATTGGACTATCCATCATAAAGTTATTAGGCACTTAATTTATAATTAGCCATACATTTCAATGTTTCTTTTGCTTGTCCTGGTAAAGTATCATAAGGGTGATTTTTGCTGGACACTGTTCCATATACATGTAAATGAGGCCGAGGCAATGAAGGGACCTAGCGCATATTATAAAAATTTTCAGGAAGGAGCATCAAAGTCCGCACATGCAATAAAAATGTACGTGTAATGAAAAATTCAGGACCCTGTAGTTAACTCCATGATGGACAGGCTAATTTCCAGTGCGTAAGGAAGTAGTTGTAGAGGACATAGGTGTCTCTTTGAAAATGAAATAATTTGAAAACTTGAAAAAATATACGCTAGGCCCCTTTTCACTGCCTCGATCCCATATATATATATATATATATATATATATATTATATATCACACTGCACATACATGTACATACGTGCACATGTTGGATATGAAATCCCAACTGGGGATGGATGTGTGGTGCATGTGTTTCAACCAAGATTTAAAATAGTGTGATGTCCACTGTCCAAGGCCACAATTGGAAGAAGCAAAACTTCGAAAACAATAATCTGCAAGGGCTGCATGTTATAGTCATTTTAATTATCCATTAATAGCCACTAAATATCACTAAATACCTTATTAATGCTGTACAATGTAGCTAGGTTGCTGCCATTTGGTCCCTTGGTAGTACCCTGGCAACCAGTCAATTGTCACTATTTATGGAGATTGTTATGTCCATGTATGTAAGCATGTTGCTGATTCTAGAAGTCATACAAGTGTTCATAACTATGGCATCAATTTGCTTCATTTACTGCCCGTGACAAGATAACCAATGCACTTGCCATACTGCAGTTTCCCACGAGTTCCACATTTGTACCTGTTACAATCATTGAAGGGAGAGAGTGTATCCATTATCATATCCGCCATTTGTGGGCATTACGTGTAAGCATTGAATACATTTATCACATTGGGCAGGCAGAGCTCCGGTATTATTATTTGTATATAGATATATATATGTGATAGCTGTTTTTTTTTCCCCCTCCTGCAGTGTGATGTTGCGGAGCAAAGCCATGAGTTCATCATTGCACAAGGACCTCTTCAGCACACCTGCGCAGACTTTTGGCAGATGGTGTGGGAACAGAATGTGTCCATCATTCTAATGCTAACTGAAGAGCAGGCAAGCGTTTCCCACGAGTAATTAGATTGTGAATCAAAGGGTTGGTACAAGGGCAGGACATTAACTGATACACAATGTACATGTATAGGTTCCGTGGGTGCGTTGGGGTGAACTGTATGTGTTGCCAAATAGCTTTTTTATAGGGGTGTTCACAAAGCAAATGATTATCAAGGTGGTTGCATAAATTACCCTGCTTTTGGTGAACGATATGGTGATATTGATGGGTGTATTTTCAAACCTCTGATATCAAGATTAGCATTAGGTACTGTAACTGTAAATTTAATATTTAAGCCATGCTCAGTTTGGAAATTCAGGAGTTTTGATGCTGTTACATGAAGATGTAGGCCTTGATACAAGGATGAGGATGTTTATAATCGGGTGCGTATGTGTAATGGCATCTGTTGAGGTAATGATGACATTGTTGCAAGATGTGGGGTGCATCCATAGTGGCTTACGTTTTGTGTACATCCCACAAGTGTTTATAATGTACATATATTACACTGTACATAGTCATCAACCTGGACCACCACCATTTCCTTTTGTTGTGCAATACAGATCTGTGCATAGGGATGCATTAACCTTGCATGGCTTAGCAACAGGTGGGGCTTAGGGACAAACTATGGCAATGCCGCTAAGCTTTTTTTTTTTTTTCAAGCTACAGTAATTCTGTACCACATGTGTTTTTGGAGTTTGAAATCTTTATTTTTGAGGGTAATTGATTTGATTGACTTTATGTTATGACTATGCACTAAATCAGATGGTAATGGTGGTATTGGTGGTAAAGAAAAATGAAATACTTTGACACAATGCAAAAGGAGTGCATAAGAGGAAAGGGAGGATAAAACAGTGCTCAACAATATATGAGCAGTTTAGGAAAATGAATACATATAAATCCGGTGTAGTTAAAACAGTGCCTAACATGGTAGCATAAGAAAATTTCTTAGTAGATCATTTCTTCTGATCTGCAGTGTGCGTGTAACACTTCAATGTGCTGAGGATCAAACTGTTACCCTATAGTGCATGCAAGATTTTTTTCTCCCTAATAATGGTGATATGAGCCACATGAACATATCTTAAACGTCATAGTACCTATTATAATATCATGCAAGCAACTAATTGATATAATGTACATGTGATACATGTATATGCAGTGACAAATGTAACTTACACACACACACACACACACACACACACACACACACACACACACACACCCATAGGAAGATGGTCAGTCCAAATGTCATCGTTATTTCCCACCTGATGATCAACAGGGTGGATATGTGCAGTTTGAACAGGTAATGGTTTCTGTGACCTAGATCTTTGTGTGTTATGTTACATGGGGATTCTGTTTGTAGTATCGCATCTCATTGAAATTTGTTGCACAAAATTCATTCATCACAAGGTGTTTCATTATGAGACACATTCCAAGCAATCAGGTGAGAACGGGAAGGGAGAAGAAGTGAGAATGAGAGAGCGAGAAAGGGTGGAATGGGGAGATGATCTAAAGAGGAAGAACAGGGAATTTGATGAAAGACTGAGGATATATTAGAACATACTGTGTATTCTGGGAATGTGAGAAATGGCAGGTGGGATGAGAAAGAAGTGGGCAGGCCTGGCTATAATCATGCATGATTATGTAATCCAGGGACTGTGTTTACATGTGTTCGTACAGTACATCTTAAGGTACGTTCTGCCAACCATTAGAATTTGATGATTAAGCTGGGCACTGCTTGTGTACATGTATCCTTTTAAAGTGATGCAACAAAATGCATGTACACTCACCTCTTCAATATCTGTATCTACACTGTGTATATGATCTTCAGGTAAGGGAGATCACACATCTACAATATATCGATTGGCCTGACCACGGAATACCGGACGATCCACAACCATTTCTTGGTAAGCCTGCCATGGTCAGATGTTGGTTTCTAACTTTTGGGATTGATTGGGAAGTCATCTTTATTTATGCATTGGAAGCCAAACTTCTTGTTTATCAAATACATATATGGGACAGTGTCTAGCAGAATCACCCTTCAGGGTAGCTTTTCAAGTTTTCAAATTTTTAGCTTTTCCATGAACTTCAAAAGAGCTTCTATCAAATGGTCCTTATGTATCCTAAATTGGGCTATCCATTATAAAATTATAAGGCACTGAATTTATAATTAGGTCAATGCGAGCGTTACTTTTCTTTTGCTTGTCCTAGAAAATTTGAAGAAGTATCATTAGGGTGATTTTGCTGGACACTGTTCCATATATGTCAAGACCAATTCGCACATTAAAAGTGCCGTACATATACATATACTTCTGTGTCATATGTTTTGTTATGTGCATAATCATTTACTCTGTATGGAGTCGTATAATCAATTGCACTGATGGAATTATCATTATACTTTTAATGTTTATTGTACCAGGCGTTCTCCCGGGTTTACATATGTCTACTGTGGTGTACAGAAAATAAATTTATTCACATTCTGCCAGTTTTACATTTGACGATGCATGCTCATTGTACAGGTCATTTGAAGCTTGGCCCGAAATTCCTAAGCTGTAATTGCATGTACATGTATTTTTCTCTGATCCCAAGCCAGAGCGTCAAAGCGATTGAGTTATGCAGTTATAGTATCTACATGAATCACAATCAAGTAGCCTCACTTTGATGCTCTGTCTTGGGACCAAAGAGAAAGAATTAGACCTTCGCAATTTTGGGCCACGTATGCACCATCAAATGTAAAAATGGATGTTGCACAAATGTGCACCCAAGAGTACACCTGGTACATTAGACACTAAAGGTCCAATATGAATTGGGTACATCTGAATTTTTTTTTTGCCATCTCGCCTTCACGTTCAATTACCCTTGCAGACTTTGTTGGGAACGTTCGCTCATTGAGGCAACAGTACCAATCAGGGGTTCCTGTACTAGTTCACTGTAGTGCAGGGGTTGGGAGATCTGGTGTTTTCGTTTTGGTGGATCTCCTCATGGCAAAGGTTGACTGTGGGGATGTAAGTTGAGATTATGTGAATGTTGCTCCATTTATTATTAAGCTCAAAATGTCCATCATTTCCAGGAGCTGGACATTGCTAAATCACTGCAACAACTGCGAGACCAAAGAATGTGCCTTGTTCAGATGGTTGGACAGTACAAATTTTTGTACAATGCAATTGTACACTATATAAAAAGAGCCCGCCTTATATGATCAACCATGTTGTCTTGTACTCAACTTTGTTATTTGAACACACAATCTCAAAGTTATTTTATTTAAACAAAACTTGATTGTTCCTGATAGCTATTTCTGATATCATAGTTACAAATTAAGTATTAATTGAATTTTAAATGGCACATTGGTTTATAAATAGTTTCATTATGTTTTTTACTATAGACAAACTTGCTGCATAAAGTACATATGTAGAAGTGTGTTTAAAAATAAAATTACATAATAAATACATAAAAAAGACAAACAACACGGCTACCCTTGTTAGCCGTAACAATATTAAATGATGGAGGTCCTATTTGGTACTAAATTTGTCTACAAGGGATTTGACCCAGCCTTTGAAACGTTGCCTTTGTTGCGGTTCTGTCTCTGTGGGAACTGTACTTTGGGTAAGATTCGCCTCACTTACTGCACGTTGCATGCTGTGGCTATCAGTAGGTGGGTCAACTACACTCAGTCTATGTAGTGTTTGTGCCTTCTGCTTTGTGCTTTTTCTTTGGACTGATACTGCTTCATCACTGGTTGCTGGTGACCCAGCCCCATTCAGTTCCTCTGAACTGTTTTTAGACTGAGAGATTTCAGAACCTGGTGAAGCTGGTTGTGGGGAAAGGCTACGTTCAGGTGAAAACACTTTCAAGGGTGCTTTTGGTGTGGTGGTAGGTTGTGGAGCTTTTGTTGATGATACACTCTTAAACTTTCCTGGTGATGCCACTGGCGGTGCTGTGCTTTTATCAGAACTATGGACACCAGTCGAGTCAGATGAAATACTTGGGCCCATTGTGAGCGCCTTTCTCTTTTCTGGTACACTGGCATTCCCTTTGCTACTTTCCCCTGATGCATTAGCACCAGCTGCTGTCGCATCTTTAGTTGAATTAAAACGGCCCATTGTTAGCGACTTCTGGCGTAACAGTTTTGTGATTGGTTTCTGTGGCTGTTGAGGTGAGGTGTCACTGTCTTCAGACTCTATGCCACTCATCCCCTTCTTCGGCTTCTGCCTTTTTGCCCACTGAGAAGGGTGGTCCTTAGAAACCTCTGGAGAGGCTTGCGGTACTTCGACATCCTTTCGCATTTTTTTAGAGAACTCCCGGGCCAGTTGGTGAACTCTTGATTGAGGAGGCCGTGGTGCATTTGGGGCCGCCTCAGGTTCAGGCCTTGATGTGCTGTCATACGTATGTGCGTGTTTAAGTGTGTGGTGATGTTTTGTGTGGCCATTTTGTGGCACGTGAACTTCTTCAAGAGAAATGTTCTGAGCAGGTACAGTTATCTGAATTTCACTGGTGTAGCGATTTTTAGTAATCAAACTGCCACTAGCAGGAGCAGTAGAAGCATTCGAAACGTCTGAAGCGACTGCATCTCTCAGGCTGTCGTTAGGCGAAGAACATGGCAGTGTTTGTTCGGAACCTGTTCCCACGGTAGCAATGTTTTTCAGGGCGGGTTGAGCTACCTGGGACTCCACATTGCAGGGTTGTTTTGCCGGTGGTGTGGCAATTTGCTGTTCCATTGCCAAAATTACATCCTTTACCACTTGCATGGAGCTGGATGCAGTGAATTGGAACACTTTTGAGTCCGAGTCACTCACGTTGCTGATCTGTGAACATTCTGAGAACTCAGGAGGGGCAGGAATGATGATGTGTTCATCCACTATGGGCATAATGTTTTCCACCATGATCTGAGCATCATCAGCTGGTGGCAGTGAGGCTATATCATCCAATCCCTCAACAGTATCAGCTCTGGGCAGCTTAGGACTATCAGCTGGTGGTGTTGCACCATCAGGAGATAGGGTACTGCTCCTTTCTTCAGTATTGCTGAAAGGGGATGAGGTTGGCAGTGGGAAGGGAGGCAAAGGTGGAGATGTGCTTGGAGCCAGAATCATGTCTCCGAACAGTTGTTCTGTGTCCAAACTGCCTCCAGGCGTCAGCGGTTTCTCTGGTATTGGACTACTCCCAGAGACGTCAGAACCTTGTTGAGACATTGTGAATTCATTGTTGTTGGAAGCTGTGTCTGTTGAAAATTTCAATGGACTGATCCTATCAATGCCATTACTGGTGGGAATGGATTTGTACTCTGGGCTGGGTGACCTGGCCACATGGTGGAGTGGCTTTCTGATGCAGTTCTTTCGGTGCAGGTGGGACAACTGTGAAAACAAGTGAAATGTAATGAAGCTAAAATCAAATGCTAGCACCAAAAGGTACTTACAGATTCCTCAGGTGGTGGTTTGTCAGAGATGTCAGGTTCATTGTTCATTGCTATAAGGAAAGCACAATTTAAAGCATGCTGTGTATTAATAACATGCCATATTGTGAACAGTGCTTGGTAATGTGTGGAGGAGAGTGTACTACCAGTTGCCTCTACATGTACTACACTACATTACATTGCGTCGAGGGATATTCTTCTTTATGAGTATTGCTTACCTAAGGGAGGAACTTCATCATTTTTCTTGCCTTCAGCAGCAGCAGGCTCTTCTATGACCGGAGTAGACATCCTATGCTCCCCCTGGTGCACAAGGGTTAAGGTTAACTTGCGCTGCCCAAAGACAAGGGCACAACTCACGGGAAAGAACATCTGGTTGCCACCCCCAATGAGCCCTGCCACTAATAACTTTGTAGGGCTGAACGCCCTATCAGGTGTCACGGTTGCAGACTGCGGTGCAGGAGGGATGCTGACCAACTTTTTGCTAGGGACAGTGGCTGTTGCTGAACGCACTCTACCAGAATGTGGTCTAGATTTTCCGTCAGCCTAGAATAAGATATGATGAAACAAAAATGGCCTACTCACGGTAAAGACCCAATCTTTTTTTTTTAAGTGCTAGTTTAACCTATCTTGTGTGATTATAGAAATTAGATGAGTAGTTGAATGAAATAAAAAATACATGCACTGTATTATTATAAAATTAATAAGCCCTATTATCTTTCAGGCATGCTGGGTTGTGGCCATTTTAAGTGATGCATGTGGCAACACTCACCATAGTTCGACCTCTGGGGCTCTTTTGTTCTATAAATTGAAAGGAGAGAAATAGGAACACACACACAAATTTACACGCAAGCAATTACTTTAAAAGTAGTATGCCTTAAAATTTGAATTAGCATTCAGATCAGGTGTGACAAATCATTTATCTATCACTCCACCAACTGGTTCTTTCAACCACCCCCACAGACGTACAATAACCCATGTTCCCTGCCACCCTCTGGGATACCCATCACAGTGGAATTAAGCAAACGGTGTACAGTGCTAATGTGAAAATTGTGCGGAGGGTTAGGGTTAGGGTTAAGGTGAGGAGGAATTCTGACTAGAATAAAAGTACATGAGCCATCCCTCCTGATACCATGACAGCCTCCACCCCCTTCATATACCCCCTCTTTCACACACATCACTAACCTATAGGAAAACCACCCAAGATGAGTTGCTTTGCCTGCATTGTAAATTGAGACATGATAGTCATCCAGTGTCACGACTCATGTAGCCGACACATGCACACACCTTGTCCGGAATGTCAGGAAGGCTGTCAATGAGGAGTTTCTTGATAGCATCAACCCACTTCTTTTTCACTTGCATCGAGAAAGCCTGTCGTAACCAGATGAGAGGGAGGGTATTATTAGTTAACTAAACAGTGGTTTCAAAATGCTATACCTGAAATGTGTAGTACTGGCCTGTTGAGATACTGCGAATCTCAAAGGCGTTCTTGTTGTCCACATTTTCAGTCATTTGTATATCCTTCATCTAAAGTGTTCCACAAACCATGCAGTTATTGAAAAAGCTGGCATTCACTGACCTGTAAATGTGTCTTGTACTGGTACCCTTCATCGTCCTTCTTGATGACCAGAAGTAACCTCTGGAACAGGTAAAGATGTCTCACACTAGAACTTCGAAACCTTCCAGATTGTGAGCGGAATGTGTCCTGTTGTCGAGCAGAGTTACAACATGCTTTACATGCACTCTGCCGTTAAGTCTCACCTCCATTACGAAGTCTCCGTACTTTGAGAGGTCAGGTGTCTGCCAAAAATTTCAAACGTCATTGTCACCAACACACCTCATGAGCATCATGGTCACCAACACCCACCTCATGAGAATCATGGTCATCACCCCCACACCTCATGAGCCCCATGATCACCACCTACACACCTCATGAGCATCATGGTCCCCACTCATATACCTCATGAGCATCATGGCCACCTCATGAGCATCATGGTCCCCACTCATAAACCTCATGAGCATCATGGTCATCACCCCCCCCCCCCCACCTCATGATCACCACCTACACGCCTCATGAGCATCATGGCCACCTCATGAGCATCATGGTCACCACTCATATATCACATGAGCATCATTTTCATCACCCATACACTCCACGTGCATCAAGGCCATCACACACCTCATGAGCATCATGGTCGCATATACACTCTATGAGCTGAGCATACAATGCACCCTGAAAAGCTGGCATCCCATAATCATATACTCTCATGCAGAGAGAAGGCACTACACTACTACTTCACTATCGTTACCACAGCTACAAGCTTCTGGTATTGCTTTGGTACTTTAATTTGTGCATACTTGTTAACAAACTATTTCCACATCACTGAGCATCTGAATGCCACTGTACCTCCGTTCCTCGAATAAGGTTCTGTATTTCTTGAATTTTCACGTCAGATTCCTCGTACTTCTTCTTCATGGCATTGATATGCTCTGCCACTTTGGTCATCTCAACCAGTGCACTCTGTAATTGGTACAAAGGATTTGGATGCTATGTTTCATCTCCATACAGCTCTCACCTTGATAATACCATGGTCCTCTGTTGGTTTTAGATGTTTATCTAGATCCTGTGATAAAGGTGATTTCAACACAGAACTCTACATCACCACTAATCCAAATCATTGTAAGTGTGTATATATGTATTGTCCAGCTGTACATCATGGATCATTAAAAACCTTATCAACTGTACTATTACTTGGCATGGCACCATTATGACGGCGTAAGTATAATTAATGCCCACCTTGAGAAGCAGTGGGTATCTCATAACCCGTTGTACTGGCTTTAGAAGATACGCCCCTAGTGGCAGCATGTGACCAACATTTCTCTGTAAATCCTTTCACAAACCAAAGCGATAGCACATTATTATTATTATTATTATTATTATTATTACAATGCATTATAATATCAATCTACTTTTAGAAGCCTCGAAGTGCCGGAGTCCTTGGACATTTTGGCAAGCACTTTCATAGAGCTGTGAAATGTAGATAATAATGTGGGTCTTGTCAGCTTAAACTCTATTCTACATACTTTGCATAGTTATTGCAGTAGGAGGTATAGAGCAATTTAAACTTCTCGACCTTTTGAAACATAAGCGATACAGTTACACATATCATTTCTATAAATAATACAGCCAATCATTACCTCATCCATAAAGCACCTTCCAATGTGTTCTGCACTCTTGCCTTGTTCAAGGTGTTCCAACAGTTGTCTGGAAGAATTAACAAATGAAACACTTAGATAACCTGGCACAATATACAGGCGTGTGAAAAAACACTAAAGTAGAGACATGGAGCCAGCTATAGTGTTCCATAAAACGTGCGTCCCATATGATATATACTGGCGGTACATACTGATTGAAGTCTTTGATGCTTTCGATGTTGCCAAAGAGGGCCTTAAGGATCTCATCTGTTATGTTGTACACGTGCACACCAACCTTTGTAAGCAATGGCACGTAATATCCCTTGAGATGAGAGAAAGCAGAAGATATAATAATGGCACAAAGATTAATAGATCTAACTTCTATAATCTCGTTGAGGTCAGTGACATAATTCCTCTCTGTTGTTACAATCTCTGTAATGACATGACTTGCATGTGATATTCGTCTGCAATTGTTTCAATGATGCAGACATTATCACATAGTGATGTGCTGGACATAAATAACTCTAAATGTTGCTCACCTCTGACTACCTTGTGAAACAAGTGCTGGGTAAAGATTTCCCTCTACCAGAGCTTGTTCATAGGAGAGGTATTTGTTATGGTTGGGGTCATTCAAGCTTTCACCCAGATCAAGTAGCTCCTGTTGGATTCCTCCCTGACTGCACCCCACTTGGTCATATATCTCCCCACTCGTTTCCATGTCGCTGTGGATGCTATTGCTGCTGGTAGCCTTCTCCATCCTTGGCATGGTAAGACTACCCTGTGAAAGGCACGGCTCTAGAAAGTCCATATTTGGAGCGGTGTTCCATGGCATGTGTTCCAGTCTCAGCTCTGTTGTGTGCCTCCTGACCTGAGCATGGTGTGGCCACATTGTGTTCATATAACAAAAGCAATCAAATAAAAGGCTAAAGAGGGGATTTTTGTTGGCCTAATAACAGGAGGAGCCCTCCCATAGAGGTAAACTCAATATTAATGTATCCAATGGGTAATATAAATGGACCCACCCCCACCCCCACCCCCACTGGCGACCATGCGCATTATGTTACGATACCGCAGCCGGTGGATGGTAACCCCTTCCGTATTATTGAGAAGCTGTAGACGTACGTGTGTATATGTGGCCCCACCTACGTATCGAATTAGGAAGGTATTCAAGTGCATATGCCGTGGACGGCATTTCACCTTACACATACAGTATTTGTAATATGGGAAGCAACAAGTATGTTTTGTGGAATTCTAAGTGTAATTGTATTACAGTATTACAGCGGGTTCGACCTGCTTAAGGTGGACTTTACGTGCGGCAAAATTTCCGAGCGAAAGGCGCGGAAGAGGAGGGAGGCTCAGTAACAGGAGAAGGGGCAAAGGGATAATGTATGAGCGATGGAAGCCGCGGGAGGATGCATAATTGATGTAGTCAACCACTTTTATTTATATGCGAACCCGCAAACAACAACAATACTTTCATAGTTTTACCCTTGCCAAGTTGTGTATACAACTTACTGAGGTTTTTCTTGGCCTGATGTTTAGCGGTACGATATCCATTCTTTGAATACACTTCCAATGTTACAAAGTAACGGCTCTCGTGCCCGCTGACGTGCACCGCAGAATACTTGGGAGCTATCGCTGCAGTGTTAAGTAGACGTACTGATGATAGCGCAAAATACCGGCAGCAGATTTGTCCACTACCAACTGGCCAGTATGCAACAAAATAAGAGGGAGGGGCTAGTGAATGTCATTGAAGTCGCAATTATACAAACCGCGGAATGCGAGGATAAGGTTGTATTATCTCGTTCCCAGTCGTTGCAATTGTTGCGTATTCATGAGACGTTGGTTACTTGTTGTTACACGCTTGCTTGTCCCGTACTGTGTGGTTGGAACACCTAGAAGCTTTGCAATGGCATACCGCTCACACGGAGCCTCAAACGATGACCTGATAAACAAGCTAAAAGGTGTGTAGCTTTTGATGAGTGGTGCGCAGTAATTAGACAAGCTGTGTCGCTGCAGAGAACGGAATAATTAAGAGCGACAAGGTGGAAAAAGCTATGAAGGCAACAGATCGTGCTGACTTCTGTAGTTACAATCATTATAGTGATTCCCCTCAATCGATTGGTAATGTGTGTATGTGTGTGTTCAATTGTTATGCAATATCCCCCAGGGTATCAAGCGACTATCAGTGCACCGCACATGGTAAGCATTATGTAGTGGTGACCGTTTAAAGGGCCGGGTTACATGCTGGTGACTCATGCAAGTAGTTTTTCTTGCGATGCGTTGAAGGCGCACAATAGAATAGATGCGTGAGCAGGTGGGTGTTCTAGAAGCAATCTAGACCTAGAAAGAAGAGAGGCGTGGGTTGAAACTACATACTGGAGGTCTAGCCAGGAACCTTGAAGGGGGTGTAAAGCTGACAGGAGACCATGCATGTGGAACAACTGGCCAAGCAAATAGTCATGGACTGCTTTTGTAACAAGTTGTAGAATTACAAATATGTATGTGTGTGTGTATGTGTGTGTGTGTGTGTGTGTGTATGTGTGGAATAAAGTACTATATGGTACATTGATGATACACCATGCATGGAACGCTATGTACCCATGTTCCGTATTAATATGCAGCGCACACAGGTTAGGTGTTGGTACACAGGCATGGCAATTAGAAAGACATTTTTTGAGAGCTTTGGATGCTAGCACATCAGATATTTCAAGGACACCTTTGAAAACGCCTAAGAATTTACATTTAAAAATATGTGTACATAGGTTTTTAGTAGTTGAGTTGATTCTGGAGTAATGGGTTGACTAATTGTGCATGTGTACACGTAGTGATTCCCCTCAATTTTATCGCCCTTGGTAACACGATTGTACTGTATGTTCTCTATTTTAAGCACAACCATACAGAGCAATTTGCAGTAGTACTGCTAGCTGTGTATACTTGCAAATTACATGTAGATTACTTACCATGCCAATGTCCTCCTACAATTGTCCCTTGATACACATCAGGGCTGTCAGTATACCGTGATAGCATTGAGGGTATACATTATTATTTGTAGTGTTGTGTACATATGACATGAGCCAGTGTGCATTGTGAACTATGCCCTACACCTACATGTAAGGGTGATGGTACATGTACCTGTTGTGTTCATTGTGAACTTAAGTGATATGACCCTAGGTGTAAGGGAGATTGGTAAGTACATGTACCTGTTGTGTTCATTGTGACCTGTAAGTGTGTTCATTGTGATAGTAATAGCCTGTGTTAACCATTTTCTAGTGATACAATGTCTCCACCCACCACCACCCTGCCACCCCACATGGTTCTCATTTCACACAGCACGCCCATGCACTTGAGATCCTAAAAGATCACCTCTATGAAGGAGCCCACGTATTGGATGTTGGTTCAGGCAGTGGATATTTGGCAGTGTGTTTTGCACACATGGTACGTTGTCAGTGCACACATTAATTTGTGGCACATTTATGTGGGGTACGTGTGGCACATTTATGTGGGGTACGTGTGGCACATCTATGTGGGGTACGTGTGGCACATTTATGTGGGGTACGTGTGGCACATTTATGTGGGGTACGTGTGTCACATTTATGTGGGGTACGTGTGGCACATTTATGTGGGGTACGTGTGGCACATTTATGTGGAGTACGTGTGGCACATCTATGTGGGGTACGTGTGGCACATTTATGTGGAGTACGTGTGGCACATTTATGTGGGGTACGTGTGGCACATTTATGTGGGGTACGTGTGGCACATTTATGTGGGGTACGTGTGTCACATTTATGTGGGGTACGTGTGGCACATTTATGTGGGGTACGTGTGGCACATTTATGTGGAGTACGTGTGGCACATCTATGTGGGGTACGTGTGGCAGTACATGGGATATTGTTATGCATGTATGTGTGTATGTTTGCACATGTGTGCGTACTGTGTATTTGTGTGAGAATAGTTCACTCATAACCCTCTTCCTCTCACCCTCCATCCTCCTCAGCCACCCTACTCACCCTCCCTTCCTCTTTTCTCTTCTCATCACCCCATCCCTTCATGATTCCTGCCTATGCTGCACTGATGTATTGCTAAACTCACACCTACACGTATGTACATCTATTTAAACTCTGGAATATGTGAGTGGTACAGAATCGAGATGTGTTGTGTTGTGAAAATGAAGGTTTCTGCATGTACTCAAGAGCATATCTTCCTTTATAATTAAATTCATTATTCATATGTAGGTATGCCATGTGATTTTGTATAAAGATTTTCCTCATATCATCTCCTTCATCTGTCAGCTGTTGATGCCACAGATAATGTACGTGTACATGTTACCTTCATACCAAACCCTATCTCATATTTTCACTCCCACCTCCATGCATAAGTCAGGTGGGAAAGGCCATCTCAATTGATCAGACTTTGTCTGCAGGTTTTAATGCTGCTGTGTGGCATTCATTGGGTTAAGGTTACCCTGAGAACTTCTGTTGGTGTCTAAAACTGAGTCTGAAACTCAGAAGACATTTGATGCAAACTGGGTACACATAAAGACTGATACGTGGGCTTAAACTGCTCATATAATCTTTGGAAGTATCATATACAGTGTATTAATATACTTCCAGTGCCCAATGAAATCATTAACATATAAATAAGGCACTTAATTAGTAACAGTAAGTACTAGTAAGCGATGCAATGATCTACATCTCTTTTAAATTACTCAGTTCATGAGTTGCTTCTTCACCTTTATATGAAGTGGTTATTGTGTCACAAGGTCACTTATTTTTGTGCGTGAAGTGCAAAAATAAGTGACACTACATGCCAATTTGGTGCAATATGTACCTGTATGTTCCCACAATTGGTGGTCTTAAACCCCACGTTCATTCAGTCACCTACACATTAAGTCATTCAGAAATAGAATTAGGGTGTCTTTACTTGAGAGGATTAAGTTATGCGCAGGACATAGTGGTATTTTATCCACATGCAGCCAAGCTTGGGTGCAGGTTATGTGTGTGGAATGTGACGATGCCTCTGGTGAAAGCAGGGCCTCTGGTGGATATGATGAGTGTCCCTGGTTGATGTGTGGAGTCCCTCTGGTGGATGTGTTGAGTGCCTCTGGTGGATGTGAGGAATGCCTCTGGTGGATGTGAGGAGTGCCTCTGGTGGATGTGAGGAGTGCCTCTGGTGGATGTGAGGAGTGCCTCTGGTGGATGTGAGGAGTGCCTCTGGTGGATGTGAGGAGTGCCTCTGGTGGATGTGAGGAGTGCCTCTGGTGGATGTGAGGAGTGCCTCTGGTGGATGTGTGGAGTCCCTCTGGTGGATGTGAGGAGTGCCTCTGGTGGATGTGAGGAGTGCCTCTGGTGGATGTGAGGAGTGCCTCTGGTGGATGTGAGGAGTGCCTCTGGTAGATGTGAGGAGTGCCTCTGGTGGATGTGAGGAGTGCCTCTGGTGGATGTGTAGAGTGCCTCTGGTGAATGTGAGGAGTGCCTCTGGTGGATGTGAGAAGTGCCTCTGGTGGATGTGAGGAGTGCCTCTGGTGGATGTGAGGAGTGCCTCTGGTGGATGTGAGGAGTGCCTCTGGTGGATGTGAGGAGTGCCTCTGGTGGATGTGTGGAGTGCCTCTGGTGGATGTGAGGAGTGCCTCTGGTGGATGTGAGGAGTGCCTCTGGTGGATGTGAGGAGTGCCTCTGGTAGATGTGAGGAGTGCCTCTGGTGGATGTGTGGAGTGCCTCTGGTGGATGTGAGGAGTGCCTCTGGTGGATGTGAGGAGTGCCTCTGGTGGTTGTGAGAAGTGCCTCTGGTGATGTGAGGAGTGCCTCTGGTGATGTGAGGAGTGCCTCTGGTGGATGTGAGGAGTGCCTCTGGTGGATGTGAAGAGTGCCTCTGGTGGATGTGTGGAGTGCCTCTGGTGGATGTGAGGAGTGCCTCTGGTGGATGTGAGGAGTGCCTCTGGTGGATGTGAGGAGTGCCTCTGGTGGATGTGAGGAGTGCCTCTGGTGGATGTGAGGAGTGCCTCTGATGGATGTGTGGAGTGCCTCTGGTGGATGTGCCTCTGGTGGATGTGAGGAGTGCCTCTGGAGGCCATTTAGATTAATATCTTAGTAGTCTCAACATTCTAAGTACATGTACATGTACCGTATCTGTATAAGTTGTGGTGAGGGAGAGGAGGAGGGAGGTGGAAATATGCAGGTGGGAGGAAGGAGGGAGATTGGAATGTGCAGAGGGAGGGTGAGAGGTGTTTTATTATTGTGAAAGGAAACTCATGTTATTGAAACCTGACCCACAAGAAATAGACCATGACTTCACCATGCCTAGACCACCAGTTCAGCCTGCTCCCTCAAAGGTGTTTCCGTGTTTGTTTAGGTACAATCGTGTGTGTGTTGTGCTATACATATGAACCATTACCCCTGGAAATGCAGATGCTGAATGGAAAAGGTTGTAATCCCTGTCTGTGTTGCTGCTGACATGTGATTGAGTTCCACATGCATAATATACCTTTGCATCTAACATACGTGCACACGTTGGTATATGTCTAACCTTTAACTGCAAGAAGGTGCAACTGTCTCTGCACTGGGCATATGGTACTCAGGCTGCATTGGGGGGAATATGCTGAGTTGGTCTCGGGTCATTTTGCACAGAGGCTGACCAGTCAGCCAAGTGACCAGACGATATCTGTCACCTTAAATTATTGATACTGGAGACATGATGTCAGGCTTGAAGTGACAGGTTGCTGGTGATGTAATGGTGATGTAATGATTAGCACTTGTAGGTAGGAACCCACCATAAGGAAGTGGTCACTTGTGGGGTTTCCAAGCGCTTGCAATTCCCCTCCCTATCCTGTAGTGGGGGTTTTGTGTGTTGATGTGAGGTTTCCTTGCTGGTCTGATTGTTACACACTGCTCCATTGGGGATTGTGACTTGGGACCTTGTGTGTGGGAGTGACCTGTTCAAGTGTACAGATTGTTAATTTTGCTTGACTTGGTGTGGTGTGAAGACTTCATTGTGCCACCACACCCCCATCAGATCAAATGTGTACAGGTGTATTTGAACATGGCAATAGTCTCCTGGGACATGCACAGAGTGTTTTGTGGGCATTCAATATTCCTTGAGTTGTGTGGCATTCAAATAATGCAGTTGATACAGGTGGTGTGTTCTATGCTTGTATGTGTACATGTGTGTATCTATAGACATCTGCATATGTGTGCGTGTATGTATATATATATATATATGTACAGATGTATAGATGTGTATGTAACAGATGCATATGTGTATGGACACGTGTGATATGATAGGATCCCTCCCTTTTGCAGGTCGGACAGACTGGTGTTGTTGTTGGAATTGAGCACATTAATGAGTTAAATGAACAGGCTATCAGGAATGTTCAAAAGCATCACCATGACCTGTTGAAATCCAAGCGGCTACAACTTGTTGGTACATGCCCTTTTAAGGGCAAGTATATTAATATTTATAAATACTAAATCCCATGGCACAAAATGAGAAGGCTAAATACTATTTCTATGTGTGTCTGTATGCATGTGCGGGTATGTGTGTGTGGTGTTTGTGTATGCTATAATTGAAAGACTCAGTGTACCACCATGTTCAGTGTACCTTCTTTGGCAATTCTCAAGCAAGACCATAGGCTGACCTTTACCATATTTGGTAAAGGTCAGCAATGAATATAATTTTAAGCCTCCCCCAAAAACGCCCCCTGCCTCCGGCCATGTCAAGGCAAAGTCATTCTACACCCAAGCATACTGCTTCACTTCTTTGAGTTTTAAAATAGGGAGCACGAATGTTTCCATCCCACACCCTTACATGTACATGTAGTTGGGCTAAGTCAGATTATGGAACAATTGCAATACTTACTGTAATCCACTTAGCAACCGTAAGTGTAGTCTCTTGTGTGATGAGTAGTGACTGTTGTGTGATGAATAAATGGGAGGTGCAATTCATATGATGGTGTAGGGGCTTTCTATGCAATACTTGAATTTGGGGATCGTTAGCTTGACTACATTTTTGACGTATTAGGTTGTGGTCATATGATTCATCATTAAAGTAGTACTGTGATCTTTCCTTGGCCTCCATCACTTTATGTTTCATATACATGAATTTATTCTAATAAATGTCATTGCAATTCATACCTAATTGGTTAATTAGGCCCTTTTGTTAAGGAGTTAATTTAGCATTCTGTTACATAATGCATATTTGCAAATCCACTAGTTGGAGATGGTCGAGAGGGTTACCAAAAAGAGGCTCCTTATGATGCCATTCATGTTGGAGCAGCTGCCGACAAAGTTCCAGAACAAGTAGGTGAACCAATTCTTGTGTGTGTGTTGATGTTTCTACCTGCCTATTTGTTATTGGTTTGTCTATTTGTCCATGTAGCTTGTTAAGCAGCTGAAGCCAGGTGGTCGCATGGTCATACCTGTTGGTCCCCAAGGTGATACTCAGTGCCTCAAGCAGTTCGACAAGGATAAAGATGGTGCCATTAAAGTGAAGGAGCTAATGGGTGTGGTATATGTTCCCCTCACAAGCAGAAATAAACAATGGCCTTAAGGTAGGCTTAATATCTGGGTGGGGAAATAAGGTCTCACTGGCATAGCACAAACTATGTAACAGAACATTCAACCTGGTCGGTTCCAGGAAGGCATGGTGATTATGTCGATCAATATGTGGTGAATTTAAAAACAAGAATACCAATAATGATCTTGTTTGGGTGTAGTGAACACTAAATAACCTTTTTTTTAAACCAGTTATGTCCTGGTAGTATAATGACGTACATCATAGGGCTTTGGTTGCATGTTGGCAAAGCCACAAAGACGTAAAGCAGAACACAATCTTTGGCTGCAGGGGTGTGGTGGTGCAACATTGATCTGGTCTTCACAACGTGATGTGAGCAGATTAACTTCTTTGGTGCTGATTAGTAGGCAACAGATAACCAGAGGCTTATGATGCATTAGCATGCGAAGCAAGCAGTTGCTCTTTGATGCTCCGTCTCATGTTTAGTTAACCAAGTTGTATTAGCACCCTAAATTTCTTCTGTAGCTGTCAGTATATTTGTGCACTGTCCCATATTGTCTGTGCATATAATGAAACTTAAGATATGGGATCATTGTTGCAAAAAAAAAAAAGGATCCAATGTGATCAGGAAGGAGCAGCAAAGTAGGTGCATGCAACATAACCTCCATGATGGTAGACTAATTTCCAGTGCGTAGAATATCAAATAATTGTGTGTTTATAGCATTATAACCTGCCCCCCAGGCCAGTGCGTGATACAAAGGATGCTTGTTGTAAGCTCTACCCCCAGCCAAACAGTGGATTACTCCACCCCCTCGCAAATCTACAGATATGTGTAATTGGGACGAAAATGTCACTTCACATAAATAATTCCATGAACGGCAACAATTAATGCTACTGACATATACTATTTGCACAATCCTACCACAGCATTTCTCTATGGTACATTTTATTTCTGTTCTTTAGGTCTTCTCCCTATGGTACATGCAAAGCGCATATCTTTCTGCAGGAGTGTTTAAATTGGTTAAAAATCAGTCAGTACATACGTATTAAGAGTCCACTCAGTTTAGCGCCAATGATTTACGCACTTGTCTCTCATTTCCAGTTTGCCTATTGTCTGGAATGAGTAAGCATGCACTTTCCACAGCTTTATCTTTGCAACCAATCAACGAACAGGACTCTTCGATGGATGTACCAATTTTGAAGCAATTCGAACTCTCCTGCGTGATATTTAAAGTTTTGAACCCCTAGGAGTAATGCTTCATTGTATGTACTGTAAGGAGAGGGCCTTAACGATAGAAATAAAAATGCACCGTGGAAACTTTGTGTGGTAGGATGTGTTTTTTAAAGTTATAGTGATTCAAATGGAGATCAATATGTATATATGCGGTGACATTTTATCAAATCTATATATGAACATGCAATGTGTGTAAATCTGATCCCTGTATGTATATACATATTTTGCTTTCATAGGACAATTATGAGCTATGAAGAACCAATAATACCAGACAAATGCGTGTACTTGTTATGTTGCCTGCTTGCTGCTGCTGATCATCTGTATTGTATGCACACATTTGTTTAATGTATCCATCATCACTTTGTACAATGTACCTGTAATAACTTTTTGTTTTGATTGCTGTCAAAGTATCCATTCATTGGTGAACAATCTGATTTAGCACTGGGGCTTTGAAGACCAATCATAGAGCAATGCGTGGGATCCAGCTTTAGGGTGCTTTGATGTTATGTGTTATTTATTATTACACTGTAATCTTTTCAAGGCACATAGCCTCGTTTTGTTGCTCTGCAGGGGTTTGAATAGGGAAGGTCTGTTTCTGTGCTGCTCTTCTTGCTGCTGTGAGGAACAAATGCATTTTGGAATTTGCATGAACAGTAGTGTTCACATGCCATTATGATATTGTACAGCATGTAATAAGCCCGCCTGGTATGGCCTGAGGGTGGTATGCACACACACAACACATACACACAGTTACATGTATGTGTTGCTGCATCAGACACCACCACTGCAGGCTTCTTTGCCACACCAATCACTTCATCTGTATACATGACAGTGGATTAATAAACATGATAAAACAGATACTGCTAATCATTGGACACTTACCGAATGGTTTCGAAGGGCAAACCCTCTTCCAACAGCAGGTCAGAAAATAAAAAGACCACTTGAATAGTTCAACATACCCTCGTCTTGTTGCTGGTCTGGCTGCAGCATACAGTATAGGGTTGATTGCAGAACTGAGGAACTGGACACTGAGAACAATGTAGTTGACGCCACTGTCTCCGTAGTTGATGCTTTGTTGTACTGCAATAGTTACCTGACCAGAATTGCACAATAACAGGTAATGGGAAAAAACAAGTGGTGGTTCACCCACCAAAAGTGGAAGGGTACAAGCGGAGACAGTTACACCTATGACGACGGACAGCTTCAAGAAGTAAACCTCTTGTACATTTGGATCGCCATAAGTAGCGTTGGCTCCCCTATATGCAACCGTGCGATAAAGGCGAGCGCATATTCCGATAGTTAGGTATAACACTATTGTTATCAACAAGAATCCAGCTGACAGATTTGTAACTGCAACGGCTCGACCTCTCGGCTGACTCAGTCCCCAGTCGTAGAAGCAATAAGTTCCCGGTCCGACCACCGTGTATCCGACGCCCAGTGCCAGCGGCATAATGGAGATTGCCATGATCATAAGCGCTACGACAACAAGGATGGCAGAAACTTCTTTAGCTCTTCCGCACTTAGCCATTCTTCTGTTGTAGTAAAAAGGATGGTTAACTGCAGCGTAGCGGTCCAGCGAGATGCAAGCCACTAGAGTCATTGAGGAAATGTATGTGACATTGAGATACAACCCTTGGTACTGGCACAACCATATAAAATGCTTCAGAAGTTGGTTTGAAAATGCAGCAATGACGGCAGGCAAAAGTCCTCCGACTAAACAGCTCAAATCGTGAGCATTTAATGCAAATACAAATATGTTAGGCCATATTCTTTTCATGTACACAGTTCGCCCCATCACAATTACACTGAGCAAGTTGAATGTTACTGCAAGTAGCCAAACAGATATGAAGATTCCCTTGTGCGCCGGTGTCATCACCAAGAGCGTTGAATTTTCCATTCCCTCCATTATAATTTTAGAGCGCATGCGCTGAAATTTATAACTTAGTTTGTGTTAAGATGATTAATTAATGTTTATTGTAATTGGCGGTGTGTTTTCCCAAAAGTGACTGTGTGTGCGTCGAATGATATAACATCTGCTTCGCATGAGTATCAAGGAGAGACTGCGACCAAGCCCTCAGGTGATGGTCGAAAGGGCTGTGTCACCTGGATCGGGCAGCAATATACCGGTACTAGAGAGAAAGAAGCTGTTCGAACAAACCGAATTATCTAGAAAGGGTACACGGAGTACTCGTTCAGGTTCCTTCAGGGCGAAGAAACTAAAGCCCGAAGAGTCAGGCAGCTTAATTCGAAATAGGCAAGTGACTAGTACAGCCATGGTTCGCTACAGGAACATTTCGCACTACGACGTTCAGAGCATGAAGGTGACAACGCTGGCGACAGCATCGACGGCGGAGATGAACGCGAAGAAGGCCACCGGTGCATCTGCCGCTCACTGTGAAACAAGTTCTTCTGGCGACTCCGTGGGGAATGATCTGGTAGCTGCCTGCCCGGCCTTCCGGAACGAAGTTGGCGGTGATGAGTTCGCACCCGGGGGCACTTTGGAGAAACTCAGAAAGAGCCTCAGTCATGACAAGAAGAAGCGCGTTGGTACCCGGATGAACATGGTACTGGACGGGGGCATTTCTGACAAGGACTCGCAGAACGTTCAGGGCACGAGCTATCAGACTACCAACCTGTTCCAGAGACAAGCAGGAATTTACCACCCGTTTGAGTTTATTGACTACGGAGCATGCTACTACAGAAATCATTTCAACGAGCGTGGTGAGCGGCCACTGGTTCTTGTTCGTTTGCGGTTTTGGGCCCGAGTATATACAAATACTTCGCACGTGCATATTGGATTAAGCGCAGTAGTACTTAGGCGGGTGTAGATAGCGGTAGTGGAGTTGGCATAACAGCTGCTTGTACGATGCATCCTGTTTGTGTTGGGTTTATAATTGATGTAGCGCACCTGTAACATGAGGTGGCATTGCTTTATGGGGCCGGGGCCATTAGAGGCATAGAAGTGCAGCCTGGCCAACCTAGACCCTGTGGGCTTAGTATTAGGTTGATAGATTATTTATATATTTTTCGTTTTTTTTTTTTTTTTTTTACTTTTGGGCCTTGGGTGAAGTGTTGCAACATAAGCTTCTCTCAGCAAAATATACTGTTCTATCTATGTGGGAGGAGGGGGAGAGGCAGGCTTGTGAATGAAAGACATTAAGTTTGAACATGTTTGCTTTATGGGTGTGTGTTTCACTTGGCTACTTGTGAAGTTGATGCACATCCTCTATGCATGTGGTACATTGTCTGATGTGTGGGCAGGTGCCAGAGTACATATGCCTTGAGGTGGTGGATGCAGACCCCCCCCCCCCCCCCCTCCGATGTTTCGTGATGTTTCCTGCATTGTGGGTGGGTGTCAACGAGTACTTCCTGCATGGACTGTGTGGTAGCATGTGGACTTTACTTGCAACATGACATTGTGATATAGAGGTCGTAGTTATGCACAAAGTATCGGTGAAAGGGTCATGTTATGACATCCTTGGCGCGGAACAAGTATGCAGATACGTTTCAGTAGTGCTGTAGGTATGTATGCATATAAACATTGCTGTTAGTATCAGTTGTGAATTTCTAAATAGCAACCATTGAGGGTTGGGGGGGGGGGGGGGGGGAGGGCACTTAAACTCCTCTGCTTTTGAAAGGGTTAAAGGGAGAGAGCACTAAGGGTGACATTAATGTTTACCAAATGCCTGAGGCAAGGTATATGGTAAAGGAATATATGAGGTATATTTATAATCTGCACCTGCTCATGTGGTGGCTGATGGAGTGGGTGTGGCTTTTTATTATGGCTTCGTCATGGTATTAATTATACAAGATCATGAAAATATATGCAAACAATTTATGATGCTGTGATAACTCAAGATGGCATGGATGATTAATGTTTTGTTTTGTGTATATGTGTGGTGGGCATGCAGAGGTTATCTGTATTCATTTGCAAGTACTATGTATCCCAAAGTGGTACTACAATGCATGACTTGCTGGAGTACATTCATATTTCACATCTGTTACATGAGTCCTCCATTAGAACTTGGAAGTGGTATTGATAACGTGGGTCTGGTTCTTTTATTTTTATTTTTTAGATCATCAGAATTTCTTTGGCTCTGACGAAGTGATTGGGCCAATGGCCATATCTCTTCAAAGGGAGAAGGTGCCAGATGACCTTGATGACCTCTACAAAGTGCCGCACAGTAATATCCAGACCACTCCTAAGTACCAGTACAGGCTTATTGTAAGAACGAGTGAGGTTAGTGGTATATGAAAGAAAAAGGTTTGTATGTATATGTATGTATGTATGTATGTATGTATGTATGTATGTATGTATGTATGTATGTATGTATGTGTGTGTGTGTGTGTGTGTGTACGTACGTACGTACGTATGTATGTATGCATAGTATGTATGTACACTTATTTACATGTATATGTGCATATCCATCTCCATGTATGCTCATATGTGTGTGTGTGTGTCTGTGTGTGTGTGTGTGTGTGTACAGTTGATGACACTGAGGGGCACAGTGCTCGAGGAATCTATACCCAGTGCAGCAAAGGCGGGCACCAATAAGGGTCTTCCTCCCAGGGACGTTCTGGAGTACGTGTGTCCAGGTGACGTTCAGCTCTCATGCTTGAAGCTGGGAAAGCAGGACAAGAAGGTTTGTCCCAGCAATTTTTGGCAACCCACATGTGACATGGCCTCACCTTATGGCTCCACCCCCAGACCCAACAAGCTCTGCTTCTTATCGACGAGCAAGAACTGTGCAACAAGTACAAGATTGGAGTGTTGTACTGCAAACCGGGGGACAGTACTGAGGAAGACCTGTACAACAATGGTGGGTGGAGTGTGTGTGTGTGTGTGTGTGTGTGTGTGTGTGTGTGTGTGCATGTGTGTGTGTGTGTGTTTGTGTGTGTGTCAATTTGGCTGTATTGCTGTGAGGTTGTATGGTGAAAATTGTTCTGGGCGGTAGTTTATGATTCGGGTGTAAGTGTTTTCAATGACTAAATGCTGCGGTGTGCCTCTGTACTTTGCTGTACACTGCTCATCATCCTGCTTGGTCAGCATGTGTTGGCCCCACTCGGAGTCTGTGATTGGTTGTAGACTGGTACAGTGTGCCTGTGTTCGTGCAAACAATGGTGTTGGAGATGTCAACATTCTGCTCTGTGTTGCCCATACAGTGTGTGCAAACGGATGGAGGGAAGGGGGGGGGGGGGGGGGGTTCACGTAACAATCGGCAGGGGTCGACGTAAGGGTTACAATAAATGGATTCATTTATGTGGTACTGCTATCATAGCATGTTTATGCAGCTATCATAACATTTAATTACAAAAACGCGTCATCAACCCCACAAGGATGTAACATTATGCAAAGAGAGAGCTGCGTTTACCTAAAGCTTTGTGTGTACAATGACGCCTCTACGTGGTGGCTTTCGCGCTAAAACACACTACCAATTAAAATTACGTTTTTGAAATGAAGTAATTAACGCGAATTGTTGAATATGATTTATGACAATCCCTATTACTATCACCATCTTCTTTTAGAGACGGGTAGTCCTGCCTTTGATGAGTTCCTTGCTCTCTTGGGGCAGAAGGTTCGGATGAAGGGGTTTACAAAATACAGGGCGCAGCTTGACCACAAGGGTAAGTACAATGCAGGAGCACACACATGCAGTGTGATCATTTCCCTTTCCTTGTGTCAGCTGATTCAACGGGAGAGTACAGCGTCTACACAGAGTATAGGGATACAGAGGTCATGTTCCATGTCTCCACGCTCTTACCCTTCACTCCCACCAACAAGCAACAGGTACAAATTGCGACGGGATGTATTTCATGAGTGTTGTCATGTGTTCCTATTGTACAGTTGCTGAGGAAGCGACACATTGGAAATGACATTGTCACTGTGATCTTTCAAGAGCCAGACTGCGCTCCCTTCTCACCAAAAGTGATTCGTTCTCAGTTCCAACACATTTTCATTGTTGTGCGGGTTGAAAGTCCCAATACGCCCTACACAAAGTATAGGTAAGGAGGAGTCAAAGTGCTTCATGTAGATGTGTTACATGCATGAGTGAACCAAATTGCACTCATGGGAATACACTTTGATGTGGCTATCTGCTGTTTGTAAGCCCAGTTAGCTCAATACAAACGTGATAATGGCCACCTTCCTAGGTGCCAAAATATACTTAATGTACTAACACCCTGTGTGGTAGTGGCAGTATAATCCCCAATATGAATGAGGTGCATTCTACACACACACCTTTTAAGAAACATGTCCACAATAATGAACATGACGGTGTGGAGGACAGTGTAGTTGTGAATTGCATGTAAACATGTATTACACAATTAGGGGGGGGGGGGGGGGGGAGGCTGTTGGCTGTTGGTCTTGAGCCCCCCAGTAATGACATGGGGGGGGGGGCTTAGCCCCTCCTAACATTGGGTACTGTACAATTATTATTAATTGCAGTTCCACGCTCACTTATTCCGTTACAGTTCACACATTTAAATTGATGTTATGACATCCAGAAAACTTTAGATCTGTTGCCATAGGCATCTGCTTGATAGAGTAGGAGCCACCCGCTTTTTGGATCAGGGAAGCATCTTACCCCCCCCCCCCCCCAGCAAACAAAAGAAGTACAATGAACAATGCCCCCCTTTGGAATTAATGAATTTAATTTGCCTCCCTTTTAGAGCCCCCCCTCCCCAATATTATATACTTTCCACCGCCACTGTATTGGAATGGCATGGACCAGTTTAACAGAACTGCATTTTTCCCCTAATACGCAGTGCCATAAATTACCACATTAGCCTATTACAGTAGCTAATGATGAACTGCCATCCTGCAAATAGTATTGCAGAATGCATGCGAGCCACTGCCGTTTAAGCTAAATAAATAAGGCACTATGCGGATCCAGGTTAAAATAAGTAAGTCAGTATCACTTTGATTTGTAGATTTGTGTTGAAAAGTCTCATTACAGTTCTGCATCTAACCGTATTCACTGTTCGTAAAGCAAGCGATGGTTATAGCACCTACGTATGATCACTTCACAATACACATAACTCTGCCGGTTTTATCATGACATGGTACATGTAGACCAGGTTTATCTCAGTAATGGCAAACCGGGGGGGTGGGGGGGGGGGGGGGGGGGTGGAGCAGTAAATCCATGGCATCATTGGATGTAATGCCATATTTGTACATTGTTGATGTTGTGATAACTGCGCCGTTTGCATACAACTATTATAGAAGCACCAATTCCACACAGGTGATTTCCTTCCACACGCACACACCCTCTACCCCCGTGCATAGATATATAGGCTGTATGTGTACATGTATCTGTAGTGGTAAATTTATCAAGTGTATCGTGCCACATGTATTATTCCCAAAGTATATGTATATATCTCAACTGTATGGTGTGTGCATTTTGACCGTACATGTGTGTTGTTCTCCAGGGTTGCTATTGCTCGCACCCAAGACATTCCATACTTTGGACCAGAAATTGCAGAAGGGGGTGTGTACGACAAGAATGAGTTGTTCAAAGACTTCTTGTTGGCAAAAGGTATGTGTGTCTCTTTTTGATAGGGGTCACATCACCACTATAGGTGCAGGCATTTCATGCACGCCTTGTCCTAGCAGGCTCTTGTCCACATATGTGTGGGGGGGGAATGAGTATGTAAAGTTATGTTATGTGCATGTTGCTGCTTTTTAATGGTCAAATATTTAACAGTGTGTTCTTAGGTGTACACTGTGTAGGAGAAAGCATTATGACAAAATCCTACTTTTTAATGTGTGTCTTCTGTATGGGTTAATCACCTGACTCTGTAAAAGGTAGTCAATACATATGTATGCATGTGCATACAGATGACTTACAATGTACAGAATGTTGATAGTACACATGATCTATTTTGGCATGAGATCAGTGCACAGGTCTTTACATGTACATGGTATCTTCTCATGAATATTAGTTACTTTGTATATATGATATTTAGAGGTGCAGTAGGAGAATACATGTACAAACACATACATGTATACAGTACATAAATGGTCATGATAGGTACATGTGCAGCGTATTGCAACATGTGCATACACTGCACATTGCATAGTAGTACGCTACTAAATGCATGTGCAATGGATAGTCAAGCCAGCAAGACAAATTATCTATCTACTGTACCACCTACATATACTGCGTGTATGTGTACTTGTTTACGATGGAAGTGTTAGGGTTAGTGCTGCTCCCGTGTGTGTGTGTGTGTGTGTGTGTGTGTGTGTGTGTGTGTGTGTGTGTGTGTGTGTGTGTGTGTGTGTGTGTGTGTGTGTGGTGGGTGGGTGTGTTGTGGGTGTGCATGTGTCTTAAGGGGTGAAGAGCAAAGAATTGTGATGCATGTTCATGTACATGTATTGCATAGGTTATACTGTAGTGTACACTGTGCTAACATGTTTGTGGCCACTGGTAACCTTCATGTGTGTGTGTGTGTGTGTCTGAATCTACCAGCGATTAATGCTTGCAATGCAAGTCTACGCAGTGAGAAGTTTTCACAGATGGCGAAGCGTACCAGAAGGCAGTACCTTCTCGACTTGGTTCAGACCTCTTGCACCTCACTTGGCTTGGATCAGATTGGGGGAGCTGGAATTGCTGGTAATGCAACAGAGTACATGTGCATCACTGTAAACTACAGGTGTACCCCACTTCTGTAACCACTAATATTTTCTGCGCACTTGTGTAATGCAACATTCAAAGAATAGTGAGCAAAATAGAAGTAGTAGTAGTACTATGTTCTGTTGGTCATACTTGTAGAAAGGAAATGTTAGGAATTGCATGTATCTGTGCAGGTGGATAATCAGGGCCGTAGAGAGGGGGGGGTAAGCAGGGTAAGTTACCACGGGCCTCAGGGTGTAAAGGGGCCTCCGGGTCCAGAAAATATTATTCCTACAATTGGGGGGTTGAAGGAATCATCATCAAATGTGATGCTTCAGCGGCGGATCCGGAGGGGGGGGGGGTAACTCAGTGGACGTGTCCCCCCCCCCCCTTCCAAATATAAATTCATAACTTTTTGGGCTGCATTTTATAATAATAGCCGCATGCTTGCGCCACCTATTGATACCCGTACGTATTAACTCTACTAGTGTACTATATCCTGGGCCCCCCTATATGTGATCATACCCCCCTTCCCCCACTTTTTATATTGGGCTAGAAACCGACAGCACCCACCACACACACACACACACCCCCCCCCCCCCCCCCCGCTTTTCGTATCGGGCCAGAAGCCAAAAGCACCCCCCTCCCCAGCCACACCCACCATCCGTGCCCCACCCCCCTATAACCTGGATCCACGGCTATGCTTGGCATGGGTGAGGGGCCTCATTAACTTAAATACCCCGGGCCTCCGTGCCGC
This sequence comes from Eunapius fragilis, assembly GCA_963681505.1. NCBI lineage: Eukaryota > Metazoa > Porifera > Demospongiae > Spongillida > Spongillidae > Eunapius > Eunapius fragilis. Next base: position 4,558,791 of record OY811982.1, on the reverse strand, counting down.
TCTCAACGGGCCTGTGTGGATTGTTATTTACACCAGCCATAAAATAAAAATGGAGGATTTTTAAAAAAATTTTTTACACTCATTTGTATGTGTTGCCTGCAGGGTTAATGAGAGGCAGAGGGAAGAAGCGAGACAGAGTAACACAGCCTTTGCACCTTGGTCCCGGTGCAATGGTGTGGAATGTTTCCATGATCCTCAGAAATGGAATGGTAAGATCTAGATTTGTAAGGTTCTAGCTTTGGTACGTACAGTTGTACTAATGTCTTTTTTTTTGTTTTTTCAGCCTCTGCCATTCTCTGAAGAATACGATTTTAGCCTTGACTGTCTGTTAGCCATATCACCTGATCTGTTGGTTATCCTTGATGCAGTAACAAGGGTATGCAGCATTGTTTGGATATGGGTGTACGTGTGTGAATGTGTGTGTGTGTGTGAGTGTATGTGTGTGTGTGTGTGTGTGTGTGTGTGTGTGTGTGTGTGTGTGTGTGTGTGTGTGTGTGTGTCCTTCATGTACATGTTGATGCAATAATGTTACTATTGTGTCATCTAACAGGAGCTGTTGCTATATGTTCCAACTAAAGACTTCACTGGATGGATACATGAAAAGACACGGTAGGCCTTTTGCTGTATGCACGTACCCAATGGACTTACATATAAAGATAGATCAAACAAGGGAGTGCTGTTTTAGCCTACATGTATTGCGACCTACATGTATGATCCTCACATTCAATGGCGTATAAAACTTTGAACTCGAATGATGTAACACTTAAGGAGCTCATTCAACCATTGGCTTTTGAGATACACGATCGTAATGGAGGAGTGTACAAAAATTGCCCACGATCTTGATGACAGAGTGTATAATAGAACTTTGGAAATTGTGTGTGTCAAAAAGAGCATAAATTATATCTGCTTAAAAGCAAAGAATGCTTTTAGCAAGTTTTTTTTTTGTAAATTGGAACAACAGGAGCTAATGTGGGGCGTGCCCCAACCAGAGTGTGTGTAGCACTGGCAGCATGCAGGCGTTGTTTTCTGCCGCCACTTGGCAAGTAGCCCTCTTTGCTATATATTGATCGTTATTCGAGCGTTGGCTGTCTGTTCATTAAGTGATTTGCAATGCCTACATGTAGGTTAACACGCGTTATGATCTCAACGATAGGGTGTTGAAGATACATGTGTATGTACAATTACAGTACCTGGTATTTGTACATAAACAATAGTTGACTATTGTGGCATGTGTGCATTGTGTACTGAGTAGGTGGTAAATGCTGCTGTTAAGAGTATTCGAGGACAATCCTTACGTGTTAAATAATAATAATAATAATAATAATAATAATAATAACCTATAGTAGGGTGCATTTAATTACCTTACTGCTGTATATTCGTGTATCTATACTCTGTTAATACTTGCAATTAATTTAATAAGTTAATAATAATAATAATAATAATAATGAAGCACAGATCAACTTTTCTCCACTTGCTGCACGTCTTGCAATTAGATCAAATTGTTGCAAGTCCCAGGCCACTTCTACTCTCTATGGCAGGTTAAACCTGGTATTAGTCAGAGCGAATGCCAGAGCCATGTTGTCCCGTTTGTTGGCAACTGGCTGTTAGTCGCCTCGCCTTCTCCATCCTAGTGGTTTTGTTGTTTATATATAGTATAACTGTGTAGAGCTCTCGCTTAGATCTGTATTATATGACTTGTATTAATATAGTTGGTGGATAAATGTATTCTCTTGTTCTAATAATAATAATAATATACAATAATAAATATAGAAGCACTGTTGTAAATAGAGCAGCTTCAAATTTGTGTCAGTGTCCATGTAATGTACATGTACAATGATCTGAAGGTGTTGCTAAGTGCCATTTACCCATTTCTGTGTAGCCTGAACATCTTCTATGACGACTGTTACTGCCTTAGCTTTGAGAGCCACGATGAGTCAGAAGAGGACATCAGGGAAATAGCTGGGAGGCTTCATACCTTGTCACCATCACTTACGTCCAGTCATGAAGTGAGTTTGCGGTAACAAGTGGCTCCACTTGCTGGATGACCTGCAAAACGTATCATATCAGTGCGAGACTTAATTCATGACATTTGTATGGCCAAATGGCCACTCAATTATGATACTGGGTGGCCCTTTTCAGGATTTGGTCGGCCACTTTTGTATAGTGTACAATTGTACATACACGCGCTAATCGGACCTAAACGGTAGCATGCGTACTTGTCATCAGTACACCAGTGTGCAATGAAAAGTTCGGTATCCGTATGGGTGGTGGGAATAAATATGCACTCTTGTCCCGGTACGATAGCGCAATAAATAATCAGTCAAATGACCGATCACGGACAATATTGTACAGTCATTTTAACAAAATGATCTGAAAGTGGCCGTGGGCCGGCCATTAATTCCCGCACTGTCATATCTGATGCAACTTCCCACCATCATATCAATAACTTTAATGGCTTGCAACATAACATGAATATGTACCAGAATAATAAATTAAATTACATGTACTGGCAAGCTCCCTTTATTATCACCCAACTTTATAGAGCTCATGCCCTCCTTATAAACTCAGGGGTGTATATCTAGTTAAATTCATAACCCACAAGCTTCTGAAAATATGTACATGTCTGTACCCCTGCTCTTCAATGCTTGGAATTAGTTTTATCAATAATGGTATGAGCTAAAGAAATTTTATCAATGCACGTTTGTTGGCAAACTAGTACTAGTTGTCAAAAAGACTTTGAAACTGAATCATGTCACCTGAGTTCTTAGTTTCTATTTTTGAGAATTTGTCCCATTCAGAAAAAAAATTTCTCCCTCTTTTGGAAATAGAGATGGCTGAATGTTGGTATATAAGCGTATGACTACCGGGCATATAACTACATCACTTGGCCGAGCCAGATGTTAAATGCGTTGAACACTTAGAGAGGGTTGTTGTCACAAATGCGCTGTTTAGGGGGAAATGCATCTAGCTGTCATGTATTGCGTTGTGTTTAGGCTACCACATTTTATAAATACATAGAAGACCTGTAGCTCATTTAAGAAAATGTCTTACTCTGCCACTAAAATGTTTGCCTCAAACGTTGGGTCTTAAACAGTAGGACATTTTCGGACGAATAACATAATGAATAATAAGGTTTGAAAGTGAAACTGAAGCTTTATCGTACAGTATACTACTTACCACCCATCCAATGTACAATAAGGATTCAGAATAATGCACTTAGAACTACATGTCACATATATGTATGCTAGCAGGTTATGCAATATATTTAGGATCCCTTGCAAGGATTACAGTAAACTCAAAACTCAGATGTGAGGTATTCCCACATTAAGATTAAGGCAACTAGTCTTCTTAGCCGGGTCCAAAACGGCCTATGAAACGAGTTGGCTTAACTTTAAGTCTTGACAATCAGCATCCTCTGAGAATCACACAGGGAACCTGAGTTTCCCACCTTTTCTTTCACTTACGTGTACATGTAGAAGTGTTATTTACACATGTCAAGTTGGTTTACGTCACTTCTTTATGTCACACTGTGTCATTAGTGCTAAATCAGCTTTAAAAAGATGGCAACCTCAGGTTAGCCTTGTGTGGTTCTTAGATACTCAGAATTATTATTTTATAAAGAGTAAGACAATAGCTGCCTTCAGTTTTGTAATAATTTAAATTTAACTCATGTTGCCTCAAATGTATTTATTTTTGGCTCTTGAACCTCCATACAATATGAGGTTGTATTTCATTGTTCTATGTACTTGGTGCATGTACCCGATAAGAAAAATTAAATGCAATATGTATTTTGTAAACAATTTAAGTTGATAAGTGATGTAGTACAGTTCATATGAAGGCAAACAAATATGGGACACCAGTTGAATCAACATCTGAACTCATCTACCAGTTGAATGACCCACCTTGCAATCATAGTATTGTATGTATTCTTTAAGCATAGAAGGATTGCCTTGTCCCATATCACTCCACATTGTGACTATTGTATGTATTCTTTAAGCATAGAAGGATTGCCTTGTCCCATATCACTCCACATTGTGACTATTAGCTTATTTGCAGCTTGTGAATATTGGTACACTGTGAATTCGGGTATTGATGTGGGCCAGACATAATAAGGACAGCAGACCTACATGTAGTTCATGTGTACATGGGTACATGTACACATGAACTACATGTTTGCATGGCTGCAGCTGAGATTAGCACAATAGTTTCTCTGTCCTCCAAATTGCAAATTAAGTCTCACAACCAGATGTAGATATGTATGTAGTATTTTGTGTATCTAATACTATAATTTTCAATGGACGTACATACGTACGTCCACGTAACTTATTTATATACTTGGCCTAGCGCCTATTGGTTGCTAGGTACGTGTACCTAGCAACCAATAGGAACGACCACTTCCCACACAAAAATACATAGCAACGTGTACTTAGCATCCATGCTTGCCACAAAACCTGCATGCCTGTACAGGAGGTAATAATGGGTCATTCCATTATAAGTGGGGTAAGTGCCTGCTTCTCATCTAAAGATCCTGATGCAATTACTCATTTTTCTAAGGATGATTGAACCAGTTATTACTGTAATAACCTTAATGGCTTACTAAATATACTGCACCGAATAATTAATTTTTTTGCAACTTGGCAGGCTCATAACGTTTCCATTGTTTATCTGCTAGTGACTTATTTTATTTAGCATCAAATTGAAGCTCAATCTACGTAGATTTCTATATATATTAATAACTTTAGTAGGTGATAAAAGGGTTAAGTAAAGGTTTAAATAAACATCATCATTTCATAGTAGTGTAATATGCATCATTGGATTAATACATGTAGCCGTGTGGCCATGTGCATTATTCAGTGTCCTGTGGCAGGCAACGTTGGTGACCTTCACTCGGGGTGACAATGGCATGCTTGGTTTTACCATCAATGAAGTTGGTGTTGTGGTTAAAGTGGATGGCATGGCAAAGAATACCGGACTCACAGTGAACTCTCGCCTGCTCCAGGTAAGATATGCTGCATGTTCATTGCATGTGAAACTACACTTTCCCCCCCCCCCCCCCCCCCCCCCCCCTAGTTAGGACGCCAATGAAAAGTTTATATTTAACACAAGTGCACAGTAGTGATATTTTGCTGTTCTGTTTGTGCAAAGGTGGAGGACCAGCTTCTTTGCTCAACCATACACTCACATATTCTTGAATTGCTAACTGACAAACTGAAGAGCTCTGTGAAAGCATTTGTAGTTCCACCAACTCCACCCAACCCACGGTATGTGTGCCACTGCGAGTATGCTTATAAATATTCAAGTTATTAACTGTATCAAATCTGTCTTATGCAAATCATATCGCATGCTACCCAGCTAGAGTCATTGGATTGCATAACATATGTAGTTATTTGTTACATGCGTGTACAGTGCACTGTGTGTAGGTGTAATGTACAACACCAGCTGTGCTACACTGCAAGTTGGCTCTACAGTTTGACATTAATTCATGTATTAGGGGAGTGGAGTTGGGGGGGGGGGGGTGAGTACTACAGATAACTGTACAGATCCTTTTTCTAGAGTAATGATGAGAAGTGTTTTCTTATTGAAAACAAGAAGCACCTTTGGCAAGGCCCATAGTCTGTATGGCTATGACGTTGTATAAATGCAAATTTATCAATTGGCCACGATCAACGTTGTATTCGCCTGTACAGTACACATGTGCATTATAGCAGACATTCATGCATTTGCAAACGCTTCAAATATGTACGTTGAAAATGATGGCATGCATTTTGGCATTCAGGGACTTGTTGTACTACCCTCCATTGGATTGGGCATCCCTCTGGTCTGTGAGACCTGCAGGCATCACTGAAGATGATCAAAGGTAGCACACACATACACACACACATACACACACACATACACACACATACTGTACAGTAAGTGCACAACACTATTTGCACACTTCTCTCCATTGATAAGTGCATGTGTGTATGCATAACATGACTGTGTATGTGTGTGACATGTCTGCATCATTACTGCAGCAAGAAATCTCCTAATGGACTAGCAAGTCCAGAGCCAGGTCAGGAGTACAAAAAGTTAGAAATTGCAAACATAAATTCAGCATTGGATGTTCAGCGTGACGTACGGTCCAGGTCACCTAGAAGTGCTGAGGTAAGTAAGCCCATGTACCCATCTGCAGGACCTGTACTGGGGGCACCTTTCTGCATAAGTCATAACACTTCTATATGTTTTTGTAGCATAAGGTACCACATAAGCGGGCCCACCCCACCCCTTCTTCCCCAACAGGAAAAAAACGGCTCGTGTTTAAAACGGGTGCATAACAAATGCATCCACTAATAATATAATGGTAACCTGTACATGATTATGTGAAAAGATATTTAAATAGAACTACGAACATACTGACTTTTAATAAAGGTTTTTCTTTTTTTCCGCTGTTCAATGGGGACAGTCTTGTCACAACATCTCTTATGCCTACATGTTCATGTACAGTACATGTACATGTATCCGTGTGCATACAGGGTGTGGTTACATTGTATCCAACCTTTACAGCGACAACCTAGTGATGAGGAACCTCTGTACGACACACTGCGGCCATCAAACAGCAAACAACTGCCCCTGCCTAAGGCTTATTACAATCGTGTGCACAACATTTCTAGAGTGACCAGGGAGAGTGTGGTCCAGTTTGCAGACGACCTGATGGAAAAGGGCATAGAACACTCGGTTAGTGCGTCCCCTGAGCCTGTGGACCACACCATCGAAACCTACTCTTCGATGGTGCAGATGCAGGTTGCAACTTCAAGCAATGTACCAGACAGCAGCAAACCATTAATGGCGCAGCCCCTGGTGGCAAGAAAATCACGCCACGACCGGGCGGAGTCTGAACCCAGTAGTTTTAACTCCTCCACCACAGCTCCTGTCACACCAGTGCATGTGAGTGTGCTCAGGGAGCGCTTTGCACAGCCATCCAGCTTGAGTCAAAGGCAGTCCAAGACCAGTGTCGTGTCATACAGTTCACCCCACAGTCCAGTGGACAAGCCTGCTAAGATGAGTGGCACTACCATGGTGCCCAGTGCGGGTGTACTCCATGCCAATAACAAGGAGGAGGAGCCAGTTCTGGAGCGGAAAAACTCCGGTGGGAGAGGGAAGGCTAAGCTGAGACCTGCATCTTGGGACTCATCACTCCTGTTCCAAGGGGATGAGTCTGGAGACCTGAAGGGCCAGGAGGATGACATGGTCTTCAGTGGGAGCAGAGACCCATTTACACGGGATAGCAACAGTAGGACACCGATCAGGCGCAACAGGATTGGTTCAAGTCGTGGAGACTTGACAAGCCAGGAACCAGAGGACAGAGAGCTTACGTTTGACAAAGACGAACCTCCCATGAGTCCCACTGTGGTAGACTCCTCCCATGAGCCCTCGGCAAGCCCTAAGATGGACGCGAAGCACCGAGCTACGGCAAAACAACTTGTTTCTGTGAGGGAGCGGACGAAAAAATGGGAGGAGCGTGGTGGTGCCAGTGTGGGTAGCAGCACACAGTCACACCTGGCAACTCTTCCTCGTCCCCCCAAGAAAAAATCAAGTACTCCAGCTACTCCTACCACGACTGCCCAGGGCACAGCTGGTGGCTCAGGTAGTGGCATCCCTGTCAACGTAAAGTCTGTCTCCTCACTGCAGCAGTCAGCTGCAAAGAAAGCCCACCCCCTTGTTGAGTCCTCTGTTTCCAACGCTGAAAGCAGTGTTCCTTCAGGCCTTCAGGATCAGCAGCAGTCTGCTGTGAAAGGTGCAGAGGAGACTGGCGGGGAAGAAACCCTGTTGCAGAGAAGGGACGTCTCCTTGCCTCAGATACGTACCGTTGGGGACGCTAGCAGCAGTCACTCGACGTCAAAGAGCTTGTCCAGCAGCAAGCTTCGCGGACAGTCACTTCTCCCAACCAAAGCACCTATCCCTGTAAGTTAGACAACATTGGAAAGCACTCCTGTTTTAGTTGATTGCATGCAGACATTGTAGTGTGCTTTTGTGTTCAAGTGAAGTACATCATTAGTATGAAGTTCACGACTACTAATCCTCCACATCCTTACTGCTGCATCCATACTAACAATCGTTCAACAAGCTTTGAACGTTTTTGTTTGTTGTTTGTTGTTGTCATAAGTACATTGTGTGGAAGCTGTGCACCATACATGTACATGTTAAATCATATTAATTTTCCACAACTTTAAGTCATGCATTTCAACGACACATCTTTTACTTGCCCTGCAAAGTTATGTGTTAGGTCCCTTCTGCAGTAACTATTCCCACATAATAATATACACATGTAACATGTATATTAACGACACACACAAGGTGGTTAATTAATTAGTGAGGTCAAGCAACACTATCTACTGCTCTGAGCAACATTTTCATACCCGTTATTGCCGCTTCCAGTAACATTTTTGTTGTACATGTACTGTACAGAAACTGACCCGGTTCATTTGGAAGCTTACATGCATGTAACGTGCATGTATTAGTAATAGTAAAACTTATATAAATTTGTCACACAATAATGTAACCAGCATGTACTACAGAACTGTTTGATTACACATGTATGTACTCCCTCCAAATGAACACAGCACGCATCACAACGCAGTACGTCGTCTATCCCACAAGCGTCCCAACCATCTACTCCTCTGGACCCTGAGCGACCAGGTACTTTTCCACATGACACCAGTGGGCATTGTTTAGTAACATTCAAAAACCAACATTCGTTGTGTATGCTACAGAACCTGCATCAATTAGATAAAATCAGGTCAAGTTGATGTAGCACAGGTACTGTATATGTACACTACCGAAAGGGGTGCTACTGTTGCACACTGGAGGTCTCGTTCCTTTAGAAATGCACTTACCACCATTACAGCCATGGAGGTTGAAAAGGTGTGTGGTCCAGTCTGCTACTGGGTAATGATGGTACACGTTTGTACCATCATTACCCAGTAGCAGACTGTTCTAACACTGCAGGATGTTTGCTTGCACAGCTTTTTTATAATTATATTAGAATCACTCATTAAATTGCATTTACAAGTTCATAAATAAATAGCTGAGAGAATATGAATTGCAAAGATAAGAATAGGTTTAGTATGATAGTTCTTCATTTAGTGTTGGAGTACATAAATCTTTATTATCATTTAAGAGCTTGAACCATAAATTCTCCCCAACTGCAGAGTGTGGGTACATGTAATTGTTAAAAACACTGGATTTCGGGCTGGGGAGGATTTATCTTAAGCGAATGAGATGCAGCTGGTATGTACGTGCATATGTGCTAAGTCAGTTTGTACAACAGTTTAGTCCTTGAGCTGGTTTTTTGTAGCAGCCACATACTCTGCCTGTACCTGGGTTTATGTATGTGCCTTTTCCTGGTATAAACAGGCAGAAGCAGCATCTCTCGACCACCTGGACCAAGGGAAACAGAACCATTAGATGACAAGGGCCACCAACAGGGGATCACTCCGACCAATAGGCTTTCAGCCTCCAAGTTGCCACCATCACGCAGTAGCCTTCCAAAGCTGGTCCCTCTTCACAAGGACCGCACTGATGAGTCCATCTCCCACAGCAGACAGCAGTCTGGTGACTCAGCACACAGCAGTAACTATGACGACAAGATCCATTTGGAACACAATGTTGCAGCTGATGAGGCCTTGGAGCGACATAAAAAGGTTGAAGAGTGGATACAGACAGTGGAAGGAGATACGATACAGCAGGACTCTTTGCGATCTGATGTGCCCCCTTTTGCCAGCCCTACATTTACTGATGGAAGTCTCAGTTTCAGTGGTTTGGTAGGCCATCAACTAACTCACAAATCTGCATGAGTAACTTTGTGTGCATTTTTCACGTGTGTGTCTGTGTGAATGTGTAAAGTGTATATACAATTATTAATTAAATTTTGAAATTTTTTGTCAACAACCTGTCAAATTCACACACACACACACACACACACACACACACATGTGCACACTGACTGGCAGACAAGCACAAACTTGGCAACCAAGTGATTATGGCTATCATCTGTATCCTCTCCCCCATCCTTTTTTTTTTTCCTCAGAGTGATGGTTCTCACGATCACATTGAGACATTAGTGCAGAGAATAGCTGCACTCCAAGCTAAGTTGGATAAGGTAAGCGTACACAATATATCCTTGGCTGGTATGACTCTGGTCTCCCTGCTGAATAAATTCTTTGCACAGGAAGTGGAAAATAATGCTGAGTTGAAACGAAAGCTTTCAAAACTAGAGCACCGTTTGGAGGAAAAGGAAGAGGCCTCCGCTTCTGAGAGGGTGGCCATGGTATGAAGAAACTAAACGCCGTACGCACCTTACGTGGAATCACGAGCCACATTATTTATCATTTTCATACATGACAACATTAACCCCTTCACTCTCGTACAGAGTAACACGTACAAATCATTCATATCCATGATGTACATACATTGATATAAGTTACTCTGCACGATGGCTATTAGCGGCGTTCTGATATATCATTGCCGTAAATGGCTCCTCGATGCGAAGTGCAATGGCGTAGCTCAGGGTGATGCACAGAGACAGCAGTATTCCAATCAAGCTTGCGTGCTGCAACGAGTATCCGAAGTAGATATATGCAGATCCCCAGTACATGGGATTTTCGGTCACGTTGAACGGAAAACCCGTCACGCGTTCCTTCAGTAACAGTCCAAAGTGGTCGCCCATAAACGTGCCGAAGAACCCAAGACGCCATGTGCTCGAGGCCACCAGTATGGTGCCGATGACTACCATCGCTTGTCCAAGGAGTGCTATCAAAGGGTTGGACAAAACCTGCAGCGCAACATCTGTCTCCACTAGAGAGTGGAAGACGTTAGTTCTCACGCCATTCAGGATCATAATGGCTAGCGCCAACAAAACGACGCCCCTCCTCGGTCCCCCGGCTAAGCGCGATATTATTCGCGTCCGATATTCGATGCGACTGACAGCGTTCCAAAATATAGGATTCGCCATTACAAATCCACAGACGAGAGGGAGTGTTGAGTCCAATTGAGGCATCTTTGTTAATTTCGAGCGCGAGAGTCTAAAAATAACTGAAATTAATAATATTGGTCTTGTTATCTGTCCGATCTCTTTGGCATGACAACAGAGTTGTTTGCAGACCAGGAAGAAAGGCGCATCTGTTTAAAATACATGCATGGTTTCGAACACAATTTTGCAGTTATGCAAACAAGCAGCAACTCAAAATATATACACACACAGACAACTGAAATACAGGGCAGCATAACTAGATATGAGAGTACAGTTCAATGGCTTTCTCAACCTCTGTTACCTGAGCAAGTAATTCAGAAAGCTTTTTGCTATCTAGTTCAAACCGTACAAGCTCGCCCTGATATGAATGATATGTCATAATATACACGCTAACATAGGTCAAAATTTACTTACATTTTTGTTCTGATCGGTTCCTAGCTGCATCTCCACAATGGCTGATGCTTGGTTCAGCTGATCGATCTCTTTAGTCTTTGTCCTAACATCAACTCTCCATGAGATACCTTTGACCTTATTGCCCCATGTGCTCTGCTCAACTAAACGCTGATGAATCTGCATGAAAGGGCACATAACGTATGGTTATCAGCTCTTAACATGATGCCCTCAAACGCCTTTTTATTTTTGTAATGTACTTTTCAGGTTTAGAGCAATTTCTTTGTAAATGGAATACAATAATTTTTGATCGCATACCCAATACCTAAAGTGAGTTCTCCTCTCCAACACAAGTAAAATAGAAAAATTTATCTAACTTCGCAGCCCATGTGTGTGTGCGTGTGTGTGCATGTGTGCACGTGTGTGTGCACGTGTGTGTGTTTGTGTGTGTGTGTTTGTGTGTGTGTGTGTGTGTGTGTGTGTGTGTGTGTGTGTGTGTGTGTGTGTGCAAAGCATCATCCCTGAAGGTGGAGATCCCCCATAATTTGGGGCCATAATGCTATTTCATATTTTTAAGTCTGGATTACTCAAACAAAGTTATAGACTGAATTTTTAATAAACCATATAGCATTGGTGCTACCACATGAACCTTATTTTTATCAGTGAGACTAACACAGATACACACTATCATGCTACTATTATGCCCTAAATTTCTGCTCTACCACATAGTTCATTCAAAAAACAAATCAAAAAAGAATTTTTTTTCAACTTAGAGCCAAGTTATCAAAAAAGTGTTATTAATTTGTGGAGTGTTTCCCAACCAAGTAGTGTTGATGCACTATTTGATCACCTTGCTTTTTTGATTTCTCCAAAATCTTGTGACGGTTGCAGCTTCTTTCTCACTCAGACCTCCCTAAATGCGTGTGCAAACCACACCCCACACCAAAAAGAAAAGTTTTGCTGCTGCACTATCATATTAGACATGCAAAAATTACCTGACGCTTTTTAACCTGCGAAGTTAAAAATGCGTCTAACTGAGTAAAATCCATGTCGGCTGTCACAAGGCTATTAAGAAGCCCTTGATATCTCTTAAGTAGAGCGCCATAGTCTAATACAAAAACAACACAAAAGCCAACTCTAAGCAACCACAGTGTAATAATAATTTTTAGTCTATATACGAGTCTGGTATGTAAGAGAACTTTTACTATAAAAAGCGCATCAACTCACACCTTCCTCGGGAATTCCATTAAGTACCTCGCATCTAAGAATTTCGTCCGTGATGTCGCTCTCGCTAAAGTAAATTCGCTTCGCAAGTCCGTTTAGAAAGGCCAGCAACGATTTATCGATGTCGGCCATTCTGCTTTCTGTCCACGCCCACTGCTTGACGCTATACTACGGGGCTTCCCCGTCAATTCCATAATATCATAATAATATTGATTATTTAACCGTACACCCCTACAGATACTAGATTGCAATAATTGCAAACGTAACCCCCCCCCCCCCCCCCCCCCCCCCCCCCCGGGACAATATATAAAAGCACCCCTGGACAAGCTTACATTATATCTCCACCTCCCCGGGACAGACTTGTAAATGCCCCACCCACCCCCCCCGGACAAGCTTCTGTTTTGTTCCACCCCCCTGGACAAGCTTCTGTTTTGTTCCACCCCCCTGGACAAGCTTCTATGTTGCTCCCCTCCCCCTGGACAAGCTTCTATTATGCCTTCTAACCCCCCCGGGACAGGCATTTAAATGACTACTCCCCGAGACATATTCCCTATACCCCCCTGGACACCATTTATTGTCATCTGTAGGGGTGTATAATTAAATAATGGAATATCCCATTGCTTACATACAGTGAACCAATGAAGCCACTTTTTGTATACTTGTGCAATTAGGTATAAATTGAATGCATATGCATATATAACTCTTTTAAAACCACACTAATAAGCAAATTTACAATAAACTATTTTTGGCCACAAACCTTGCAAAGGAAGGCAATACTGCCAATACACATAAAAAGAAGAGGAATTGAAAGTGACACAGTAAAGAATTGATGAACACTCTGCCTACTAAGGCCTGCCCTTTCACTCGTCACAGAACCTTTATGCCATTAATCACTAAAAAAAATCTATACAACTTTTTGCTCATCAGGTGCTGCGTTCTAATTGATTGTATGGGGTAATTATTCTTTGCTTTGGCATAAATTAGTAATCGCACCTGCATGGTTTGAAAAATAAAAATAAAAAACAAAAATTTATATAAAGGGGAAAATAAGAAATCAAACAACTCCTACACTTGTCCCCTGTATGACCGCGATGTAACTGCTTTTGTGTAGGGCATTAAAATTTATCATGCAGTCACTTTCTCTGTTGAATGAATCTGTTGAATGTATCTGTTGAATGCATGACACCCCAAATCGACAGAAACCAGATTGGAGTCACTACTGCCCATGGGACACCTTTTCAAGACCTGGACCAAAGCCAACTAACGATAAGCTATTAGGAGTGGTTGAAGGTTAATAATAACTTTCAACAACCTCAATATTATTTCAATGTTGCATGATAAATTAATGCGCTAATTAATTGCATGCTGGGCTGTTGGGCCTTCTTATCAGAGATAAGAGATTATTATCCCGGGCCTAAAGTGGGGCTCTCTGATTTTCTCTTTGAAATGCAGGCCTGCTTTTAAAAAGGAAAATAACTCACTATAAATAATAAAATTAAAGTATTACATGTTTAATTTTAATTAATTTCGCTATTGGTATCCCCAATAGCGAAGTACATAGAAGATGCAATAAGATAATATTCATGCGGTGCATAATTGCGGTGCATATTACACATATGAGGAGCATTTCCAGGTCAAGGTTCAAATGGTAAGATACCAGAATTCTTAACTCTGTCATTGCTGTCAGAAGCTGGTGCCATGTCTTACACAAGCACTCATATTCGCTTCCTCCACCTAGCCATGTCTCACCAACACCAGTACAGAATAGCAAGACTCCTCACTTGCCCACTTTAGAAGTTGATGGTGCCTCACTTTACACCATATTGCAGCCAAGCCACATCCCCTATGTTTGCTTATACTTTATCTTTCACCTTGCAGGCAGTTGTGCAAGAAAATTCAACAGAATCACATGGTTTTTAAAATAAGCATTGGGTTATCTAACTGCTGAATTAAGTGCGTAAAAGGGGGACCCACTTGGGTCCCTTGGTTTGTAGTCTTGCAAAGGAATGTGCAATCCCTGTATAGATGCAGACGATGACTGCCTCAATATCTTATTTCAAGCATGCATGATATTTAGATGATGTTGTCTTGGCAGGTAAGAAGCACTCCGTGCTACGTGCACTGACTTCACAAGAAATAAGCCTTCATGTGGACATTGCAATATGTGCAAATGTAATTCTACTGCTTTCCCTCTTGAATAAAGAGTATCAACATTTAGGTGTCACCATTGGCGATTATTTCTTTTGTATCAACTTCATTGCTTCAAGCTCAGATAGTGAGGATGTACATTTGCTTCAAGCTCAGATAGTGAGGATGTACATTTGCTTCAAGCTCAGATAGTGAGGATGTACATTTCATCGTACTATTATTAATAATGAGCAGATCCCATTCTCTGAGAAGATCACTTAGCTCCATCACATCTAACCTTGTACCAGAAAGTTTAATCTTCTAAACTTAATGGTTTTCTGTTCCAGCAACTTTTAGAAATGTCCTCACCTGCTGATGAAGCAAAACTATATTCCGTTTCAGCCACGCAAGCTGCTTCAGTAACACCCTCCATAGGGCTGGGCTTTCATCTTAACCCAGAGAAGTTCCACACTGCAGTGTGGTGGCGGGGTTAGACATTTCGTGCGGATCTCAAAGCAAGTCTTAGAGACATGATCATCTTGGTGGAATCCTTCTCTACAATGCACATTTGTATGTCCAAGGTGCAGGGTTCAGCATAGACCTCTCCCATGTAATTCATGTTAAATATAATGTGTTCGTGTATTTACACATGATGCAATGTGTTGTCCACTAACATTACAACGCTCGGCAGATATATTAATGTATTGGAAATATGACACTCGTAACCACTAGCATTATGCACCTATTCATCTCAACCTGTGTCCCCTCAAACTCCCTGGTGCTGCAGGGTGATTTGACTCTCAATTTCAACACGCTGTTGATAAGAGGGTCCATGTTAATCAAATGACAGTTCAGACTATCAAATGTCCATAGGTGCGCACCCCCCCCCCCCCCCCCCAACAGCCCCCTCAAACTCCCTGATGCCTGACTCTCAATTTCACATGCTGTTGATAAGAGGGTCCAAGTTAACCAAATGACAGTTAATGCACAAATAATATCAACAAAATCTGACGCTACAACCACATCATAGTCAGTAACACTAACAACACACATGCAAATGACAACTACTTAGGAGACACAATCACTTCCACTGGTTCACCTGGTGTAATATTTGTTACTTGTATTGACAGAAAAGAGTTGGTTTGGTTGTACTGAACTGTGACTGTATTCTGTGTAGAAATGGCATACAGAAAACCATTAGGGTAGTGATAGCCCTGCGATACAAATACTTCAGTTGCCATCTCAGAACACGGTGATTCTGTACAAGGAGTGTACACCATATCAAATATGGACGTTTTGGGGGTGAACTGAACTTTGATTGGAATCCCAGCAATCTTGTGTGGAAATGGTCTAGCCAGTGCTCTAGTTATTGATGTGTTGGAGGCAGTGGGATCAGGAGTGAGGTACCAGTATGTCCAACCATGCAAAAATTGGTCCATTTTGTCTGTACAAAAGTTGATGTAATCACCAGTGACTCCCACGCCATTGTCACCAAATTCTGTAAGAAATCCAGCCAATTTTAACCTCATAGTATCATCCTTCCTGACGTCATACATGGCATCATTAGTCAGATCACATGTAGCAATATCAAGGTAATCGACAACCCACTGTATGAAATTGCTTGCATTCGTAGAGTCCTTGAGCAGACAATATACATGATATGAGAGTGCCTGCCGATTGTTGTATTCTTGTCCACCAGGCCCTTCGTCAAATCCCACAGGCCAGGCATCAAGGAAGTTACCACCGCTTGCTGGTTCAAAGAATATTATGCTTTCGTTATCAACCTGCCGTATATAGCGGTGCAATGTCTGATATAGACCAGCAAGGTTGCTGCGGTCAGAGATCTTTGGAAACCAAAGGTCCCAGTGAGGATTCGTGGTGGGATCAAGCTCTTTAAAGCTCAGAGGTACATCGCCAAGCCAAGGTTCATTGAGAAGCTCATAACCAAGGACATTAGGGTACTGACCCACTTTGCCGGCAATCATCTGCCACATTTCACCAAATCTGTCCATGATTCCCTCATCGTTGTCATATAACCTCTGTGCGGCTGCACCTATCGCGTAGGTTGGATAGCAGCTGGCCCAACCAAAGATGTGCTGCCCGACTTGGTCGCAATTGGTGATGTCGCCATGGTCATCGTATGTCGGCTTCAACACTGGCTCCGGGTACGCTCGGACACCTCCGGGCTGGTAATCGGATGTGTTGTACGCAGCAGCGTACTGCGATGGTATCCCGTGACTATCACAGTAGCGCGGGCTCCAGCAGTCCTGGTGCATATCCAGTATGACGTATATATCATAGTCGTTAAGCTTCGCGATGAAGTCCACAATTTCCTGGACATACGTAGCGTTGTACTGGCCCGCTGTTGGCTCCACCATATGCCACAGAAATCCCAATCTCACAACATTGAGTCCCCACTATAGGACATAGCAAGACCTTATAACTCGGCACTAACCATATATATAGATACATAATAAAAGTACGTTCGCACACGCACTATACACAAATATTTTAAAACATGCGAACGTGCCAAAATAACCTTTTGCATCAGTTGGATTTGGCTATCGCTGTAGACAGCTAGACCCCAAGGTGGTGACGAGTCTTCCAATGCTAATCCGTGGAGCATTCGTACCCGCCCGTCGTCTTTGCCGATATAAAGCTGAGTCGCAGGGTCAATCTGAACCTTTTCCGGAGCAGCGTTCAACAGAACGAAGCGAAAAACTAGGGACAGTACTATCAAAATATTTTGAGTAGCCATTACGTACGTGTTGCGTGTTCAGCATTGAGACCCGCCCACCGCATCCACAATTGTACGTGTATTTTTTAAAAAAAGGAGCCAACCAAACACAAAATAATAGAGCTACATACAATATTAAGCTCAGGCAAATTGGTCTTGATGTTCACGAAGGTAGGTGCTCAAGTTAAGTAAAGTGTCTATTATAGTTGAAGATAATGCTTGATCAACAACAGCTTGAGGTAGCCACCCCTAACAACAAGATGATTTTAAACAATATGCATGCACAAAGCAATTGCGTGAATTACCTTCAGATCGGAGTTTAAAACCCAAAAAAATCTAGTTCTGGAATCATTGATGGGTGTAAGCACGTATCCTCCAGGGTGATTTTCCCCTCTGAAATATAAAGTGACAGATAGGTGAAACCCAGTGTGCTCTTAAACAAAACATACAGGCAAACAAACACAATAAAATATTTGATAGCTACATTTATATGCATGTACAAAAGATAGGTATTGATATTATAAGTGTATTTAATGGTACATCAAACTGAAAGACATGAATAAAAAAAGAATTTCCATCATCCAACAATCGTTATAAAAACTGTGCTATGATACACTTCATATTAGAACCTACAACACAAGAGGGTTCTAATGTGCATGAGATTACTGTTTTAACATTCCTCTTTAAAAATAAAATGTGTTAATTTTAAGCATTGCAATGTACTGTTATAACCATGTATAGTAATTGGTAGGAGGACAACCAACCTGGTTTTGCCTGGTTGTACTGGTTTCAAGTCTGAAGTGACTGCACAACCAGCCGAATACAACCAACCATTGCTGTCTTTAAAAGCATACCGCACAGACACAAAGTCCCTAAAGTACAGGTGGAAATGACAACAATACACATGAGTGCCAAACATACATGTACAAGTGTACATATGTAATCTTATGTGTAAACTGTTACAAAAAGCATAACCAATTTATTGTACCCATGCATTAAATTTCTATTATGGTACAATGAATGCTATCATCGCATTATTGTACATACAAGTATAAATGTATGTACAAATGCTTAAAAGCTTAGTGAAACCAGGAAATCACAAGTAAATGTACGCACATGATATTCAGATATCAGATGTTCATACCTTGATGAAACAGGTCCAACCCCTGCAGAAACTGTATAAACAATGTCAGTTTCTTCATCTATATGGTGAAGTGTCTGTGTGCAAAAAGAAAAAAGAATACCATGCATGGATGCATTCACTGTTGGCAGTATTGACCCACTCTAAATGGATTTATAAACCACTACACATGTACGCAACATGAACTAATTCAATGAAATTTTATGTACTTATTCCTTGCTGTTCAGTATTTTAAAACTGCTGACAACAATGCAACATACTGATAATTCAATTGGTAATTCAAAGTATTGCCTTGCAAGTTATTCTACTTAAAAACTAACATAGTACCTCATTGAAGAGACAGCGATTGTTCCATTCTGGGGTTCTGTCAGCTTCATCATACAGAAATTGCCATAGTTTGAAAATGCTCAGTTCAATTTCTATCTGCCAAAATGAAGGTAATGTAGAGAATATGACACTGACACACCACCACCACATAATGAATAATGAAATGACATCATCACATGTACAGTACATGTTCGTTTATAAGGTAATCATCACCTCCACTTAACTACATTCACCTGGCACTGTGCTGCTTGTGATCTAGAGGCGTGTAAGCAGTGAATTTTATGAAATCACAAGCACAACACATGGATAGGGTTTGCTATGAAAACTAGCAGTTTATACAGTTTCCAGATGAAGTAGTTATTTTCCCTGAAGTGCAGATGTGCTTAATTACCTTATACTGCATGCTGTAGGTACACTCCCATATACATACATTGTACAGCAACGTAAGTTTAACATTCCTACAATACCTAAGCCATTCAAAATACAGTACTGGTTAGGAAATTCTGAAGCTCATTTTGCTACTGTACATGTAGGTGCATCAAGGCAAGACATATTATTATAAACAAACGCTCACGAGTACAACAACCAAATATGAGTTAATACTCCATCATTAGCCCGCTGTTGATATTTAAAAAATTGTGTGTGTGTGTGTGTGTGTGTGTGTTTTTTTTTTTTGAGATTTATTGCTATGGATTGTCTAATCAAATCAACTATAATTTAAATGCACGAATGAGATTATCAGTCTGGCTCATGTAACATAATGGTACTGGTACCTTCTCTGAAACAAATGTGACACAACAAAGGCGACAAGATAGGCTGAATTGTTGTGTGCATGCACAGCACACGTGTGCAGTCAAAAACTTGCCGATAAGATAGAAGAGAAAGTCGGCTGACAGATGTTTGTGCTTCTAAGCACATGATGATGGCTGAACCAGAGTGTTACTCGATCATGAACAGAAAAATTATGTACATCTGAAAGCTCAGCAAGCCTTGCATACAGACGTTATCTCTGCTGCTTCACCATATTGGTGCTCAAGGCAACTAATCAAACAGGACGGAACTCCTAAAGCATCATGTTACCAAAGTTTCACTGTGAATTCAATCAAACTGAATGCTGTTGGGGACATGCCAAAGAGGTACACAAGAGTATACACTTCCAAAGCTGCAAAAAATAATACCAAAAGCATGGACTCCATAAACCCTGAGAAAATACAAAAATACCTTGGGATAGCCAAACATGACATGTTTGGCTATCTAAAAGGTCACAACGCAGGGGTCCTGGCATTGAGAAGTTGATTTTTAAAAAACTATATAAATCGCACAGATGGGCTAGTTTAGGTATGTGAAATCTGTGTAATTAATCCAAGCACAAGGTTCTTTATAATAAAAAAGCTTCTGTAATTCTATTGCATAGATTAAAACCATTGCTTCAGATTATCAACTGCCAAACTTGATTCAATTCTATGAATTATAAAATCAATTATCACTGAACAGATGAAAAAATAAATCCCTCCTGTATCGCTGCAGACACTACATCTATACAGATGAAAAAAATTGTTGAGTGCACAGCAGTTTTTAAAAAAAGTTGATAGATCTGAAAGAAAAATGACACTTTTGGTTAATTATTTAACAATTTCCGTTTATGAATTCCTTCATTAGTATGATACGGTACCTAAGTAGCATTGCGTTAATACAAACTTGTACTTGCAATTTTGCCGAGTTACATGCAGCATTGCTCACCAGATGCACAGAGTACACCTCGCACATTCATTAACATACCATGGCTTTCCAAATTTTTCTGCCTTGACCTTGCATACTGTAACACTGCACACCATTCTGCAAGCAACGGATATCAACATAACATGTTATTAATGCTGCTCTAGATAAAAAGAACATTTAGACATTCTCACAATTCACATGGTTGCAATAAAAATGATGATAAATGCCATGCTCCATTCAATGCCTTTTGTTGTTACTACCACAGAGTACAACATACCCCCCCAAGTTGAAAAAAAAAACGAGGACTCATATTTATGTGTGTATCTCCATAACCGCCCGTGCACATGTCCCTTCTAAAAAAACCAGTGGAATGCCAGGTTAATCAGGAATGTAGAAACAATGCTAATGGCTAAAAGGGTATGCACACGTTTAAATGCAAGCCACCAATGGAGGTATGTGGTACTTGATCGATGTAAGTAGCCTTTCAAATTTTGCTATCACAACCTCTCACTTGTCAAGGAGTTAAAATATCACTAGACCTTGGTCATTGCATTGCGTATATGTTTTCAGCACTAGAGATCTATCCATTATGTAGGTGTAGAACGATCCTTTGCATATTGCAAGGTCAAGTAGGAACACTCAACACAGATCATGTTGAATAACATAAACATACATCCTGCATTTAATATCCACATGTAAGTTGCAGATAGTATTGCCCGACGCAATTTGACCTCATTAAACTAGAATTGCTGCAACAACCAAGTTTGACACTGTATTCATACTACATAAGTTACTTACTTCATCCTTAACCAAGTTCCAGCCGTCATTGCTCGCCACAAACTGTTGAAGTGTCTGTCCAGCATCCTGCCCCCTCATTTTGTATGCTAAGTCCTAGAAGTTGTCTCTTATTAGTAACTCTGTACATGACCCCCCACCCCCCCCCACCATCAACGCACAATTAGCAATTAGGCATTGAAAGTACATATGTACATAAAATACATACTAAGTTGTGTTTAGGAACCAATTCATATTAATCCACCACATCCAATAGAGATGCAAATATTTCTGTGGTACCTACAGATACATACATACATACATACATACATACATACATACATACATACATTACATACATACATACATACATACATACATACATACATACATACATACATACATACATACATACATACATACATACATACATACATACATACATACATACATACATTCATTCATTCATTCATTCGTAAGTAGAACATTTTTCCTTCAGCTATTACATGTACATGTACGCCATGGAAATGCTCCTGGTTCATTTCATGTATTGCTACTGCTGCATTCACACTGACCTCAGGTGAAAGAGGTGGGATCTCAGGCTGCACTTCCGGCTCCTCCTCGATTGCAGGCATGTTCATAAATATGTTTACAAAATCTGTTGGTGAACCTACATGGAGTAGGATACGACATGCACACAGTCCACAAGGTACCAGCGAACCAAACATACCTGCAGTGGGAGTCTGAAAGTCTTGAGATTGCACTGTCTCAGAGGTTACACATCTGGGAGCAGTATGGCTGTCGAAAAAAATTGAGTAACTACTTACTGACCAGTCAGCTAAACGTTATGCTCCGTGTGCTCAAAGGGAATGAGTACTCATGCGTAAGTATGCCACCAGGAGCAAGTAATTGTAGGTGCAAGAATGTGGCACGACTTACTTTGGTAAAGGTAATTGAGGCTCAACACGAACAATCCTTTTCATAGGTAAGGCTCTAGGCCATAGCCATGGTCTCCAGTCGTTCCATGTTGCAATCTCATACAGAGCCAGTTCAGCAGGAAGATACTGAGAAATAAGTTCGTGCATACCAAAAAGTGGTTGGACGGGTGCACAAAGCAGAACTTTGTGTTTGACAAAGAACTTAAAGCAAGCTAACCTATTAAGAAATAGTCTGGTTACCAAGTACTATTCCACTAAAGTAAACAAAATTACTTTCTAGTAGGATATTTAATAAGAATTCTAATTAGGTAGATCATATGCAGGTTCCAAATTGTATTAAATATAGTTCCCAAAATCTGACTACTTGGCAAGTATCCATCCAAACAGGAAAGAGTATTAAAACTCATCACCAACATTGTGGTTTGATTATACGAATTTCATTATGAGTAGTGTTTAACAGAAACCAAAACAAGCAGAGGCTGTACATGTAGAGACATAGTCTGGAGATGAATGACTAAGTCCACAGAGACTAGTAGAGGCATACTATAGTCAGCCATTGATCTTTTCTACCCGGGAAATGAAACCCATGATGTTGTATTGCTTATCAATGATGGGAACAGTTCTAATGCCTTGTCATCAAATACATGCAGCTCTACTGGACATAGATAAGATCTATACATTATGCAGTGCAGATCTGTGTCCTAATAGTTTGAACTAAGGTTTCTTGATAGGTCTTGTTTTTTAATTATTTTAATTAGGGCCCCGTTGCTCTACCAGATTGAATTCATATCGATATGGCAATTCACTTATAGTATCAGCTCACAACAGCAGAAAATAAGGCATATTCATTGTGGAGTTGGGAAAGCTGACGGTGTTCATAGCATTTTCATCAATAAAAATTCATTTGGTGAAGCCTGGTTCAGATTGATATCAATGATGAAAGCACTTAAGTTATGCTATGAGAACACAATCATTTTCCATTGTTGAGCTGTGACTTTTCCATTGTTCCAAGCCAGTACTACAAAAAAAGTTTATCCCACTACTATGCTGTTGTGGTTCTTTGTTTCAGTCTTGGTAGACAGGTGGTTATCTGATTACCTGACAAATAAAGTTAATAGCTACCAGTGTGACAACTCCCTCTTCTCAACCATAAACCACCGATATGATGACTAGAAACATAGAACCACTGAATATGGACCTTTTAAAATATACAGATACATGAACATTGCCAAAGCACACACTTCAACCCACACAAATTACATCATCAATACTCACCTTGAATTCAAAAAAGAATGTGACTACCCATGGTATTGCAAAGCAAATGAAGAGCATCAGAAGAATTAGAATACCCTTTACTATGTTCTTCGATGGGTCATCAAGCAGAGATGAATGAGTCAGATACTAGAAAGGCACAAGATAATGCACAATGAACCTGCCTCATTTACACGTACCAATATTTCAGTGAAGTTACAGCTTAATTACATGTAGGAATGCCAAAATGAATAGAGAGGTTCATTGTGATACTTTAGATTAGCTGCTCACACAATGCATTACTGAAAACCCTGTGCTTACAAAATAGCCTTTGGTGGGAACGTATAATGATGTCAAAAGAGTACAAATCTGAATGTAAAAGAAAAATATATATTTAAATGGCAACTCAATACACTATTTACTTACCGCTACCACAATTCGTGTCACCCAACCAAGAAGGAGATAAAAGAACATGATTCCTATCACCACTGAAGTTGAGAGTACCTGCAAATAATCCAAGCATACCATAGATATACAGCACAATCCATTACGGCTGCATGAGGTCCCAGGTATCCTGCTGCCAATTGTGGGCAGGTAGGGGCTAAAGTTGGTGGTACTTTAAGGTCACAGCCATCACCAGTAATTTAGATGCATGCAGATCTGACTAATGACGATTTGGGGAATTATAGCTGAGTTTGGTGAGTTGATCTTAGTCACATTACAAAAACCTTTCAACTAGGACTTTCACTTCTTAATATTATTTCTTCATGACCATGGGAATTTTATAACATGGGAGTCAATAATTCAGACATGCAAAATAATTCACTTACCACTAGATCAAATACATTTTCATAAAGGGAGGGTTTGAAATAACTACACGAAGTTTTATTTCCAGTGGTCGTAAAGATAGGGAGATTGAGTCCAGATACCCCATTCTGGTGTGTGGAAGATGCAGTATAGATGATAAAATCGTGATGTCACAAACATATGCCTGCTGAAAACTGTAGGGCTGAACAACTTGACTGTGTATTAATAAAAATGCTAACCAAAACATCAAGCTCTGTTGGTAGTGCAACCAACCAACCAACCAACCAACCAAACTGGCCATGCCCTTTGTGCTTCATCACCACTTATACATGAGCAGCTACTTGCAAGCTTGAAGTGCACCTAAGTGCACATGATAATAGCAGTTAGAGTCAACGTATGACAATATGTATATATGTATGTGCGTAATAGGGTACTGGATTTGTACACAATTTGTTAGTACTATTACATGACCTCAACTAGACGTGCACGGTGTCTAAAAGTTCAGTGATCTACACAGTAGCTTCAAAATGATTATACATCTTCATTCTTCTATGAACTGCATCACTAATGTATTTGGAATGCAACAATTAACATTGCAATTGCACATATGATGTTTTCCACACTCCATGATGGTATGAAGTTGAGCGTACAGGTACACACGATTGTGTTCTTCATGGAAATTTGTTGTTGTTGAAAGACTTAAAGAAAAAAAAAAAAAACAATTTGTTTTGTAGGTAGGGGAGGGGTAAAGTGATATTTCAGCCATCCGAATCTGAATTGGATGACGCAATAGGGAACTGAGGTGTTAATGAAGACTAAGGTTGTGAGTGGGAGGTAAGGGAAACCCCCATAATAGTAACGTAGATAAGAAGATGGACGCATTAAAAAAAGAAAAAGCATACGAAACGTGCGCATTGAGGAAACGAGCTTGCTGTCATGTTTACACATCATGTGAGTATAACCAATGTGAGCAAAAGAAAAATATTATTGCAGCACGTACCTCAGCGCAAACGATAATGGACAAGAAGACGACGACGGCCCATTCGAACGACAGTAATATAAGAAAAGGTATTCTGTACCGCTTTCGAGTTAGTTCAGCTCTGTTCACTGGAATGGTGCCGTATTGGGGCCTTTCCAAAGGGAGAAGCCTCTCTCTGACCTCATCTTCTTGGATAGGAGTTGACATCTCTGGGGTTTCGAGCTCTCTGCCTGGATCTGTAGGAATTATGAAACGTCTGGACGATTCCATTAGGTCAACAAAACGTCGGGTAATTGGATTGGTCCTATAAAAATAATTGCGTATGCATGGAGAAGGGAGTAGCGTGTACAGAAACCGAGCAGCAAGTTAAAGACTTGCACACGTTTATTCTTCATTACAAATACCTTATCAATGCACGAGCCGTAAACTTTTTTACTGAGGACCACTGGGGAAAACTAATAAACGCGACATGGCAAGAGGGTTTGCTGTCGACGAAAGATCCGGATGAGTTCATATTTCCCAAAGCTACTGGACCCAACGGTTTGAAGCACGATATGATATGCCGTCGTGTTTGATTGGATATCATACAAATTAGCATAGGCCTATATCTACTGCAGAGATAAATATTAAATTTATATGTATCCATCTACGTACAGGATCGCTGGAAGAATTCCTATATACTGCTAAGCGGTTGAGGTTACCTGTGACGTCAGGGCAGTGCCGCATGAAAACGACGCCTGCGTTTGGAATGAGCCCCAAAAAGACTCACGAGGTGGAGGAAGCGTCACAGCTGATTTCCAGCCTTGCTGCTGCGCATGGGCTGAAGCAGGTTAGGAATAACCTTTTGTGTTTCAATTCACGCACAACTAGGGCGAGAACTGCATTGGTGTTTGCATACGAACTGGCTTAGGGCAAACATAGTGTTGTTCATATGCCTGGCTTAACTCACGCCTTAAGAGAACAGCTAATGAAGCCTAACTAAATTTAGTATCACTTATTGATCTTGTACTCCTCTTACACGAACATTCGTACCGTAGGTGCTGGACCTAGGGAGTGGTAAGGGCTACCTTAGCGAGCACTTGGCTCTGAAGTATGGTCTGGCAGTGGTGGGAGTGGACTCCCAGTCCTCCAACACTCATGGCGCTCACCGGAGGAACATGAAGGTGAAAATAATACTGGCCACAATGGCGGTTGATATCATGATGTGCATGCTGATAGGGTATAGCGCCATTTATATACTTCACTGACATGTACTATGGTGCAGTAATTGATGTCATTCATTATGTAAATATTTTCAGCCTCACCCTTGTGAGGCAGAATGCATGGGCAATTTTGTCTAGATGTGTTCAACCAACCAACTCTTGACTTTTAGTTCTAGTGCTTTGTTATCCATATTTTATACATGAAAATAAATCGATATTCAGGAATTTTGTACTGCACGTAGTTACTTTACTTGTAAGTAAAAGAAAGTGAAACACGCTAGATAGTGTTTGCAATGTGTGTCGCAATAAAAGCTAGCAGACTTCTTTGTAATGTATAATGTGCTATTATGTAACATCACATTTGGAGCACAAAATAATCAGATCCTGAAGTTGTCTATTATTGTTATTATGAGAAATATCCTTAGTTTTGTATTGTTGTTATTGCTGCTACTGTGTGTGTTGACACATAGACAAGGTTGTGAGATGTACATGTACAACTGACAATCTGTACTTACTTGCTATGTGGGATAAATTCCCATCCCAGACGTTTCTAACTATTTCCTGCAGTACATTTTACTCAATTCGTGTTGACCAATAGCTTTATGTAATGAAGTGGTCACGTTGTTACTCCATGGAGTACACCTTAATGCTCATCAAGGATTTTGACAGTTATGTACAGCTGTCATGCATATTGATCTACACATCCAACTACAATCAAATTGTATGTAGTCATGTAATATTCCTAGTTGTTCATCATTCAGTTTGTTTCAGCCCCATATTACTCATAGAAGGTTGTTATTCTTATCGTATGATATTCACACCTTGAAATCACTATATCTTGTTGTGATGTAAGTCTGCATTACTATTAAGTAAATGTAAAAGCAGCTGTGTTGTATGTCACTTAGTTGTTGACCATTGTATTCATTAGGTGTGCAAAGTTTGGCAGAACATTTCAAAACAAGGTTATCAGCCTACATGCAAACCACCTCCTGATGTTCCAAATAGTGGTGATCTTGGAAAGCAGGGAGGCACTGAATGTTCAAGGTTAGATCCTGTGCCAGGTGAAGGGTTGGAGAGGAACATAACTGATGTGGCAGTATCTAAAAGTCCAGCGTCTGACAGTTTTTGCAGTGCTGACCCTATTTCAAAACCACCAGTATTGGATCAGGAAGGTGCAAGGGAGTACTCATATTTCCCTTTGACAATGACCGTTGATGTGTCCAGTGCATCAGAGTTATTGCCTTTTGTGGAAAGACATTCGAGTGGCCATTTTCAGCTTTCGGAACCCTGCATGGTCGTTGGTCTCCATACCTGTGGTGACCTTGCGGTTACAGTTCTAAGACTATTCTGTGAAGTCGCCAGTATCAAAACAGTTTGTGTTGTTGGCTGCTGCTATAATCATTGTACAGAAAATGAAGACTGCACAGATGGTTTGTCAAACTTTTTTTAAATTTTCTGTTTTAAAATACTTCACTCAAAACAGTTTTGTATAAGCAATTCCTAATAGATAATAATTGAATATTGGATTGAATTTATTGGGCAAGAATGATTTTACTTAACCATGGGTCACTGGTGGGAATTTTTATACCAGCAGGTAACTGTCCCTGAATGATGTATGTACTTGGGGATTGATTTACCCAAAGCACTAATGTGACCTAAAAAAATTAACAAATATTTATATGGGTGTTTGCCAAATTGTTAGGTTCCCAACCTGGATTTCCAGTCAGCTCATATCTAAGATCTGCTGGAGCTCACCTTGGGAGAACAGCTCGCCTTCTTGCTGGCCAAAACTTGTTTAAATTCTCAGATGCCACAAAAGATGTGGCGTTGGAGTCATTATTCTTCAGAGCACTATTGCAAGTAGGACACTTATGGTTGTGGAGTGTGTATTCTGTCTTGTGCATGATATTGCAATTTCAATAGCTCATTCTTCAAGATAAGTTTGGAGTTTTTGAGCATACAAAGTGAGCTGATGGTGTAATTAGTGGGGAAAAATAGCCTAATTTGCTTGTACACAGCAGTAGCAAAGAGTACTGTGTTAGCAAACTGAAGTACTCAACGGGAGACTTCTGTTCATATGCACAGCAAGCTCTAACCAAGCTGAAGATGGATACTTCCAAGGTTAGTGGTTGTGGTGAAGAAAGACTTGCTGTTCACATTTTCATGTGTAAGAATAAATTGAACTGTATTTGTGTGCCTTTGCTGCTAGTTTGTATGAAATATGTATTGTATTTCGTACATTGTTGGGCTGCCATTATGACACAGGTAAATGAATACATGCAGACAGACTATTGATTGATACTTTATACACATTTGGATCAATTGAGTAGTATTTCATGTTACCATTAGTTTACAGCATCATTCTGATCAGAATTTTGCTTTGTTGTCATGACCAATTTGTCAGAACAACACAAAAATTTTTTTTTATTATTATCTGTATTTGGGTAGATACACAGGAGTAATATTGTTGCTTATCCTTATCAGTCATTGTATTCTCCTACTATTAATCAAATATGGACAAGCTATGCTAGTAGGTTTTCCTGGACTTAATTACAATGAGATGTGTTTCATTTTTTCCTGATTGAAATGTCCATAAAGTTGGTTATGTCTTCCATCCAATGGGGATCAAGACCCTAAATACATGCATTAGAATGTTTTAAATGGGCATATGTTGTTCTGATACATCAATTCTCAAAGCAGCTGTACATTTTAACAGACTTTATACCGGTATTACTTGTCATTTACCCTAGTGATGCCTTTTGTTTTTAAATTGTGGCTACAGATGATAGTATGATTCCTGTGCACAATGTGTTATGTTGTCAAATTTGCTGCTACCTTTAATCTTGCTAGGTTACGAATGAAGAACTTGATCTGCTGCATGCCCAGCACTACTCCAAGAAGATCCAGCTTCAAAAGTTTGTTCAGGTTAATATGGTTATGCAATAAATTTTTTTTTTTTAAAATTAAGTTACATTCACTTCAGTTGCAGGGTGCACTGTCCCCATGCATAGAGTCATTGATTATACTGGATAGACTACTCTTTATTCAAGAAAAGGTATGTTATTGTATGGAGCCTTTCCATATAATTGCCATTCTGGTACTTTAAAAATTTTCCAGTCAGCTCCATGCTCTCTCATGAACTCAGGCTTAATAACGTAATACATTTTTATGTGTTATTCTGCAAGTTGCCTACCAGGGCAATTATTTATCATGGAAAGGGTCCGTTACATTTATTCTGTCTGGTTAACTTGATTACTTTTTTCAGGTTGGTACAGAAAATGCAAATGTACTTCAATTGTTCGATGCTAGAACGTCTCCGAGATGTTTTGCAATTGTTGGGTGCAAGTGATTCTTTTATAAATAAATTCAGCACATTTATATAACAATTAAGGTCACCATTTGGTGCCTAAACAAAGTCAGATTGCAAACACCTTGTGAATATGCTTTGGGGTTGGATCTCAGGAGGTGCAAATTTTAGCGGCTAATTTATGTTCATAGCTTCTGACCTAAAGTACAAAACCTACCCCCACCTATACTTGGCATTATTGGTGTCATGCTTTCGATATTACAGGATTCAGTGACAGATCTGCAGGTTTACTCATGCATCAATGGGGGATGTCAGCTGGGTACATATGTATTGCTGTGGTTTGAAGGTTTCAGCCAATGTACATGCATAATAAACAAAAACCTATACCAGTTAATTACACACGTTGAGGTATAAGGCATGTCATCTTTATAAGTAAATCACACAATTGAGTAAAGCAATGCTTGGTCACATGATGTGTATCTGTCTGTCATTAAGGGGCTGAAGACGGCGGATATTGCATTGCAGTGTCTCCCCACTTCCATCCTCAATTTGACGAAGCTTTCTTAATACCGATACAGGGATCTTTACAGACTGTTTTAAAACGAACCACTGTACAGCTTCAGAACAGGGTGGCATGGTTAGAGAACCGCCATAATGGTAGTAGTCATGTGATGTTGGAAGGAAATCGTTGTAACTAATGCCAGTTATTGGTACTTCTAAGTCATAGCGTGTGGGAATAGCAAGTTGTCTCCATGACCCTTGCAGCACTCCACTGTAATCCTTTTCACAGACAACACCCAACACTGCAAATGAATCAGGCTGCAGGTGTTTGATGTCTGCCCCTTCTTTCATGTGCACAAAATGGATTTCGGCATCAAAACGCTTGTTATCAATGACATGTTCAGACCCCTCCCCTGGTCCTCTTCCCCAATGCAGGTGGAACTGTTGAAGGATGTATGTACCCAGGTGGTTTTTAAAAGTAGTTTTTTTATCATGGGGAAAGAATATCAGGGTAAAACCATTATTCTTAATTTCTCCAGTTATTGGACGGTCCCAGTTGGGTAACTGAAGTGGAATAAGATCTGGATTTTTAACCAGGTGCTCTTTATTAATGGCGATTGGTGACTGATGTGGTCCATTACTGCAACACCCATCAAGTTTGTCCCATGCCTTCTGGTCCTTATGTGTCCACACAGGGTGAATTATGTGGGGTTTTTTACGTCTCCAGCTCCATATCTGTCTAGAAACATCTACACATTGGAAAACATGAAGTCAAAAGAGATACATATGTATGTGTTTGAAGGTTATAACGTATATTCAAAATGAGGTGATTTGCTTCAACAATAGGATTTGAACTTACATAGTTTATAATAATCTAGGTTATCTATCCCACGCTACAAATAAAGACATAGTGTTAGACATATCAAGTTCTGGTGACAGAACCTGTAGTGATCAAGGCTGGGTGCTAACAAAAATCAAATTCTATTATGGCCATTGTGGACTGGAGTAAAAGTAGAAGGTTGTGTGTGCTACTAAAAACACCACCCATCCCCTCTCATTGGCTCATGCATAAAACGTGCACATCTCCATAACCACTACTGGTTCCTTTAAATAAATCATGTTGGAGCACTATTTGTTTACCTCATACATGCTGATAAAGGTAGTGGATTATGGACAAAAGAACTTCTGCTTAAACACTAGCATGCTTTTGATCAGGGTGGGGGCCTAAAATAAGTGTAAATATTAACATGATTACAAGTGAAATATGTACATGTTTCTCTAGTATGTTAATGTATTATCGCCTAATTTAGGGGAAGTGAAAATGAACAGATGGTATCGTTTTGCATGAAACCTGTTTTCACATGTAAAAAAAAATTAAAAACATCATAGGAGGGTAGATTTGGCAATTTGGAGGTTGCAAAATGTCCAAGTAGAAAACATCAAACTAGCTATTAAAATAATCCTAATATCTGCAGTTTCGTGTTTGGATGGTTTACTTAAGTATATGATTAAAGTTATATCTATATATGATCAAGCGATACATGTACCTTTAATTTACAATGATGTGCATTTACACAACATTCCATAATAAAATGCAAAGCAATAATTTATAGTAACATTATCCATGTGCAACATATAGATTAATTCCAATCATATCGAAGTTAAATCAACAATGCATGTACTGGGCAACAGTCCTTTAATTATGACTAATAGTAAGGGAAAGCTATCAGAGCATATTTATCCATCAGCAACAAGGCATGCTAAATAAAAAGACTTAACCAGTTCTACAATTATAATTATTAAGTAGAACTGAAGCCTTCGTAGACAGAAATGAACAACGTATATTCTTTGGCCTGGCAGCAAATGTTACAAGCAGATTCTTCCTCTGTGTTCAGACTGAGATGATCATATCGAACTATTGCCACCTTTTGGAGGCATAAATGCATTGACTTTGATGCTTAAAATAATGTGCACAACTGTTAATATCTATCCATACATTGTTCACAGAAGTAGAGCTCATTGCATGCACTCTTGCTCATATGTGTTAGCTACATGTATATATTTAGCAAGCCTCTTTAGATGAACCAGATATTCCCCCCTCTATGTAATGTGTCAAGATTGTCACATGTAAACAGAACTACTCTATATAAAAGCTTAAGGGATATTGAAATCTCTGTGTGTCTGAACTAGCAAAGATTTAACATTATCAACTAAATTGCAAGTATATTCATCATTGCACAACGCAATGTTACAAATTACTACATATTCACATACGTGAATAATCTTCAGTCTGGGCACTTTGTTCCCTTCTGGTTTCACAATGGAAGAGAATTTTTCAGCTAGGAATCACTACATACCTTTACAGAAATTTTTGCTTCACAGACACTAAGATGAAATAATTGAATTAGATGTGAAAAACTGTCCAAAACGAAAAGTTCAATATTAATTCAAATCAACTACTGACTACTTCACTTTTTTGTGTCCAATGCTAAACAAAACTACTTATAACATGCAGTGTCAGCAGTCATGAAAAGTTCACGAAGACGTCAGGAAAACACGATACGTTTTTTGAAACAATATCAAACTTTAAGTGCCTCCACCTCTATATGGACAAAAGCCATTACAATATAAGCTGGTGCTATTGTGTCCTTCTCAAAACACTTTCGTGGATTATGATGCAGTCCACAGATTGCTATTAATAAGTAATTGTACTTCGTGCTACATTTAGATCAAATACATTTCCCCTGCATACTAGAAGCCAATGCCAATTAAAAATTTAGGTACCAGTAAACATACCGATAAGGAAATTTTTACAATACTCTCAGCGAAACATTAGACCTGTACAATACACATTTTTCACAGAGACAAGAATAATTAATACTTTAAAAAAACGTAACAACATTGTGTTCTTCTGTGACATAGAAAATACATTTCTTACAACAGACTTGAGGCATAACATTTTATATGTTATGAAACTTGGGCGATTATGAAAATGGCTTTGAAGTAATAAAAAATATTGTTAAGATCCAAAATCCAGAACCTCACATGTATGTGAAGTCTTAAAACTGGCAATAAGCCAAACTCTTGTGCGCACTTCTGGGATTAAGGAAATTTGCAAATCAGGTAATGGAACAATGCATCAACAGTGTAGACCAGTGGAGATAAGTACTGATCATCTGTTGCCTCTGAAGGCTTAACATGGTCCTTCAAATGGCATCATCCCCAGTTCCTGGACACAACCAGTAGGAAACAAATTAAGTAGTGAGCCCTCTCCCCCCGACAAACCTGTCAGCATGCTTATAGATATAAGAGTTGAAGGATTGGAAACGGAGATTAAATTGAACACTGGTCACCTCATTGGTAAGGTTGCACGTACCCAGGCCACCCTATTTATGACTGCAATGTCTTCTGTATAATCTAGCCATACAGGTCTATTTTTCTGCCAAAAAGTAGCAGTTAGGGTGATGGGAATTTAATGTTTTGTGACAAGGGTTAGATCATGCAGCTTAAAGATAGCCAACACCTTTAAACAGCAAAACGTTTGTATTGTGACTACTCTTGCTATATACATGTACATTCTGTTGTTGTTGAATTGATGGAAACGTGATTATTACTCCTTGTAGACAGAATTCACCATAACAAAGCAAATGCGGCACACAAAGAGATGGGACCTTGTTGGGTAAAGATTAAATAGTATAAACTATTGAAGCATAATAGAAAGTAAAATTAACTAGCATAATGTAAACACCAAGCCAAAAGTGCCACATAGCTGTTACACAGCAACATAGCAGCAACAATTAGGGCCTGTGCACACAACCAAACAGCTACTGCTGATCTGGTATCTGAGTGCACCAGCGATTGTGCTGTCTGCATGCATATATGATACATAGACAGTGATCAGACAGAAAATGCACTATGCAACAATAAGCTGTGCTCGATCTGTTTTTATTATATACTACATGTGCTAGAACTACTAGTACTATAAATGCAACTCACTTTTACTAGCAGCTAAACCAGTTCGGCAAATGAGTGCGGCTTCTGCAATTGGTCAAGCTTATGATGCAATATTATGCACAGTTTCTTGCATTCGGACTTACTTGCTGGGCCCAGAGTTGTCCAA